>JAMXBB010000001.1:83193664-83289945 GCA_024138015.1 Lumnitzera littorea
TAAGTATACATGTAATTCTCTTCAATTATGTTAAGATCTAATTACACATGCAATTTCTCAATCAACATGCATAATATCATGTATTGACACTCTAGAATTATCAATCAATAACTAAACGACATAATTGAATCAAGAAAAGATAGAAACTTTCTTAAAATTATAATTCAATCCAAGAATCACATGAAACCCTAGGTTCTATAATCCTAAATACTTGAATTCTAAGCTATCATAATGAATCTAAAAACGAGTTTTATCAATAATATAAAATAAAGCATGAAAACTCCTCTTGATTTGATGAACAATCTCTAATCTTGAAATCGATGTCGTTATCGCTTCTTGATGTTGTTTCTCCTTAAGTCTCTTCTTGTCTCTTGTCTCTCTTTGTTTCTGTAATGTCTCCCCCTTTTTTGAACCCTAAGATCCCCTTATATATGTGTATTACACGGATTTTATTTTCGTCACCAGACACGACCTGGGACATGGTCGTGTCCCCAGGTCGTGTAACTTTCTGCACAAAGGCAAAATTTCTACACAACTTCAAAATTTCATAACTTCTTCGTTTGAACTCGGAATTAAGTGAAACATGATTCGTTTTCTTCGTTTTCAAGCCTAGAATGTGTTTAAACCCTGAAATCAACATTTTACTCAATTAAGTATCATTTTCTTTAAAGAAAACAAAAAAATGTACGGGAAATGCTATAAAATCACCATATGAAATATGTTTAAAATCAGAGTTATCACCTACACAAAGCCCTTCGACCTGTTAAGGTAGCCAACCTAAACACTTGACCCATTAAGGCATCTAATGAACACAAACCATGACCTATCAAAGTAGCTAACCCAAACACAATCCTCAGCCCATAAAGGTAACCAAGCCAAGCCAAGCCAAAACCCCTAGTCCATTTAGAAAACCAAGCCTAATCATAGACTAAGTCAAAACATAAAGTCAAATACAACCTAAGTCTTGAACTCAAATCAAGTGAAAAGATATCAGACCGAGGCATGTTTTGAGAAACTACGGGGTAAAGTCAATCTTTAGTGCAGGCTAAATAAAAATAGACTCATCCTTAAGGAATTGGTAACCCACTTTTAGAAAAGTTTAGAATGAAAAGAGGCAAACTATAACCTACACACTATCCCTAAACACTTTGAGAGTTGAGCAACATAAAGATGATGATATTTTGGACTTATTCCTTAAAGGAGGTCCATTTTGAATACGATAAATAGATTAAAATGAAGTTAGGCATTCATTTTTAAATCACAAACACAATTATGTCTTATTAACCCCGTTAGACCTATTTAGTGAATTTTCAAATTTAAACCCTGTTAAGAACTACCCCGCAATAAGGCAATTTGGAGGTTAGGGTCATTGATGAAGAGAAAAGGAAAAATTTGATTTAAAGAAAAGGACTAAATTGATTTGTGCTTGCTTAAGTAATGTTAAATTCATAAACAACTTTTATTTCTGATAAGTTATTTTTCCTTAAAATGAAGAAGAGTCAACACCCTTCAAACACCTCAAGCTTATACTTACCTCATCAGAGCCCATATACTTAGAATCCATAGATTTAGGACTTTTAATCTCTCAAAGCCAAAGACTTGACAATAGAGGCCCAAAGAAAAGGGGTAAAATAAAAAAAGAAAGAATGAGACAAGAAGAAGAAGAACAATAATAATAAAAAAGAAAATGTTTGAAAATTGGGCTTGTGTGTAAAGAGAAAAGCCCCAATTGAAGAAAGCCTAGAAAATGTAAGGCCCATAATTAGAGCTCAAACATTTCCAAGAAACGCGAAGCTCTTATGCCCATTTTGAATCTCATGCTTAGCCTTAAAACATGAGCCCTACATATCCATTCTGAATCACAAGACACAAATCCCCTTTACACATCCTTAATTATAAACACAAGACCTTCTCAACTACAATACCACCCTTACTTAATAAAGCTCTTCCAATCTTAAGGGATAATTTATCTTTAATAAAAATTGTTTATGAAACTAAGGCAAGCATACTTCTTATTTTTCCTAAAGGTTCTTAACTTGTACACCTAGGTTAAATAAAAGTATTTCTTTCAAAATAGGCCTTCTCATAATTCCTTTTGAAACCTTTTGACCAAAAACCTAAATTCATAATGTTGAATAAAAAAAGACCTAATGAATTGATTAAGGCATATCACTTGCCAAATGGACTATAATTTTGGGACTATAGTCAAGAGTATAATCAAGACCGAGTGTTCGCAAAGAAGTCCTTTTCGACTAAACTAATCATGAGTTACTGTTTTCCTTAGGTAATGAATGTTTAAAATCATGAAGCCCTACAAGAGAGCCCAACATTAAGGTCAAGGGCATTGAGATGCCCCATACGATTACGAAGAAAGAGGATAATTATAACATTTGCTCCATAATAAGAATTTATACCTGTTAGCAAACTTTCAAAAAAAAAAAAAAAAGAAGGGAAGAAAAATATTAAAAAAGAAAAAAAAAAGTCAAGGGAAAGAGAGAGAGAGAGAGAGAAAGTAAAGGCTTGTCATAAGTTTTTTGTCCATTTTCAAATCCATGTTGGCCCGATTAGCCAAACTTTCAATTTAGGTCATCTGTTTCCTTTTTAGTGTGGTCACATATTTTAAGTTGATCACATTGATCTAAGTCATTAAGGGACTTAATCCTTAATGCCTCTTTTGTTATTAAATGATTTTCAACAAAATCTTTGTCTATAAATATTTTCAAGTCAAGAAGTTTTTGTTAAACAGGTTACGTTCCCCAATTGTCCTTTCATTCATTTTTAGGATTCTAGCTAGCTCTTAGAGTACTATCCTATCCTTGATCTATTCTCATTTAGGGCTCTAGCTAGCTTTTAAAACATTGTCCCCTCTTTCATTCACTTTTAGGGTTCTAACTAGCTTTTAGAGCACTGTCTCATCTTTAATCTATTCTCATTTAAGGCTTTGGCCAGCTTTTAAAGTGTTGTCCCCTCTTTCATTCATTTTTATGGTTCTAACTAGCTCTTAGAGCACTATCTCGTCTTTAATCTATTCTTTAGGGTTTTAGCCAACTCTTAAAGCGTTATCCTGTCTTTGATCCATTCTTTTTAAGGTTTAAGCCAACTCTTAGATCGTTGTTCCGTCTTTTATTTTTAGGGTTCTATCTTGCTCTTAGAGCGCTGGCTTGTCTTTTATCCTTTTTAGAGTTCTAGCCAGCTCTTAGAGCGCTGTCCCATCTTTCATTTTTAGGGTTTTAGCTAACTCTTAGAGCATTGTCCAATCTTTCCTCTTTAGGGTTCTAGCCATCTCTTAGAGCATTATCCCATCTTTAATCTTTTTTTAGGGTTCTAACTAGAGCGTTATCCCCTCTTTCATTCATTTTTAAGGTTATAACTAGCTCTTACAGCGTTGTCTCACTTTTCACTAGTTTTAGAGTTTTAGTCAACTCATAGAGTATTATCTCGGCCTAATCTTTTAGCGAACCCATAGGTTGTTTCTCCTCACTAAATTGTTTTAGTTAGCATGTAGGGTACTTCTCTTCACCTATTTATTTTAGCCAACCTATAGGGTACTTCCCTTTTATCAATTTCTCTCTTAACCATCTCATAGGGCGCTTCTCTTTACCAATTTCTCTCTTAATAAGCCCATAGGGCGTTTCATCTTTCATTAATCCTTTTAGAGTTCTTAGCTAGCCCACAAGGTGCTTACTCTTTGTTCTATCTTTAGGATCTTAGCTGGCTTTTACAAGCATTATCCCAACTCATTTCCCTTAGGATCTTAGCCATCAATCAATCCTCCTTTCAAAGTTCTTAATAAGCCCATAGGGTGCTTCCCTATTTATCAATTCCTCTTAAGGTCTTAGTAAGCCCATGAGGCACTTCCCTTTATCATTTTCCCTTAAAGTTTTTAGCAAGCCCATAAGGTACTTCTTTTAAGCTAATTTAGGGTTGTTAGTCCCCAAGAGACGCTCTTGATAGGTTAGTCAAATCAAAGGAGTACGATTAAGTTTCATTTTTAGTGTCTTAGTTAGCTTAAGGAGCATTTTACCGAATTACCTAGGAAGATTAGCTCAGATGAGCACTTTTAGGTTTTTCTCAAATTGATTCCAAAATTTAGGGTTGTTGGTCTATCGAAGATGCTCTTACCTAGGTTAGTTAGCTTAATGGGGTACGACCGAGTTTCAATTTAGGGTCTTAGCCGGCTCAAGGAGTGTTTTGCCTAATTACCCAAGATGGTCAACTTAAAGGAGCACTACTAAGTTTTTCTTGAATCAATTCCAAAATTAGGGTTGCTAGTCTACTAGAAACACTTTCACTTAGGTTGGTCAACTCATAGGGACACAACCAAGCCTTAATTTCTCATTTAAGGTCTTAGCTAGCTCAAGGAGTGCTTTGCCCATTCACCTAAGTTAGTTAGCTCAGTAGAGGCATTACCAAGTTTCAATCTTTCAATTTAAGGTCTTAGCCTAGCTCAAGAAGTGCTTCATCCATTCGCCTAGGTTAGTCAACTCATAAGGGCATGACCAGACTTCAATTTATCATTTAGGGTCTTAACTAACTCAAGGAGTATTTTGCCCATTTTGGCTAGGTTAGTTAACTCAAAAGAGCATAACTAGGTTTCAATTTAGGGTCTTAGTCAACTCAAGGAGCGTTTCACCCATTCACCTAGGATAGTTAGCTCATAAGAGTACTTCCGGGTTTTTCTTCAATCGATTCCAAAATTTAAGGTTGCTAGTACACTAGAGACGCTCACGCTTAGATTAGTTAACTGAGTGGGGCACTACCAGGGTTTAATCATTTATCTAGGGTCTCAACCAGCTTAAGGAGTGCTTTGCCTGTTTACCTAGGTTAGTTAGCTCAGTAGGGCATTATCAGGTTTCAATCTTTTATCTTGGGTCTTAACTAGCTCAAGAAGTGTTTCGCCCGTTCGCTTAGGTTAGTTAGCTCAAAGGGGCACAACTAGGCTTTCAAATTCTTTTAGGGTTCTTGCCAGCCCATAGCGGTGCTTCCCTCTTTCAGTTTCTTTTTTATCTCAACTAGTTCTTAGAGCACCTCTTCTCTCTTTCACCTATCACCATGCACTAAATCCCTAGTAGATGAAGCATAGGGTAACGAGCTAATTGTAGCGCTTTCTAAGGCAATTCCATCCCGAAGGTAAAAATAGTATCTTTTTTTGTTTTTGTGAGAAAGTTTTACTCAAACTTCACTATAAAAAAGGGTAGCTGTAAACAACTCATTTTTGCTTCCCTTTAATTTCAAAAATTTTTTAGAATAGAGTAAAGGGTCTTAAGTTAGGAAAAACCAAAAAAATAGAATAAAATAAAATTTTAAAAATACAAAAGAAAAATTTAGGAAAAAGCACAAGAAATAAAAAATATAAAAATTTAGAAAAGGATACAAAAAAAAAAAAGAAAATTTATAGAAAATCACAAAAAATAGAAAATTTAGAAAAAACATACAAGAAAATAGAAAATCTTTAAAAAAAAGTAAGTGATTTTTTGATAGCTTAAATAGAATAGAATTTAGCTTTAGTATTTTTTAGGCCTTAAATAATTCAAAGAGGAGAAGGATATTGGGTCTTGGCTTAGAAATTAATCCAACACAAGCCACCTAGTCTATATATGCAATTTGATTCATATATAGAAAAGGTACAAGCCAACGACCTAACAGTTCCACACTTTTACTTGACATTAGGTTTGGCATAGAGGCCTTAGGTTTAGCATAGAGGCCTTAGGTTTGATTTTCACAAAAGGTACAACAAGCCTTTTATTTTTTCTTCTCTTGAATCCCATCTATTACATGTCACTATCTGATTCGAGCACATGTCCATTGCGACACATGGCAAGCAGTTATTGGGCCACATAGCTGATGTGACGCTACATTGGCGCGCGTGCGCGCGCGCGCACACACACACACATATTCCCCTTTCTTTCTTTCCCTTTCCTCTCTTTTCTCCCCAAGTCCCTCCTTCTCCTAGCATAATTCCAACCCAGGGTGGTCACTTTGTGGCCATTTTTCATCAATCTTTCTTCGTGATTTCATCGATTTAATGGTGAAATCATGAAGTAGGTATATAATACTTTGGATTAAGGTAAAAAACACGTCTAGATACAATCATTTAAGGGCATTGAATTGGCAATGAAAAATCGAAAAAAAAAACAAAAAAATTAAGAATATGCATTGAACCCGATCTTCAATTTTCCAATTCAAAAGACTCAATACAAGCGGCTATGTCCAATCAGCTCCATCCTTGACCTCTTTCTCTCTCACTACCGCTCATCCACAACCTAACCCTTGACTATCAGCAATACACACACACTTACAACCCACACGATGACCATTTTCCAACCTACAATCCCGACAATTTCTGACCCACCATCCTTTTTGTATTTTTATCAGACCTACGACAAAACAACAACAGTGGATCCCTTATCCTTTTCTCAATCTCATCCGATACTCAACCACAACCTTCGACAGCGAGCCCTAACCATCTTGCCATTGTAACGACAATCCCTTACACACTCCATAGCACCCATCATCCCATTGTTCTCCATTTGTGCTCCAATAACCATGCCTACTTCCAACACCTACACTGACAACCCAATACAGACACACATACCACTATGCTCCACCTTCATCCTCACGACACACACTACAATACATACCCCCATTCCATTCCTTGGTAGAACTTAACCAAACTCTCTACCTCGTAGCATACAATACGCCCACTTCGGCTATACTCCATCCAATCCACCAAACACAACCCCAAACCGACCTTTTCACTCAATCGCACATGACCATACAAAGCCACCCTAACTTGATTTTTAAACCACCATCCTCTTCCTTCGCCGCGTACTCGAGTACTCAATCCACACACCACCGAACTCTACAGCAATACACACTTACAACACTCACACTCAACACTACCCATCAAATCCAATTGTCTCTCCCACACTCACCCAAACACCCGACTGAAGCTCAATCGCACAGTCCACACCACCAATTGAAACTTAACTAGCAGTGGCCCAAACTCCAAACACTGTGCCTTAACCCTTATTTAGCGAATTCACCACCACGGAAAAGCTTACCATACTCCAAAACCCCTGACCCAACCATTTTTTGAAACCCAACAAACCCCTAGCCACTGTGTCTCACAACTGCTACCACCGTGCAATCCCAAACTAGCACCAACGACCAAGTTAGGCTGTAGCACTTCTTCTACCCACCTACCCTCTCCCAATTCACTAATACGAAACATACAAAACCACTTTTACCCGCTCAAAATTTCCCTTAGAATCGCTAAAAGCACCCCCTCATCCACTGTTAAAGGAGGAGTTTTACGACTTGATCCAACTCGACCCAGATATGACCAAATCAACCTGCCAACTGACTCGAGAGCCTAAATTTGAACCGTTCTTACCTATACAAGCTCTTATTCTGACCCTTTTTTTTTAGTTTGTTGTTTTTTTGTGTGTGTTTTTATTATTGTGCATTTTTTTATTACTTATGTAGTAATGATTGTAATTGTTAAACTAAAAAAAAAAGGAGAAAAAAAGAAAGAAAAGAAGAAGAAAAACAAGAGAAAAGAAAAAAAAATAGAGTAGCTTAATGTTTTATTTATTTATTTATATATAATAAAAGAACAAAAATAAGATAAAATGAAATAAAGAAAAATAAGAAAACAACTTTATGACTTAAAATAATTTATTTTTCAAAAAAAAAAAAATTGACCATTTTCAAAATTAGAATACTTTTAGAACATTTCCAAAATGAAAAAAAAAAACTCCCCAATTAAGACCCTTTAGAAAATTTTCAAAAATAAATTAAAAGGATTAAGAAACTTAAACCTGACTCTTTTTTAAAATTAAAATTAATCAACCCGCTATTGTTTTCGTAAAAAGAATTACATACGTTTAATCTCGAATAGTGAATATATAAGCAACTCCGAGGTGACATGAAAAATGAAAAAATTAGTTTTTCCACTTTTAGCTCAACATCTAGTAAAAATTAAAAAAAAAAAGATCTAATTTATTTAATATTAATTTTTAAAAAGTGATTTCAAGAAATTAAATTTACATTAGGAAAGTTTACGGTAACTGTAAGAGTTTAAAAAACTTAACCCCTTGACTCGTTTCTTTGGTTTTTCAAAACTTTTTCTCTAAAATTGGATTTCCCCACATAAACCAATGTTTATATCAAAGCTAAATCTATCCGTTTGATTTTAACCTAAACCATTTCCTGACTCCGGTTGGGTGGCGACCCTAAAAGTTTATAAAATTCTTTTAAAATATCAATTTTCTTTAAACTTTAGCCGATGACCACTATAAAACGGGTATGATTTAGTATTAATTAGTTTAAGGAAAATTTTAAAAAATTGAGAAAAATCAAGCTCAACACACTTCAATGAATCTTTATACCACCTTAAAATACTATTACAACAAACAGTACTTCACAATAACTCAAATACAACTTACCTAAACAAAACCTTTGCTTTAATACTAAGATGATGCAAAACCATAATCGATAACAAACAAGGCTGGTTACTAGGGTAAGTTTAAGCTTGTAGAAAGCTTCAAAAAAAGGTGATGGAAACACGTAAAAACAATAGGAAAAGGTAAAATCAAGCAAACTCATGAATAACTCCAAAGAATATGATGCACTAGTGGAACTTCCGAGAACTCACGGCATAACTTGATATGACGCGCGAAGTAGTCAATGAGATTACTTGCCACCTAACCTTGCTTAAGGGTTAGGATAAGAGTAAGGTGAGTAAACAAGCTAACAAGAGCAATATTCACAAAGAAGTATATTTAGTATATTGATGATGATGATAAGATCATTGCAGCTACATGTATAGTGAGTATTTATACCCACAAAACTAGGGCAACTTAGCTAAAAATTGAAAGATTAAAAAAGGGTATTATCTAGAAGTAGTAATGTACAAGGAATAATAAGGGTTCAATTGAAAATACAATAAAATGAGCATCTTGTACGGAGGATTTTGTCACGTGGTTACTTAGACAGGTAGCTCATTATGGGTAGATGGCTTTCTGGTAGAAGAAACAATTCTGTATGATTGCTTTGGTTTCTATTAAGCAAGGGTGGTAGGTAAGATTTGCCAAGCCGAGTAGATGATTCTTCTAAGGCAAATTCAACTCGGACACTTTCAGTATGGCTTAGATTCAGGTTGGATAAGTTGATGGTCGAATGAGCTAAGCTGATGTTTAAGTGCAATTCAGGTTGGCAGTTGGAGACGAATGATGAGCGCGAGAGGGTTTGGTTCTGCTAAGGCATCAAATTGGCAGATTGCAATAGCTCGGCCTCTTCGACAGTGGATCTTAAGGAAAGAAGTCACCTAGCCATACTTTCTAGCCCTTAGCCTTTAGCGTGGGTTAAGAGTCCAATGGTCTAATTCCTATCACCTTATGTTGGACGTAATGCTATGGGCATGTGATGGCCAACTTAGAAAAATGTAGTTAAGGATTGGAATATTGGAGTAAAAAGATGGTCCCAAACAGTAAAAACATATTGAAAAATTACAAACCAAACTTAGTGTGATCCAAAACAATGAGTGGGAAGATAATAGATCTAAGGAAGAAGCCATTTCGAGTGAGTTAGAGGAGATGTAGAGTAGAGAAGAGAAGTTTTGTCATCGAAGATCTAGAGTTAATTGGTTGAATTATGGGGACAAAAATACAAAATTTTTTCACAAAACCCCATTAATGAGAAGGCATAGGAACACTGTGACAAGAATTAAAGATATGAATAATCAATGGAAGGAAGAGGAACCAGAAATTGCATAAGCTTTTACTAATTTTTTCAATCATCTGTTTCAGGGGTTGATAGAGACATATCTTATGTCTTAGAGTGGGTAGAATCGATATTTTCAAAGGAAGACAATTAGATTCTTTGTTCATATGTGAATCCTTAAGAGATTGAAGCTGCTGTTTCTGACATAGGTGCTTTTAAAGCATCACAGCTAGATAGATTTTTAGGTGTTTTTTTATCATCATTATTGCAGTGTCATCAGAAATTTTGTTGTTAAAGTAGTCTAAACATTTTTCTCTTCAGGTATGTTTCTTAAGTCCCTAAATACTACCAATTTAGTCTTGATTCCTAAAATTACATCCCCTGAATCCATGTCTCATTTCCAACCTATTAGCTTATGTAATGCCTTATATAAAGTCATTTCCAAAATACTTGTTAAAAGACTTGAACCCTTTCTTAAGGAGATTATCTTTGAAAATCAAAGTGCCTTTATTTCAAGTAGGCTGATTTAGGATAACATTCTGGTAGCTCATGTGTATTTCCACTTTTTGAAAAATAAAAAGAGAGGGAAAGATTACACATGTATTTTAAAATTAGATATGAATAAGGCTTATGATAGAGTGGAATGAGACTTCTTAAGAGGGTTGTTAATCAAGTTAGGACTAAATGAGAGATGTGTAAATTGGTTAATGTGGTTTGTCACTACAATGGAGTATAATGTGATGGTGAATGGTAGAATCGTAGCTTATGTCACACCTACAAGTGGCTTGAGACAAGGAGACCCACTCTCTTCATACCTATTCATTTTAGTTGTAGATGTTTTGTCAAAAAGATTGAATTTTCTAGCTGAAAGAGAGATTTTAAAGGGTTTAAGGATCAAGAGAGAATACCTTATAGTGATACATCTATTGTTTGTTGATGAATCATTGTTTTTCATGGATGTTGATGAGAAAAACTTGGATTATTTTTAAAAAACTCTAACTAACTACTGTTTTACATTAGGTCAATAAGTCAACTTTGTATAGTCTAACTTGCTCTTTGGTAAAAATGTTCCGGTTCAACTTAGGGACAGAGTTTCTTGAAAATTGGAAGTTAGAGCCACAGATGATCTATGATGGTATCTTAAGCTGCCCACTCTTTAGGGTAAGTTTAAAATAGAAGCCCTTAAGTATGTAAGAGACAAAATTGAGCTAAAAATTTAAGGGTAGAAGTAGAAGCTTTTGAGTCCAACTGGAAGAGAAGTCCTACTAAAAGCTATAGCCTTTGATATCCCACGCTATTTTATAAGATGCTTTAAGTTTCCTATATGTTGGTTAATAAAATCAACAATCTTTTAGCCAACTTCTAGTGGGATCAGTAAGGACAGGAAGGAAAGATTCACTGGATCAACTAGAGTATAATGCAAAAATCGAAGATGAGAGGTGGAATGAGTTTTAAAGACCTTCACTTATTCAACCTTGCTCTTCTAAGTAAGTTAGCTTGAAAGGTGTTGAATTATCCAAAGGCTTTGTAGGTAAGGCTGTTAAAAGGAATTTACTTTTCGAACTCAGATTTAAGAGAGGCTAGAAAAAGGGGTAGGCATTGTAGGGATGGTCAAGTCTACTTGAGGGAAGAGACATACTATTTAGGAGATGATTCTGGAAGATAGGAGATGGCAAGAATGTGAAAGTATGGTAAGATAGATGGATTCCTAATTTGAGCCACTAATGCTGGATAAGAAAGATAAAAACTTGAACTTAGAATTGAAAGTAAATAAACTTATAGATAGAGATGGACGTTTTTGGATTCTAAATAGCATCACCAATTACATTACAAACAATGAAAAGAAAGTGATTAAGAAAGCTAGTATACCTGCTAAAGAGAGACAAGACAAATTGATTTGGCCTTTCACTAGATTTGGTGATTACATGGTGAAGTCAACTTACTTTTACTTAATAAAGGAAGAACAGGGTTCCTAGCGGCAGGGGAACACTTCAAATGATAAGGCACCATCCTCTTATGCTGTCACAAAAAAGAATGGAAATGATTATGGCTTCTTAACTTACAACCGAAGGTGAAGCACTTTCTATGGAGAGTGTTTCAAGATTCGTTGCCTGTGTACTTTAATCCTATGAAAAGGAACATCAATCATCATGAAGCATGCAAAATTTGTGGTGAGAAAGAAACCCTAGAACATGCATTGCTTCAGTGCCAATGGATCATAGCGGTATGGTTTAGAGCAATTGGTGTTTGTGTTGACATTGGATTTGAAGATAAGTTTGTTCCTTGCTTCAAATCTCTCCTTGTAAAGGCAAAAAGCGGATCTGGTGAACAAAAGATGATTGCTTCTAAAGTTTCATGGGTTCTTTGCACAATTTGGAAAGCAAGATGTAAAGCAGTATATGAAAAGAAGAGGTTAGATCTAGACAAAGTGGTTATGTTGATTCGTATATAGGAGAACGAATGGTTGGATTTAAAGAGAAAAGAATGGTTTGTGCAAGAAAGAGACAAAGCAATAGTACCTAACAATTAGAGAGCACTATCTGGTTCAACGATCAAAATCAACGTGGACGAAGCTTTTGATATGAAGGATAGATCAACAACTACCGTTTAAGTTGCTAGGTGCTCAAACAGGAAAGTCGCACAAACTTTTCGAAGATGGTTTCAACTATTAGTGCAAAAATGGTGGAATGCTTGGCTGTGAAAGAAGCGGTACTATTGGTTAAAGAAAAGGCATGGTCACATGTGATTATAGAATCTGATGCTACCAATGTGGTGGACTCTATTAACAAGGGTAGTATGTTGGTAGGTTGGGCTTATTGGCCCATCATATTGGATATTATACAAGAACTAAATAATTTACCAGGTTATGTCATCTCTTCTATCCTAAGGATGCAAACAAAGTGGCTAATTGGGTGGCTAATAATACAAGGATAAGGATGTGTCCCAATGATTGATGGCTTTACGCGCCCCCCCAAAATCTTTCCTTCAACAGCTACTCATTCTAGACTTAGTTTTAGCTTGTATCGACTTTGAATGTCTGTGTTCAAATATACTTAAACTAAAGTAATTAATGAAAGAATATGTATTTTGAGCAAAAAAAGAAAAAAGTTTGTGTAGTCAAATAAATAGTCATTTGAGTTCAAATAAATTAATTGGGTTTTTGGAAATGCTAATGAGATGATAAAGTAAATTAATTATGTAAATTAGCAAGAAATATTAGAAATGTGGGTTTCAAGTTGTTCATGGTGTGAATGGATGGCTAAGGTGATTGAAATAAGAAAGATTAAATATGGGTTTGGAAAAGTAAATTAATTTGTGAAATTTGGATTTTTGCACAATGTCAATCTGATGAACACAATCAAAGAGTACAATGTCGAACAGAGCATCGAATTCATCCAATTGAAGTACATATGGATTAATCAACCATATTAATTAGTTGAACGATTGGTGACAAGTCCAAATGAATAGTTATTCTTTCACAGAAGTAAAACGCTTTTATAGAGAAGATTACGTCTTTCAAAAGTATTCATGTCATGTCACTATTAAATCTCCACAATTGCTAAATAACTTATTTCGATATTTTCAATTGTGAGTTCAAAACTCAAACCTACATCATCGCAATAATGATGAATTCTATGTAGCATTATGTTCTCTTGACGGTTTGGAGCTTTACTCCAATCATTATCTTATCCCAATCTTTGCATGATACTTGTGCTATTTAAGTGGACATATTATGATGAATTTTCACAACATTTCATATACTTTACATTCTGAATTGTTTAGTGATTTGGTGAATCAAAATTCATTGTTTTACCTCGAATAAATATATTAGAACTCTTTTATATTTATGTGAAAATTCAATGTCATAAATATTTTTAAACCAATAATTTAAGTTCTTTATATTTATACTAGATTTTGATTAAATCTATATTAGCAGATAACGCATTCTTGATGTGTGTGCAAATTTGACAACATCGATGTGTTAATACTCAATTTTGATCTAACCCAAGACTTAACTCTAGCAAATCTTTGAAGGCTTAGCGGTGCAATCAACAATCTGAGTGCACAACCTCGAGGTTTTGGACAATCACCCCAACAAGCATTATCCTTGGAGCTCACTTGGTGTCTGAGGACCCTGCCATTCAATCTAAGCACAAAGGGCAAGGATGTCCATTGTTCCTGTAAGCTTCATCCAGGGCTTAGCTCACTACTTGCGACATGTTTACGCCTTCTCTCCTATCTCCTCATTCCCTTTTTGTCTCTAGCGCTAGGGTCTTGCCTCACCTTATTAATTATGTCCTGACATATGTGGTATGGCAGCATGCTCGACATCTTGTTAATAATGCTACCATCCACTTATGATGTAAATAATCTCTTATGTAAGATTGGTTTCAGAATTTCTCCTCTAACTTTCAATACCTACATAAAATAACAAAAATACATGCTTTTAAAAAAATTAGCAAATCCATAAAACATTAAAAATAGACACTTATGTCGTATCTTATATAAATGAACAAACATACCTACATATAAGTACAAAAGTAGCTACTTTAAAAAAAAATTAGAAATCGATAAAATATTAAAAATAGGCATCCATGCTAGATAAACTATTTGAACCTAAGTTATATGAAATTAAAAAAAAAGAAAAAGAAAAAAGGTAAGTTAGTGATCAATAAAAATATCTTACACATTTTGTGGTCTACATAAAAACCCCTAAGGTACACCACAAATAAAAGAATATATTTTGCAAAAAAGTATATATTCCTTACTTTACGTCCAAAACAAATAGGCTAGTAAAATCAATGGAACTTCAATATAATGAAGGCAACTATTGAAATTATAAATAAATTAATAAAAAATTAGTAAAAAGGAATGCTTGAGTGTGTGGATAAAAGAAGAAACTTTGATAAACTTTTTTCACAATATTTATCCTTTGAATATTTTCTATAGATTCACCTTTTTATAAAGCAAGGCCATAATTTTTCTTTCACATGTATGATTGAATAACCAATATTACACTGTAAAATGCTATATGATAATGTGATCAATGCAATGATTGTCTCCTCATATAAAAAAAAAGATTGCTAAAGTTCTTCTCCTCCATAATATTGTATGCAAACACTCTTCCAATGTTCAATTACTTGATAACACAACAACAATAAGATGTTTAATGTGCAATATCAAATTAATTTTGTTGATAGATTATTTTATCAATTTTCACACTATAAAATTTTAAATAAAATAAATATGAATAAATTAAAATTAATAAAATATATTTTAAATATCTAGTTTCTTTGACAAAAAATCATTTGCTAATAGAGATGAGAAGTGAATATAGGACTAAAATCAAATTCAAAACTTCCATAGCACCATTATCACTACTGCACTCCTACCCATAATGTATAGTACTCTAGGCTTCTCCACCATCGTCTTTTATAGGGAGCAATGAAAAAGTACCAAAAGAAATATAAAGTAAATAAATTCTATTATACATTTTGTCAATTGAAGTACTTATAATTCATAGTCTACATTAACTATTAAAAATATATCAAAGTACACAAAAAAAAAAAAAGTAGAGATTCTATATAATATCGGAGGGATTGCAAAAATAGTCATAACAAAGTATAGAAAAGAAAGCCCACAACAAATTGTAAAATTGTTAATTCATAAAAAATAAATGCTATCCTATCATTTCATTATTGATCATAGGAAGAGACCTACATCTTGAGTTTCTCAAGGTTATTACTACTTAGTAGTAACTTTCTTTTGGCATGTTCTCAAAAATGCTTCTAATTTTTTTTTTCAAATACACAAAAAATGTTCTTCGATTGAAATAATGAAAGAAAATTAAAATATGGGTATCTATAAAAATAAAAATAAGGGTATTAACGCAATGGACACTAAAAGTGCCTCATACAAATACAGATATAGAAAGGATAATATTGATATAGATTACTATCTAGGTATGGCCGAGTAGAGAGAAGGTGAGGTTTCAGACCCTACTCGTACCCAACTCTGTGATACCTTATAATCACTCTGTATGTTAGAACAATTTTGCACCTTGTATCCCATACTCTATAAATGTACATAGTATAGAATATCCTATAGAGCCTATAGGCTTTTTTTCCTCTTATGAATTTCAATGTATCTACTTTTTTCAAAATATAAAACAAACTTGACCTTTTTTTTTTTCAAAGGTAGTTGCTCAATTTAGCCAATCTTTTAAACTAAAATATTTTTCTTCTACAACATACATACATAAGTAATATCAGATTTTCTTGTAGCAATAATATCAAATCTTTTGTGAAACATAAAACAAATAAAATATTCTACTATAGAAAATATGTAATAAACGTACCTCATGATTTGTTGGTGGAGTTAGAAGTAGAAACTAAAAGCTCAACTTCCCTTTTTTGAACTTTTCTAGATGATGGATTTAGTAAAGAATAAATAATTTTAAAAAAATGACAATAGAGTAAAAAGTAAAGACTAAAGATGGAATAAGGTTTCTAGTAGATGAGATTTTTTTTTTATTTTATTTTAATGAGATGATATTCTTTTTTTATTTATTAGTTTTATTTAATTACTATGAAAAGTGGATATATGATATCATGAAACTTGTACTTTGTATGCATCAAATGACAAGTTTTAGAATGAGTACATGGAACTCTAACTTCATACCCGTATCTTAACTTATAACCTTAATTACTCATCCAAGTACAAGGTTGAGGTGGTTAGCTAGTACGACAAGGTTACGTGCTCACCCTTATCCATTAATATTATTTATTAAAGCTTGAAAATATAGGTTATTATTATATATTAAAATGTATTATTATAGTATGGTTATATAGGATATAATTATTACTTTATATTAACGTGTATATATTGTGCTTTGACTATATAATAAATGTGATAATGATAGTGATAAATGTAAAAGATTTAGAAGCAATTATTTTGGTATAAATGGTGACCTAAGGTCATTGACATAATAACATGAAAGACATATAGTATAAAATTACAAATATTAAATTACATGAAATATTAGTATTATAAAAGGGTAAATTTATTAAATTAGAAAAGACACCAAAAGTCTCCTTGTTTTGCTTTAATAATGTAGATAAATATAAATGTAGATTAACAAAAATAGTAAAATTAACGGTGATAGAATTTATTTTGATATGACAATATATTTAGGTTATTCACTATTTAAGAGAGAGAGATATAGCATAGACATAGAAATTGGAAAGAAAAATGGTTTTAAAATATCCATTTTAAGATTAGACTTTAATATAAGGTAGTATCGTAAAATTATAAATAATAAAATATTGAAAATATTAAAAACACCAAACTGGTGTCATTTGCTCTAATAATAAGATATTTATACTAAAGTAAGTTGTTTATATTTTATAGGATAAAATACAAATACATTACCTATATTTTTGTACTTTTACAAAGAAGTGATTTGAGATTTTTTTTTTTTTTTTTGACAAACACATAACCTGTGTTTTTTAATATTTTTTTAATCACACATAAGGGATACTTAGCAATCCCTTAGTGGCTAAATCTATAATCAAATAATTTTATGTTATCATATTGCCAAAGATTATTTTTTAGGAAAAGCAAAAGAAAGAAACGAGTAGAGGACAAATGATACAGATCTGGAAATTTTTTAGTTTCGAAAATTTTGCCTTACACGGTCGTTAAATCCATTGTTGACGGCCAAATTTCTTCTTCTATTTCATTTTTTCATTGTCTTTTGCCAAAGTTTCACTTTTTTCAACTGATCTCTGGGTTTGTTGGTGCGATCGCATCTGTTGATAAATCTTCACGACAGGGAGTTTGGCTTTCTATTGTCCAGCATCAAGAGGGGTCTTTAGTTTCTTGTTTGTGTCCTTTTCATTTTCATACTGCGTCTAGTAATTTTGATCTGGTTCTTTTAGTTCTTCAACTTCACATTCTTCTTTTTCTAGGCTCCAAATTGAGGTGACATTTGATCGCTAAAACATAATTCTATATACATAAAATCCTTTTCTCTTCAAATCAAGTTGAACCCAAGCTGATTATTATTTTCCCTTGCGATTCTCACAATTCAAAAGAAGGAAAGAAAAGAGAACACGTTTGATAAGAAGATACGATGTCAAAGTTTGAAATTTAAGTCTTACGTTTTGGAGGGACAAAAGGTACCGCTCCATTTCGTCAATCTAGATTTGGTATATTCATTTTCTTTCCCTATCACAGCCTAAGATGAACGGATAATCCTATAGGTATATTCATTCAAATCCTGTTTGACTGGATAAGTTATAAGTAAGTTTTTAAATTTACATGATAGGTTTCAGATAATAATTTCCTAAAATTTACACCTATAAGATAAGATATAAATATGAGGTCAAAATATCCTATAACCTATATTGTGAAGTATATAAGGTATAGGTTCTTTGACACCTTGTAGTTACTATATAATAATAATTAAATAAAATTAATAAATAAAAAAATGTCATTTTATTTATATAAGTTTAAAAAAATAACAAAACACAATCTATAAGAAACTCTAAACTAAACCTAATGTTCTCATGTCAATCTCTTCCGCTTTAATATTTTCTTTATTACATTTTCTTTCTACTCCATCTTCTTTATTTACTAAGTCCAATTATACTAAAGTTAAAGAAAAAAATCTACATAAAGTCACCTAACAAGATATGTTATTAACTTATTTCTTTTGATACAATAATTTCTTTATATTAGGTTTGAAAAATCTCTAGTAATGAATTTATATAACATCGTTTAAGTCAAGATTTAGTCGAGATTAATGTTTATACCTTTTTCTTGCCCTACACTAAGGCTTGCACTAGGTTTGAAAAAGATTTAGTTAATAGGTTAGGATTTAGTAATTAAGATGCATAGAAGATCATTATGAATACTGATTATAAATTGAGATATTGCAATTTATAATTTATGAATATTCGTATTGCCAAAATAAATTAGCCCCTAAATAAGTCCAATTTACAATTATGTATTTATTATTTAAAGTTCAAACCAAGATTTCATTAAAATGGATATATTTATATAATAATGATTAGTGAAAAAAATGGTGAAAAAGAAAAATAAATGAAAGAAACTGGAAATAAAGAAAAATAAATAGAAACTAACCATATTAAAATTTATATATATAAAAGAAAAGATTTATAGTTTTATAGGATACCCAATATTTTGTACAATTTACGGGATATAAAGTAATTTTAGAATATTATAGAATAGGATAAAAGCAATAAAATTTAATAATATTTACCTTGTATAAATAGAATCTCATACTTTAGCCATCCCATACCTACTCACTCCTACCAACCAAACCCATAACTCCAGTGACCCACCCACCCCCCAAACAAAACTCTCTTCCAAATCTCAAGTTTGTTCACCTTTTGGTCAATTTGCTTCTTTACGTCAATTTTGATTTTTTTTTTCCTTTTGTTTATTTAATTTATTTGTTCATTTTCTTTTTCTAGGTTGCAAAATCTGCTTCTTTCAATTCTGTGCATCTTTTTATCATCATCAATTCTAATCCCTTTTTTTTCCCTCTTTTTATTTAATTTATTTATTCTTAAAATAATTTTAAGTAATATAATAACTTAAAATGATTTAATCATAAATTTGACCAATAAGTATTTGCCACGTTTTCCTCACATGTAATTAACCGATATATATATATATATATATGGGTTATGTGTGTTTGTCAAAAAAAAAAAAAAATTATAGGTCATCATTTTGCTAAAGTACAAAAATACAGCTCATATATTCATAATTTACTCTATAATATATATTTGTATTTTTGTATCGAGTGAATTCCTTCATTATTATTTTTTATGGTTTATGGTTGTAAATGTCGAGGACTTGATTATTCGATTCAAACATAAAGGACTTCATTGAATTTTTCTATTAACATAAAGGGCTTTTATGGCATGTCTGCATTGCCAAATGGAATAAAATAGGAATTGAATTGTAATTCTTGAAGAATATAGTAAATAAGTAATAGTTATTATTTTATATAATTGCACTTAAAATGAAATTGGTAATCATTATTTCTTTTTTGGCCAGCTGGGAAGGAATTATTTAAACCCTAATTTATTCTATTAAGAGATTAGTTACAATACCATTAAGTTACAATGATCTTTAACAATAATCAATTAGAAATATATCTAAAATATCAACATCCCCTAATCCCCACCCATGGAATAACTCTTGCGCTAGTGGCTCTTGGATAAATATAAAAATATGTCAGAAAAGACCAATAAATAGTTATTCTGTTAAAAATTCCATGAAGAAGATATTCTGTAGATTAAACAAAATAGTATTAATTTATTCGTTCAAATGACCAACGAACTAATTTAAAAAGTTGGTCATTAGAGACGTATTTTCTAGCACAGAATACCAATGATAACTAGAAAGAAAAATAAATTGCTTGCAAGGAAAAAGATGATTGTGAAATCCCTTCGTCCCAGTAGCTTTAAGTTAATGGGAAATAACTGTTCAAAGGGTAACTTTACAAAATGTTCCAATGACTAAATTATTGCAGCTCATGTGACTTTTTATATATGACCCCCTAGCTTGGGAAGGAAAAAGCCAAATGAGTTGAGCAAACATTTTTAGTATTTTTGTGAGCACAAAATCTTATACAAATGTCCACCCATTGATGAGGGAAAGCAACTTGTCATATCACTCTCTACTTTCATAGTTCATGCCAGCTTCCAAATTCACAGGCCATGGCCAATTTTTGGTGAAAGCATATTAGATGTGAAAATGACCTTTGGATGTAATTTGGTTAAGAATTGTTAGAAACTCTTCATGTATAATACATCAAGTCAAGACAAATGGCTGTATAGGAGATAGGAGTAGGACCACCAAAGATGATTCCTACCGCTTATTCAATAAAGTTACTTTATTGGATGGATGAGTTTATTAAAATTATTATACTTTAGTGATATAAATATCGATATTTTAATAATAAAATAGATCAAATTTAATTTTTTTCTTTTTAAAAAATTATAATATTATAATAATTGGTAAAAGAAAAAGAACAGGCAAGTTTGTTTTTTGATAAATCATAAAATAAACAAGTGGCGTAGCTACCATTACATTAACTGCAAATGTTGAATGTAGCATTTAGACCCCATAGTCCGATCAGCACATTAATGTAGGTGTATTAGATGTCCTCCATTGAAAAGATTTCTCATGGGGAAAACAAAAAAATAAATAAATAAATAAATAATTATTATAAATTAAAAAAATCGATTTTATCAAATATATTATAAATATATGTGTGTATATATGTATATGTATATATACCAACTATAATTTACAGAATTTTCTATTTAAACTTTTATATCACCCTCAACTTTTAGCTAGGCATGACCGTTCATGATCTGAAGAAAAATATGCACCCATCAAATCTACTGTCAGTTTAACATGATGAAGCAGAAATAATAGAAGTAAAAAAGAAGGGGAATTGATTTAAGTGAAAGCAAGCTAAAATTTGACTTGCAAATTGGATAAGACACCAAATATGTCTTCTGCTAGCTGCTTTGAAGTGGAATTTAAGTCCATAGAAATATGGTAAAGCACTAAGAGACGGAGAGACCAAAAAAAAGTGGACAAAGTGAGTAAAGAAAAATAAAGGGTCTTCCTATATTTCCCATGAAAGCACTCTTTTTCATTTTTTCCATTTCCTTTGAAATCACAAAGAGCTAGGCGATGACCATCCCATATTTTTCTCCAAGGCAAGTCTTCATAATTTTTGTTGGAACTAGCAAAACTATCCAAATAAATTTTACAAATTTTGCAACAGAGAGATTATGAGCTCGACTTGTCATTTTGACATTCTTTTGGTATCATTCTAGTCTTGATTTAAAATTAGGTCCTTAGATAATAGAGACACCGGGAAAATGAAAAGACAAATAGACACAACAGATATAGATCTAGTATAGGTGAGACATAACAAGTATCGACGAAACAATCAGGCCCAAAATGAGCAGTTCTTCTTGTGATACTCTGGGGTATAGGTTATGCAAACACTGCTCAAAATACTTGGCATTTTTGAGAACAAGCAAGGATTACTTATGTCTAACTAAATCTCTATGTTATGTTGAATTCTTTATTTCTCTGGATGTTTATTGCTCAGTAAATAGGCTTAGACAATACGTAAAGCAAGCTAGGCATAAGAAAACTTTTCTAGAATATCCTATAGTGCCATGACAAAACATAAACTGAAAGTACTAGCTCGAGATATATTTTGTTTGTAATAGTTTCGGAGATGACATTGTTGCACAACAAGTACAGATGAGCATGTTGATTCCAAGGTTTCATAAATCATTTGTTGATAGTTTTCCTCTATAGGTGAAGAAGCCTATCTTTTAAACCCTGTAGTGTGATAGGCATAATTGGCCTAAATTAAAACAAGACCCTATAGAACTTCATCTTTTCCTTTTACAAATATGAAGACCAAGACTTGATCTCACTCAACTTTAGCTTCTTTTGCCTGTCCAAAAGCAAGTTTTCGATACTTTCTTTCCCCTTCCTTACCAACAGAGAAAAAGAATAGGTGCCCCACACTAAAGCATCTTTTTGCCAATTCTCGAGTGAGCTATAATCATAATAATGGAAGCTCATTAAGCTTTGAAAAGCAGAATTTTGTAAAGGAATTCTAATTATTATTATTATTTGCCTCAATATTGTACAAGCTTAATTTCATGGTCTCCGCTTGAACTTATATCTCATGCCACATAAACTTTCAAACATCTCACACTAAAAATGCGAGATATCTAAAACTTAGCAAAGTTGTCATGTTTGGTTGTTGAAGTCACACATAGAACTCATCGGTACTACTTGAACTATGCCGTTATTGACATGACCACTTCCTAATCTGGTTTGTAACTTATAGCCAAACTTCATGTACTTAACATGACAACTTCCCTATTATTTCGGCTCTCAGTTTTTTTTTTTTTTTAAACTTAAATTAGAGACATGGTGCATTATTTAGTAGGCTATCTTGGTCATGACATTGTATGGCTAGGAATTCTGGGCATGTAATATCAATTCTAAAGTTTAGTGAAGTTTTGGTACCTTTGGCTACAAGATGAAAGAAAAAATGGCAAACTGCATGTATCTCAAAGTTGAGATAGTGATCATGAGATCAGCCTTATCTTATATGTGGACAAGATGCACTAATTCTGAAAATTCAACAAATCAAGTTAGATGCTTATCCAGTGAACAAGTAGGAGCAAATCAAGTACATAATTTCTGCTTCACAAGAACAGTTTCTTTTTGCTAAATATTGATCAGTTAGCCCAACTCTTTAAGAAATAAAGAAAACTATTCACATCTTCATGTGAATTCAAATGTTTTAAAGCTCCCAATAAGGTGTCTTTAGCCATTCCAAAAGGCTCAAATACTCACTTAACACTTTTTCTGGCACTTTCTTTTGAGCACTGGGTCCCTAGATGACAGCAGCACTTGAATAAAATAAAGAAGAGTGCTTTTGTCCTGCTCAAGATGATGTGGATTATGCTTGGACTCTAATGGCATAACCAAGAAAATCCAAATTCCCTAATCAATTCCAGGTTTGACAATACTAAATACACCTTGTGAGTTCAATTGCTATCTAGAAAATGACTAGCATGTGTAATAATACTAAATACTATTATGGTCATCTTTGTAAATAATAAAGAAGATATGAAGAGATTTTATGTGTTAATTGAGGAGATAGACAAAACTTATAATTTGACATCTAATGACATATTAGAATTGATGTTGCAATATATTAATGAAAGATTAAGGAAAAAATACAAAATATGGGTCTAAATAGGATCAAAATGCACATTAGAGTATCAAGCTTTCAACAAAATGTTTTTCCTTGGCAATCTTACTCAATGTACAAATCTCATGTCTTAAAAACATATTTGATACAAACACTATAAGGTAAATAAAATAAAGGTAAGCAAAAATTGAACAAGAGAAAATTATCACTCAGAAGTAAATTTGCAGTCCTATTATAATAGCTAGTGTACTTTTCTTATTGTTTTTGGTTCTAACAAATGAAATTAGTATAGCCTTCGGTAGTTTCATTTTTATGCATGAGCTGAGATCATTAAATAGCGGCAGTTAAAATGAGTGTAAAGGACTGCATGGTGTGAATGGTTTGTGATTTTCTGGTCCACAACTTTGGAACTTTTGAGTATGCTTGAGACAAGCAATATCAGTACTTTCGGTGTGCCATTTTGGACTGTTGGCTTCCCTTTGATCCTATATATAAACACATGCCTTGCCACTCTACTACTACTCCACACCTTCACATTTCTTCTCTATAATAAATTTATTCTCTACATCAGTAAAGTTTTTGCAAATAGTGTAAAGCAACTGGATTCGATAGTCTTAGATTTTTTTGCTTCTTGGTATAGCAGAAATTTTAGTAGGTATTTCCAGGAAACATTGGATCTTTCTACATTCATTTTGATCCTGGTTTCAAGAATTAGATTGTGAATTCAAGCAGATTTTTCTTCTGTGAGTTACTCACAGTACATTTTGTTTACCTTCTAAATTCTTCAGGGGATAAAATTTAAGGGGGGGAGGGTGGTGGGGTTGGCACTTTTATCATAAGAATTAAGTTCAAGTTTTCCAGACAATGATTCTGTTGTACAACCAAACAATCCTTTGGAAGTATTACTCGATCCTCAACAATAGATTTTTAGTTGATCAAAGCTTTTATTTTTGGATTTTTCAGATCTTTAATAGGTACAGTCTTGGTACTTAGAAAAGAAATTCTGTGCATAGCCCAGGCAATTCTGCAGGCACTGAACTTTTCTCTTTCTTTCGTGTTATCCTATTTCATCTTAGTTGCATAAACAAAGAACTTTGTTGGTTTCAAGTAAGAAAATGCGAGGGGCAACTCTGCCACCGGGTTTTCGCTTCCACCCAACTGATGAAGAGTTGGTTGGATATTACCTGAAAAGAAAAGTTGAAGGACTTGGATTTGAACTTGAAGTGATTCCTGGAATTGACTTGTATAAGTATGATCCCTGGGAGCTTCCAGGTACAAGTTTTAAGGCAGGAAGTTGCATATTTCCTCTGTTTTATTGTCTATATCTTTATCTAATTTGGATGGTTCTTGTATCTGTCTATTTTGTATTTGCCCTTGTGTGTATTTTTAATATTGTTTTCTTGTAATTGTTACCATAATAATCCATTTTAAACCGGTGCTAGTAAAATGATACCAAAACAAAGCCAGAACACTGAGCAAAAAAGCCTTTATGCAAATTTATTCTTATTTTGAAATGATATTTCGCATTTTCTATGAAATCATGTGATATGCAGCCAACAAAGTGTTTAGTTTCATTCGTGAGAGATTGAAGATATCTATATACCATATAAAATGTAGAGAAATCTTTTCTTCCAAAGCGAGATATGGAATGGTTCTTCTTCTGTCCACGGGACAGAAAGTACCCGAATGGCTCAAGAACAAACAGAGCTACCAAAGCTGGTTATTGGAAAGCCACAGGAAAGGACCGTAAGGTTGTTTGTCAATCAGTTACTGGTTTTCGTAAGACTCTAGTCTTCTACAAAGGACGGGCTCCATTAGGGGATCGGACAGATTATGTGATGCATGAGTATCGCCTCAGTGATGATTATTCTGAAGGATCATCCAATTCTCTGGTAGGTCAGAGTACACTATGATAATGTCCTCTCCAACATCACAATGTATAATAGAATTTTGTAGAGTAGCTAAACTCTAGTTTTCAACAATTTGGGGGAATGAGAAGTTTCTTGTTATGTGGCAGGGACCTTTTGCATTGTGCCGTGTGATTAAAAAGACCGAACAGACACAAAGGATAAGTGATCCTAGTAAGGAACCGAAAGGCAAGAAGGCTGTGAAAAATGCAAGCACTGGGGTGTTCTCCTCATTGAAAATACCAAAGGAGCCTTTGAGCATTTCTAGTGAAAATTCCTCTCTAAAAAGTTACCTCAGTCATGAGAGCCAGCACCCAAGCACAACTCCTCGGTATCAAGTGACAAATGTGGGGGAATCCAGAACAGTTTCAGCAAAGAACAAAACAGCAAACTTTTGGGTGTCACCAGATCTCATTCTTGATTCCTCAAAGGTATCAGACTCAGAAAACTACCGAGTCCACTTGCATTTTACATTTAGTGCAGTTCCTAGAATTTTATTTTAATCAGAATCTATGTCTTGGAACAGGAATATTCACAAGAGTTCTTTCCACAGAATGCATTTCCAGACTCCATGCCCCTATGGAATGCACACGAGCATGGAGGGATTTCAGCCAGTTCATCCTACTCCAATTTTTCTGAGGAAGTTGAGTATGTGGATGATTTAAGTTGCATTGGCTGCATATCACCTTACTCGGGTCATGGAAACTATACAACAACCTATGGCAATGAGGATATCCCATATGAAGGTTCAGTTCACACCATTTCTTCCAACTATTCGAATAATCAGACGTTTAGTATTTAAAATATCACAATACAGTACTGTGATAGGGTTGGTTTGCTGCTAATACATTTTGATTAAAATACTGTGGTATCAGAGCAGGGACCCTAAGTTTAGAATTCTACTTAGTTATTTCACCCACAGTCAATTAATTGGTCCACTTGATGTACTTAGGTCAAAGACACAATACATAAGTGATGGAGTGTATTATAGAATAAACGTAAAAGCTTAAACTTGTGGATCAGCTGGTTTTGAAGATAATTTCTATACAAACCATTTCAAAATAAATGATTTTAACTCCAGTTCTTTTCTTTGGGATGCAGGACTTGGAGCTTGGGACGATGGTCCTATATGCAGGCAAGCAAGTGGGGATGGGAGTTTGGCAGACATTGGCAGTCTCTGGCTGCAAGAAGACAATTTGATGATTGTAATATAGGTAGATGCTCCACTCAGCATCAATTGGGTTCTATTATCTAGTATGACTGTGCGAAGAATTATCCAAGAAGATGCACCTTTTAACGTTGACTCTTGGAGTTGACTGTGGTTATCTCATGAGACTAGAAAGTATTTGATTGCCATAGTTGTTTCTTGTGTTGGGGTTGATTTGGTATACTACAAGACTTTATGTTACACTGCTACACTATCCGATGACAGTCGCTTTTTTATAGATTGCACCAGGAGCTAGTCATGGTGCAATATGATCTTCCAATCTAAACCATTATGCAAACAAACTTCTTTGAATGCATTATCAATTTTGCATATATGCTGCTTTTTCCTTTCCTTTCGTTCATGCAAAGACCATTCTAATGATATTTTTATTTGCTATCTTGGACTAGAAATAAAATGTCAGTCATTCGACAGTAAACAACTTGATATTCCCTCTCTAATATCATAATGAGTTTACCACCACAACTAACTAATCTAAAAGTTTAAATTTATAGATATATTGTGAACTTTTACATTCGTTACTTGCACTAAATAACTTAGATAAATCTCTTTGGATACATTAGAGCCGTCAAAGATAAGGGATTGCTTTAATGTAGAATAATTTTGATGATCAATTAAAGCTTTCTACATGAGAAGGTTTAGCAAGAGATGACCATTCTTACTACTTGATGACAAAATCAAAAGAAACATATAAAAATTCCATTGGAGGCTGTTTTCTAATTCTTAAAAGAAATACTACAAAAATCTTCTATAAAGGCAATTGACAATCATTTTCAGTATCAAAAGAGTGACTGAAGGGATGATTGTATCTCAAGTTGCATTAGAGAATGAATAACATTTGGCCATCAATGTGGAGAAAATCCAATGACATTGACGTCACAGCAAATTGCCACTCAGGATTGAACATAATTATTTACATAATCTTGCCTTTAACCGAAGGATTACGATTTATTCCCCACCCCCATTATACTTTTTCACTGGAATCTTTGAATAAAGAGTACACTAATTCCACTTTTAAGGATGCTTTTTCTCAAATTTCATCAGTTAAGGAATCCCTTTCTGGTAAAAACGAGTTGCCTGCCCTGTATTGCTTCATGGTCTATCCACAGTCCAAACAGAACATTGTCCAATCATCAAGAAGTAAGCATGGAGAAACATAGATTCGCAGCGAAGAAGAATCAATTTATCAGCATGCTTTAATTGCTCCAGATGACAATAAAGTACATTAAAAAATATTCATGATGACTGAAAGATTTAATGAATAGCATCATTTAATTAATGGTTATCCTGAAACTTATAAATTTTATATTTAACCGTCCAATCTAAAAACTGAAGCCAATTAGATATGCTGCAATTTTATATTTATGGCTAACGAAACCTAGATGTCCATGGATAATCACACAGCAAGAAAATCTAGCATCAGAAGCAAAAGTAAATATGAAGTTCTGCATCGGATCTGATTTGTGATAGGTTAATGAAGGCAATAGCTCATAATAAATTTTGTATATGTTTTACATTCATACCTGCACGCATTAGTACAGGCTTGCAATTTGAGGGCTGCAAAACGCCTGCACTTCACCAAGTGTAGCTTTCGAATCATCTCCAAAAATAGACTCTTTTCCATCTTTTCTTTTAGCATATGACAATCCTAACCTAGACTTAGCCTGCCTTAGGTCACCAATTCCAGAATTGGTATCAGGTCCTGCAAATCCACCCATCACTGGTGCTAGTGGTGGTCCCATAAGGAGCCCATCGGCTCCAAATTGAGGCCCCCCACGAGCATAATCAAAAAGGGCAGCACCACTACCTCCTACTTTGGGCAATATAATGGGATCCACTTCCTCATCTCCAGTCCAATAGAAAAGGAACGCATCAAAGGTATCATAATAATCATCTGTGCTTCTATAACCCTCAGGATTAAATGCACCAAACTTGAAATTCTTGTAGGTGTAGCCAATTATTACGCACGGTCCCTTGAAATCACAGCAGTTGTGAAAATCTGTTGCACTAAATCCATCAATGGTTGCCCGGTAGCAACATCTTAGTTCTCTTCCTGTCCAGTTAAATTTTGGAATGAACCAATCATAAATATACGAACCATATTCGAGAATCAAAATTCAAGAGGCTATGGTTCATAATGTTAATAATAAGGATATCTCTCTGCCAAAACCACACAAATTCTCTACATCTTGCTAGTATGCCACAACAGTTCAAAATGTTGCCAGTCATTGCTTCAATGGAATTATTGGTTCTATAGATTAGAATTCTATATAAAGTCGAGTTCGTCTAATTCTAAAACAAAATTGAAATCAAATTTATTTCGAAATCCATGAAATGATTGAATCTACTCCTATATATTGGTTTGAACCTTTCATCTAGCTTTTTTTTATCTTAAAAGGCAGTGTAATGGAAAGACAGAGAGAGATGGTACCTTTTAAGAATGTATTGCTGACAAGAGAAAGAGAGAAAGGAAGATCAACGTCATGGTAATTAGGCTGAGGCCTGTTAGTATCAGTGCTCTTCCTGCCCCAGTTCCAATTGAAGAAACACCTTGGACTTCCCTTCCACTTCAATCCTTGGAAAGCAAAGCTTGAGACACAACATGACATTTTCTCTGGTCATGTATAATCCATACCTCACAAAATCTAAAATATCTCACTCTTTGCTATGTGCTTTCTCCTTGTTAGCTTCATCTGCTGATATTTGAGACTAGTGGTCCCACCGAAACTGCAAATGACTTCCATTTATTTTCTTTTATTATTATTAAATCTCATAAACATCTGGAAGGGTCATCTAGTGACAGTATCTCCACAACATTATGTTTTAAAATGGAAATAACGCTTTTCAAAACGAATTATATATATTATGGAAAAACTTTTTTTTTCTTAAGCCTGTGATGAAGTGCACCAGAAATATGACACTTTTTTTTATTTCATTTTTCTTAACTATTATAGTATAATTCGTCCATGTACTAAAAATCAAATTTAATCAATCTTATGATGAGACCAATATTCACTCAATGATGATAGTAAATCTCAATATTTACCTGATTTAAGACATCCATATATTATACTACATGGATTTTAGAAACAAATTATCTTATTCCACGAAAGTAGATTCAATTCAAAGTTGAATGACAAGGTTTTGTATAAATTATTTGTTAAATTGGATGGTTACGGAATTTAGCACTTTTCGCAATTTAATGCCATCTAAAAATTCATTCAATCTTTATACATAATGTAGATTATAGATTCTTCAATTGTTATTCACATCAGTCGTCAACCGATGGACGATTGATGCTGTGTCTACTTCTGATATTGGTTTATGGTAATTAATTTAATAAAACAATATTATTAAATATACTTAATTAAATATTATAATAAAAAATAATAGAGTTAAAAAAAAAAAAAAAAGGAAGGCAAAAGAAGCAGGGAAAAATAATGAACCTCCATAATTCTGCAGTAACATTGTTGCAATAGATGCATCATAAGTATCTATATTTTCAAATATTTGTGATTTAGTATTTTTACTATCAATTTGATTATAACTTAATGAAAATTTAGACTACAAATTACCAATCAAATTAAAAGTATAAACATTAAATTAGTAATAAGTACGCGCTTATATTTTTCCAATCGAATCATCAAACAATGTCTTTTTTCCTTTTCAAAAAACAGTGGCACTCTCAAACGAATTATCGGCAAAGTATGTTAGTTAAACCTACAATCCTATGCACCAAGTGAAACTTTGGAACTTTGACAAAATCGGCTAGAAGATGAAGCATGAAATAAGATCATTCACCTTTACACAGAGAATTTCGAATCAATATCTTTGATAAAATTTTGGAATTCACGTCATAAAGACTAATAAGTTTATGGGTTGATCAATACTAACCCTCCATTTATCTCACTGAATGAAATAAAACTAAATATAATAGCAATTAATAGACAATGGATCAGAGTTATAATAAATATGTCATTTGTTGATATTGATTTTAATAGGATATTTTTGGAGAAAAAAAGTCTATTGCAATATTGAATTATTATTCTATTTATAGATTTGAGTAATAAATAGCTATTTAATGATTTTTTTTTAAAGACATTCTTTATAGAATTGTTATTACAGACCTTATCTACAACTAAACACTGCTATACCTATTTGACAAAATGAAAATAAAAAAAAATAAAAACACTACTATCTCTATTTCACTAGCCGTAGATGTACCAACAATGCATGTGCAGAAATTAAATGAAGCTAGCAAGGAAAAAAAAAAAAAATGCATAAATGGTTTGGACATACAAACTGTCTTCTCAATTAAAATAATTGACCTTCTAAATAAGTATTATATCAATTATACTACTTTCTATAGGCCTATTTATCCAAGTTTTGGATTGTTTAGAAATAGTAACAGTCCATTCCAACATTAAGAGTTAGTTGAAAAACTAAACCTCAAATGAATTGAAAACTAAATATTAATTAACACATTAGTGTCATTCAACAAATAGTGGTTCGATATACACAAATAGTTAGAAGGCATGAATATATACAAATAAATACTTTGGTTGAAATAGTAATTATCATCAAAATATGTTCCAAAGGTGATTCAAGGTTCATAGTGTTGGAGTTATATTTCTAATTTGCAATGGCAAGGCAATTATCTCAACCAAGTAGAAACAACATTCAACCCTTCAAATCTTTCAACATATGAACTTGAAAAATTCAACAAAAAATTGAAACATCGGTGATTATTCAAATTTAAGACACAATATAAATGAACATGAAGATGAAGGAAAGAAAACACAAATAAATAGTGCAAACACAGAAATTTTGAACACCAATACTACATTATTCGTCGATATATGCTTTGAATGTGACGTTGATGACCATAATGCTATAGATAAAGTTCCTATTATAGAACCAAAAAAAAAAAAGGATTTTCCTCTGCATGCAATTTACATCCCAATTACAAATAGAATTGATACACAACAAACCAAGAGAATATAGAAAATTAAAAATAAGTTAAAGAAAAATTGATGAAAACAATTGATAATTATAAAAATAACAAATACTGAATGTAAAATTTTTTTTCTTTTAAATGTCGCAGTTTAATATAGTAAACAATAACAGCGATATAACAAATTTTGAATGATGTACTTGTAATATAGCAAAACGTAGTAAAATACATGGTAATTTTCAAAAATTACTCTCATTATGTTTGTAAATATATTCAATAAGGAATGATGAATATAGTTAATGATATGATCAATGTGGAATAATGAATATAGTTAATGTAGAATGATGAATGTATTAGATGAACCTAAGGGTAGTAGAGTCAAATAAAAATTATTTTATGTGATTTCGCAATTGAAGATTTAACAAAAGCATCAACCTATTATAGCAACTACTTAATTAACATGTTATTTATTAAATTTTACATTCATATTTGGTTTTATTATGATTCCTTATGAGTTTTATATAAAATATAGATAAAAAATAAACACAAATATTCTTAAGCTATGATATCATGGATAAAAGAAAAGTAACATAAATAGTTGTCAATATGATAGTTTACTATATTTAGAATAAAATTATATATTGCCATCTTTGAAAGAGTAAAATTGTAATTTTTTCTTAAATATTACTAAGTCGATATAATAATAATAATAATCATTATCACCATCATCATTTTCTAGCCAAAAAAAAAAAGGAGAATCTAAATTGTTCATTTAATAATAATAGATAAATAGATATAAGAATAATAATAATATTGGAAGAAAGAAAAATGAGAGTTTAGTGTTTTCAATACGATAATAGAAATAATAACAATAGAAAGAATGTTTTAATAATAATCTAGCAAGAAAGAATAATAATAGAAGAATTAAGTAGACTTTTACCTAACTTTTTGCAATGAAAGTCAAATAATATAAGGAACAATAATAAAAAGAATGTTTTAGTATATGAGTTATGATAGAGAAAAACTATAATAATAGAAATAATAAATTAGTTTTAATCTAACCTTATCGTGAGAATTGAATAATAGAAAGAATGTTCCGGTATATGTATGAGAGGAAAAAACTAGAATAATAGAAAGAATAAATTGACTTTTATCTACCCTCATAATAAGAGTCGAAAAATAATAATAAGAAGAATGTTTTAGTATATAGGTTTGAGAGAGAAAAATTATAATAATAGAAAAAATAAATTGGCTTTTATCTACCTTTATAATGAGAGTTGAATAATAGAAAGAATAATAATAAAAAGAATGTTTTAGTAGGTGCTACAAAAGAAAAAAAACCATGAATCAGAAAAAAGGAGTCAAACAAAAACCAATTGGCTTAATGTATATAAAAAAGGAGTAAGATGAACGGAGATTTTAGACTTTTGGATTTAGCACCACGGTTATTGTATTAAATCATCTTAGTAATGAAACCATTAAAAAAGTCAAAACTTGTTTGGGAAAAAAAAAAAAAAGGAAAAAACAAAGCAAAATAAAGAAGTCAAAACTACCTCTAAGAGATTATTTTTTATAATTTTCAAATTGCACCATTAAAACCATGTGGACCAACCGTTGAATTATTATCAATGACAACATAACATCGTTAAGTACATCCGAGGAAGGCATTTCAGTAAAAAAATTATCTAAATCTACCAAATTAACTGAATTTTTCGAGGAGCTTCAAGTGAAACTATTTTGGCTTGTATTTTTCCTTTTTAACTTGTCTGGTATCAAGCCCTCGCAAAATAAGATACTAAAAAGGATAAAAACATATATATATTTCTTTTATAAAATTAAATATCTAATGGATTCTTATAAAATTGGATTTGTCTATCTTTTACTTTATTTAGTGAAAAAAATAATTAAATGACATTTTTCAATGAATATAATATATATTTAAACACTTCCCTTAAAAGAGCGTAAACTTTTAATTCCCATCAGATAGGTTTCAGGTGGGTATTTAAAGTCACAGGATAAGTTTTATATAATAATTTCTTAAAACTTGTACTTATAGGGTAGGGTATGGGTAAAAAATCAACGTACTCTATACCTATTTTAAAACTTGTATTATGAAGTATATAGGATATAGGTTTTATGATATTTTATATCTACCATATAATAATTAAATAAAATTAATAAATGAAAAAGAATATCATTTTATTTATATGGATTTAAAAAAATAACAAAATACAACTCATGAGAAACTCTAGATTAAATCCAATATCCTCATATCAGACTTTTCCTCCTTCTTTTTTTTTATTGCATTTTCTTTCCACTCTATCTTCCTCATTTACTATGTTTAATTTTACTAAAGTTAAAAAATAAATAATCTGCGTAAAGCCACCTAAACAAGTGTTGAGCACTATTTTAGTATTTCTTAATTTAACCTATACTAATCTTAGCCTACTTAATATAAATTACTTGATATTAAATTAAGAAAAAAAACATTTTTTTTAAATTAGAGTCGCTAACTAATTAAACTAGGGAAAAGTAAAATTAAGGTTTTTGGTTGAAAAAATCCTAATTTAGCCACTAATCCATAAATATTCTATAAAAAATTAACTTTTAAAAAATTAAACAAAAAAATCTAAACTCAAAGGCTAACCTAATAAGATTAAATCATTGCATAAAAATAAAAATAAAAAACTAATAGGTTTTTATTTTTTATAATTTTTCTAAAAATTCCAAAATCTATAAGGAAATATAAAAAAAGTAATTAAAATGAATTTTATATTTTTTATGGTTACCCTAGAGGAGCCTATGTACCTACCAATTAATATCAAACAAACGTAATTTTGTTTTTTTAGAAAAGATTTAGTTGGTTTATTTTTTTTTTTTAAAGAGAAATCGAGTTAGATTTACGTTTGTTATCAATTTATTATTTAGAAAAAAAACCTAAAAGATCTAATTTCATGAATCTATTTTAGAAAAACTAACTAATTGAATCTTTTGAAAAAACTCAAGTTAATATTTAAAAAAAAAACATTACATGCCAAAAATTTATTTTTCTAAATCCTAAAAGCAATATTTATACAAATTTATTGAAATATGTAATTTAGATATATATTCTTACTAAAGATATGAATCTCAAAAAAGATATATATTATATCTAAAAATACAATTTAAAAAAAAGATGCAATTTTTATCTAAAAGATACGATTTAATCTTAAAGATGCCATTTAGTATAAAAAATGCAATTTAATTTAAAAGAATGTAATTTCATTGAAACTACTTTTAAACTAAAAATATGTACTAAAAGATTAACTCGTATTAGAAACACAACACAATAATTAAATAATTCAACTAACTAAATATAATAAAAAAATCAACTACTTAGATAGGTTGAATCAGAAGGAAAGAAAGAGAGAAAAAGAAAATTTTAGGTGGATTATATGGAATCGCTATTCGTCGGGGTGCTGTTAATCGCGTATTATTAACCACGTGTTGCTGATCACATTGGATTTTAAACTGTTGTGTTTCAGTGTTTGACTAAGTGTGTATGTGTGTGTTGTATTGAGTATGTGTGTGAATGTTGTGTGCATGTGCAATGGAGTGTGTATGGAAATTTTGTGGTGAGTTATACGTGTATGTGTAGTGGAGTGATCGTGACGTATGTATGTGTATATGAAAATTGTGTGTTCTGAATGTGTGTAGTGGAATGCAGTCTAGACATGTGGATCGTAGGGAGAAATGTGTATGAATTGTGGATTGGTTTGTGTAATTGGATTGTGATTTTTTTACAACCGAAGTCTATTATTTATAAACAAATAATTTTGAGTCTTTTTGATCTTTTTAATAAGGATTTAATCTTGACAAATCTAATATTCATAAGATATGATAATATCCACTTTAGATTTGTTAATTTATCAAATAATTTAATCACGATTCAATCTAATCTACTCTCAAATTTTAGAAGCCTCACATTCTATTTGAGCTTTCTATCTTAGTTCTAACCTAGTCTAACTTATTTTAAATTGACTACTGCTTAAAATATATATGCTAACTATTTAATAAATCCTAAATCCATTTTAATTAGCTCAATTAAAATATTTTCAAATTGGATAAAAATCCGCTTTATATTTCGCTAGGCTATAAAAAAAAATATTTTTGCTAATGAAGTTCAAATTTTTAAAGATACAGAATTTATTAAATCGTACATACATCTTCAATTATTGTCTAATCCAACCTTAACACTTTATATGTTTTCACTTTTTCAATTTTTTTTCATCATTTTTTAATAGTTATTTTTTTTTATTTTTCAGTCTTTTATTTTTTCTATTTTTTTTTAATTTTTTTTTATTTTCCATAAACCTAGCTAAAAAGTAAAAAAAAAAAAAGACTAAAATTAAAATAAAGGGTGGTATAAATGAGGTGTCTACGATTGTCCCTCTTTATAATGAAGTTTATAAAAAATTTACTATAAAGACAAAAAAGATATACTTATTTTTGCTAGGTCCTTACTTGAGTTAGTAGGGTAAGGACATTGAATGTTAGACAAAGAGAGCCCCAACTTAAAAGGTTGGGTATTCTTAAAAGGATAGATTTCTTTAAGGATCTATTGCTTGAAAAGATACATCTTTCAAAGGTATGATAAGATGACACTTTATTAGAGATAAAATAGAACAATCCTCTTAAGAGCAAGCGATTCATTAACATATAAGATGGTGCTCTACTGAGTAAGTGATCCTAAAAAGGATTGGACGGCGCTCTACTAAGTAAGTGATCCTAGAAAGGACTGGATGATACTCTTATAAGCAAGTAATCCAAAAAATTATTAGACTAAATAGGATAGCTCTTATTTAAGCAAGCAACCCTAGAAAGTATTAGATGGTACTCCAATGAGTAAGCAATCCAAAAAAGAATAGGACAATGCTCTTTTAAGCAAGCAATCCTAGAAAGGACTGGATGACGCTCCATCGAGCATACGATCCAATAAGGAATAGAGCAATGCTTCTTTGAGTAAGCAATCCTAGAAATGATTGGATGGTAATCTAATTAAGGGTAAAACAACGTTCCTTTGAGTAAGCAATCCTAAAAAAGATTGGATGGCACCCTATTACACAAGCAACCTAAAAATGAATAGGACAACACTCCTTTAAGCAAGTAATCCTAAAATTTCAAGAATTGGATGGTGCTCCAATGCATAAGCGATCCAACTAAAGATAAGATAATACTCCATTGAAGTAATCTTAAAAAGGACTAAATAAGACAATGCTCCTTTGAGCAAGCGATCCTAAAAAGGATTGGATGGCGCTCCAATGAGAAAGTGATCCAATAAGGAATATGATGACGCTTATTTGAGTAAGCAATCCTAAAAAGGACTACATGGTGCTCCATTGAGCAAGCAACCCAAAAAGGAATAGGATATCACTCCTTTGAGCAAGCGATCCTAAAAATGATTAGACAATGCTCCATTGAGCAAGCGGTCTTAAAAAGAACTGGATGGTGCTTCACTAAGCAAGCGATCCAGAAAATAACTGGACTAGATAGAGTAGGACAATGCTCTTTTAAGCAAGCAATCATAAAAAGGACTAGATAGGATAGCGCTCCTTTCAGTAAACAATCCTAAAAAGGACTTGATGGCGCTCCAATGAGCAAGCGATCTAACAAGGAATAGAACAACACTCCTTTGAGTAAGCGATCTTAAAAAGGACTAGATAATGCTTTAATGAGTAAGCAATCCAAGATTAATTTACAAAATGAACAATATACTAAAGGGCAAGCGATCCAAGAATTGTAAAGACATTGATGAGTTTTGCCAAATTGATCTAAGACTTGAGTTTGAAGGATTTTGATAACAATTTGAAAAATTTTAATTTTTCTTTTTTAAGAAATCTCCGTTAATAATTTTTTAAAAATGTTTCATTTCTCTTCTAAGTTTTTTTTTTTTTGAAAAAAAATTCAAAAAAACACTCTTTCATAAAAAATTGTATTGTTAATAAGTAAAAAAATCTTAAAGACTCTAAAGATTACAAGTAAAGGGTCGGCTTACCCCTTGTCCATTGATCATTCATCCTTTCAGTCTTATTTCTTGGAGTAGAATTCATGATTCATAAACTTTTTAGAAGCATTGATTTCAAACTTGGGGGTAAGACCATTCTTATTTTTGAGAAAACACTTAACCATTCTTTAATTTTCCACTAAGGAAATAGATATCATTACTTAAAATGTTTAGTCAAACAAGACTTCTTTGCACTCTCATAAGTTTATTTTCACTCTCGGCATCAATTTCAACAATTGTAGCCTATTTTGTAAATGGCACACTCTAGTCAATCAACTAGGTCTTTTTTGGGTTAGCAATGTAAGCCTTTTAGTCAATGGTATGAGAAAATGTATCAATGTGTTTTGACCAATTTTGAAGAAATCATAGACAATTTATTCCTAGTTTATAAGCTAAGAACCTAGCAGAAACTAAACATAGGCTTACCCTAGTTTCATGAGCAGGTTTTGCTGAAGATAAGTCAATTTCTTTAGTCAAAAAAGTTTCATCAAGAATGGTATAGTAAGTGGGATCATAAAATAAAGGCTTTACTTTTGAGCTTAAGAATCTAAAGTGTTTAGCCTTTGTATATCCTTTACAAGTTATGATCATAGGCTTAATGGCAATTTGGCTTGTGCTTGAAGGTGATCATCTCGCTAACATTTTCTTCTTCTTTTTTCACTTTTTTTTTTCTCTTCTCTTTTTCTTCTTCTTTTTTTTTTTTTTTTTTTTTGGTCAAGATGGTTACCTTCCATTGTTAAGTTTTCACTTGATGGGATTTGAAGCCCTAAAATCATGGGTTTTAAGAGTATAAGTTCAGGAAAAGTGTATATGGCTTTGGGGTGTTTAAGAAAGTCCATGGGCTTAAAGTGTTTGAATAGGTATGTGAGCTTGAGTGAGGTGAATATGGTCCGAAACTCTTCTTCATTATAAAGAAATTAAGTTATTTATGACAATATATGCTCATGAATTGGCACAACTAAGACAAGCACATGTTAGTTTACTCCTTTTCTCTAGATTAATAACCTTAACTTCCTAATTACCCAAGTATAGGGTGGTTTTGACAAGGTTAACTTTAATAAAAATCCTTTAAAGGTTCAAATTGGTTTGCAAGGGATAATTGTGTTTAGAATAATGAAATGAATGCCTAATATCACTTTAACATGTGTACCAAGTTTAAAACTAACCTCCTTTAAGGAATAAGCCCAATACTCACATTGTGTCGTTTAACTCTCATGTGTTTAGAGTTACTGTTTAGAACATGGGTTACCTCTTTTCATCCTAAACCTTTCAAGTAATGTATTGCATCCCCTTACATAGAAAATTTTAAGTTCCAATTTCACATTTTATCCATTTTCACTTGTTCCAAATTTGCATAAAGTGTTTCATTTAGCGAAAGGCTAATGTCATGCTCTTGTTGAGCTGAGCTAGCTTCAAAGACAAACACACACATGAAAACTCTTTTATTTAGATAACTTATATCCATAACAAACTCCAAAGTGAAAGATTATTCTAAAAAAAATAAATGTAGGAACTAAACTTCTTTTCCACTTCTTGTCTCTATTTCTATCACTCCTTCAAACTTAGCCCATTCAATTGAATTAATCTCTTGGAAATATGCCTAGTTGCTTTAAATGGTGAGCCACCCTATAAGATGGTAATAAAAGGCCTTTAATGTCTGATGTTGGAGGTTGTCTATTTAATGCTTCTTCAAAATTTATGAAAGGGATACTTCTGCCAATTAACCCATTAGCTTCTAGAAAGCTCAACTAGATAATTTTGCATCAATCAATTCTTGCACCTTATGCTTTAGTTTCCAACAGTTTTCTATAGTATGCCCTACTTAGCCCATATGATATTCACACCATTTGTTGGGATCATGCTCCTTTGACTTGTACCTTTTTGTTATGTTTTCACATGCTAGCAATTTTATATCTCTTAATTGCTTGAACATTTTGGCCATTGGAATTTTGAACTGTGTAATCTGTCTCCTCTTGTTGTAGATAAGCTTGTCTTGATCCCGAGCTTTCCTGATTGGTGTACTCATTCATGACTTCTCTTTCTTTGTATCATCCTCATGCTTAGGCTGTGATGTCCTATCTATATTAGGATCTAAGTTTTCAAGCTGCTTGAGTACATAACCCATTGTCATTTATGTGCTAATAAGTCTTTTTTCTAATATCACCAACTTTTCTTCTAGAGCTACAATCCTTTTTTTTAAATCTTGGTAGTGGTACGCCCCTTGGGCTTAACTATTCAAATCTATATTTGGCAACTTTTCCAAACTTTGTATTATATTGATAGTGGGTTTTATGTGGAATTTGGACCTTAGATCCCTGACGAAGTTCAACTGAACCAATTTTTCATCAATCAAATCTTGGACTTTATTCTTCAACTCCCAAAAATGGTCAATAACATGCTCCTACTGACCCATGTGGTACTTACATTGTGCATCAAAATTGTATTTTTGACGTCTATACCCTAGTGTTGGAGTCTTAGGATGTAGCAAACCCTCCTCTTTTAGGCGGCAATAGACCCAAGACATAGGAATCGGGTTATAAGTGAACCTCCTTCTAGTTGTTTTGTGGCTTAACTTATTTCCCTTAAGCTTCGGACCAATGCTTAGGGCACTAAGCTCACATATCATTAGATAGGACATTGCAATGTTCACAATGGCTTCTCAATCCAATGGGGTTAATCACTTCCCTTTCAATCTACCTACTCTAATGGCATCTTCAGTGTGACTACCAATTACGACTATGTCTGCAAATGTAGAAGTAGTATGACCTAAGTGGTGATTATAATAACATTCATCTAATGTGTGGATGAATATGTTGATCAGTTCATTTTTTGGCAATTGTATTGTAGCTCGAGCGACTGTAGATCTCCATCTCTAGGCATACTCCTTAAAGGACTTGGTCGACTTCATTTTCATGTTATTCAAATCCATCAAGGAAGGAGCCACTTCTTCAATGAACTTGTCTTGCTGATAAAAGGCTTGAGCTAGCTTATCCCAAGTATTAAGCTCAACTAAGTCTAATTAAGCATATCATGCTAATGTTGGCCCAGTTAAGCTATCTTGGAAAGTATGAATCATCAATTACTTATGTTTAGCGAATTGGGTCATCTCGTGAACATAAAGCCTAAGGTAAAGTTTAAGGTAACTTGTTCCATCATACTTTTCGAAATTCGACACCTTAAACTTCTCAATCAACTCATAGTCTTCAAAAGTACAAACATTGCTTAAGCTCAAATCGCTCTGTATATTGTGACCCTTTATAACTCACAATTTCTCTTCAATTTTTTGAAAAATTTCTTCCTCCATCTTCATCAATTCTTGCTCCAATTCCTTCCTTAGGCCTTTGTTGCTATTATTGGGCTCATGAATTGGCAATTATTTAGACTTATCTACCCTAGATGATGTGTTAATAAGCCCTTGGGCTTAGGTATAAGCTATGGTCTCAACTTGCTTCATGTGCTTGCTTGAAACTCTTTCTACTGTAGCTATTTTCTGTTCAAGAGCTTTACACGTCTTGTTTTTTAAAATGAGTGATTATGGGTTTCAAGTTGAGCTAAACCACTTTAAAAGGCAATATTTCAAATCTTGCAAGAATCTCTTTTTGTTAGCAACATCGCATTCCCTCTCTTTTTTAAAAAAATCAAGTTTTTTTATTTAATTTTGAAAACCTTTCTTGTGTTTTTTTTTTTTTTTTGGAAACTTTTATTGAAAAATCAATACTTATTTTTTATTATAGACAACCTAATATTGACATTGACAAATCTAAACTTATTATATAGACAAAAGGTTAAAAAAAAATGGAAACATTGGGATTGATAACTAATGATACAAGGTGGCAATTATATTACAAAGATGATATAGAGAAGTAGAAATTCTTTTACATTGAGGAACTTATTAAAAAATGACACAATGGTGATGACTTATGGATAAAGCTCTATCATAACTGTGACAATGTAATGGATAAACGCGAAGAATAAGAACTTACACATTTACAGAATTGATGACTTTAAGGTGAGAAATAATTTACAATGGAAATTTGATGATAAAATTTTGGTTTATTTTATTTTATTTTATTTTGCTATTGTGTTAGTTTCTAATAGTATTGTACATATGGGGCACTGCAATAGAAATCAATCAAATAAAAGTTATCATGAAATTGTTTTTTTTTTTTACCATAAAATATCTCTTAGAAATTCTCTCCCATTTTTTGAAACCTATTGGAAAATTTAAGAAAATGATAGTTCCATAATAATCTTTATCGTAACTAATCTTCATAATTACATGCCCTAAAGAAAAAAATATACAAATTGATACTAATTTTTTTTTTAATATCGATACATCATGGTATAGGGGGAATGTTAATAATTTTGTTTCTTATTGGTTAAATTTTATGTCACAGAACCTATTACTCATGGGATATAATACATATATGATAAAACAATATTTACACAATTAAAAATAAAAAATAAAAAAAATATATATACAAATTAAGATAAAACTAAAAATTAATATCAAATACCATACACGCGTGCAATACAATAGAGACCAGTAATTAATAAACCATAGGAATAGGATTGTTATAAACATACAATCAATGTTCATGTAAACTTACATATATCAGCATATGAATTTAATTTTTTTTTTTTTTTTTGGAATAAAGGTCATGTACACTTACATATAAAAGTATATTAAAATTTGAAATTAAGGTCTAATTGACTATGAGTTATAATAATTCTTTTTTGACTCCTATAATTTAAAAATTATTAACTCCTTAAAATTTTACGAAAGAATAATGATGCATGAGAGTAGTATTTATGGGTCTCAAACTCTAGCCATTTCGGTAGGAAACACCTAATAAGCTATATTGAAACATGAGTAAGTTTGCATATCATCATTAGGTGGAAGTAAAGACACTAATGACTCAAGGGTTACATAATAACAGGCCATCCTAGGTTCTTGAGGTGGCTTAGGTCTTACCACATCTAAATACGTACATATGATTTTTAAAAGAAAGTAACCATCCTTCCGCCACCCCCTCTACCCTAAATTCTTAAGATAAGGCTCTTTGGACTGGCTTCTTTCAATAGGCCTGTATTACTAAAACCCAGTTAGTATAGCTATATTACAATACTAAATAAGGAAAAAAAAAATAAGCCCATTAATTAATTTTTATATTTTTACTTGGCTAGCCCACTAAGCATCCCTAGTGAAGTCTGTAATTTTGTCGAGCCCTATTTAGGTTTTCTTTAATTTAACCCATGTTAAGCTCAACCCTCTCGATATAAATTACTCGACATTAAATTACGGGAAAAAAATTTTCTAAAAAAAATTTTTAAAAAAAAATTAGAGTTGTCAACTAGTTAAACTAGTAAAAAGTCAAATTAAAGTTTTCAACTAGTCTACAAGTATTAAAAAAAGAAATTAATTTTTAGAAAATTAAACTAGAAAATCTAAAATTTAAAGCTAACCTATTAAAACTAAGTCACTATATATAAAAAAAAAAAAACTAATAGACTTTTATTTTTTATAATTTTTCTAAAAATGCCAAAATCTATAGGAAGATACAAAAATGTAATTAAAATGAATTTTTAATGATTTTTATTATGAATTTAAAAAAAAAAAAACAAATGTTTTTTTTTTATATTTTTTATGATTACCTCGAAGGAGCCTACGTACCAATTAATCAATATCAAACCAACATAATTTTGTTTTTTTAGAAAAGATTTAGTGGGTTGATTTTTTTTTAAAGAGAAATCGAGTTAAATTTACGTTTATTATCAATTTATTATTTAAAAAAAAAAACCTAAAAGATCTAATTTCATGAATCTATTTTAAAAAAAAAAACTAACTAATTAATTTTTTTTTAAAAGACTTAAGTTAAGATTTTTTTTTTTTAAAAAAACCACTACATATCAAAATTTTATTTTTCTAAATCCTAAATGTAATATATATACAAATATATTGAAATATGCAATTTAGATACAAATATTTACTAAAGATATGAATCTCAAAAAATATATATATCTATATTTAAAAATGCAATTTTGTTAAAAAAGAAGATGCAATTTTTATCTAAAAGATACGATTTAATTTTAAAGATGTGATTTAGTCTAAAAGAATGTAACTTAATTGGAATTACTTATAAACCGAGAGCCTGCACTAAAATATTAACTTAGGTTAGTAAAACAACATAATAATTAAATAATTCAGCTAACTATATGTAATAATAAAATAAAAAAATTCAATTACTTAGATGGGTTGAATAAAAAAAAAAAAAAGAGAAAAAGAAAAATTTATGTGTATTACATGGAATCGCTATTCATTAGGGTATTGCTGATCGCGTATTATTGACTGCATGATGTTGATCGCATAGGATTTTAGATTGCTATGCTTGAGTCTTTGACTGAGTGTGTATGCGTGTGTTGTATTGAGTGTGTGCGTGAATGTTGTGTGCATATGCAATGGAGTGTGTATGGAAATTGGGTGGTGAGTGATACATGTGTGTATAATGGAGTGATTGTGATGAGTATGTGTATGGAAATTGTATGTTATGGATGTGTGGATTGTATGTGTGTAGTGGAGTGTGGTCTGGATGTGTGGATTGTGGGAAGAAATGTGTTTGAATTGTGGATTGATCTGTGTAATTGGATTGTGATTTTTTTACAACCGAAGTCTACTATTTATAAATGAGTAATTTTAAATCTTTTAGATCTTTTTAATGAGGATTTAATATTGACAAATTAATATTCATAAGATATGATAATATCCACTTTAGATTTGTTAATTTCTCGAATTATTTAATCACATTTCAATCTAATCCACTCTCAACTTCTAAAAGCTTCGCATTATATTTAGGCTTTCTATCTTAGACCTGATTCAATATAAATTATTTTAAATTGACCACCACTTAAAATATACATATTAACTATTTAATAAATCCCAAATTTATTTTAATTAGCTTAATTAAAATATTTTCAAATTGGATAACAATTCGCTTTATATTTCACTAGGCTATGAAAAATATATATTTTTACTAATAAAGTTTAAATTTTTAAAAACTCAGAATTTATTAAATCGCAAGTACATCTTTGACTATTGTCTAATTTGACCTTAAATTAACTGTCTAATTGACTCAACTCGGACACTTTATATATTTTTACTTTTTCAATTTTTTTTTCATCATTTTTTAATATTTATTTATTTATTTTATATTTGAAGTCTTTTTATTTTTTCTATTTTTTTAAATTTTTTTATTTTCTATAAACTTGTCTCAAAAGTAAAAAGAGAGTAAAATTAAAATAGAAGGTGGTAAAAAAGGTGTGACTACAATAAGGAATGTTATTAACTCATTTTCTTTTGATGCAATAATTTCTTTGTATGATGTTTGCAAAATATCTCATAATAAATTTATATAACGTTGTTTAAGTCAAGATTTATTCGAAATTAATATTTGTACATTTTTCCTTTATCCAAAATTAGGGTTTATACTGGGTTTGAAAGGGATTTAGTCGATAAATTAGGATTTAGTAACTATGGTGCATAGAGTATGATTATGGATGCTGATTATAAATTAAGAGATTATAATTTATAATTTAGGAATATTCTTATTACCAAAATAAGTTAGTCCGTAAATAAGTCCAACTTATACTTATTTATTTAGTATTTAAAGTCAAGACTGAAATTTTACTAAAATTGATATGTTTGTATAATAATGATTGGCGAAGAAAATAATTAAAAAAAAATAAGTGAAAGAAATTGGAAGGATAGGAAAGTAAATAGAAACTATCCATATTGAAATTTATAAGAAAAAAATATTTATAGGTTCTACAAAGTATTTTATCATTTGTGCAATTTACAAGATATGGAGTACATGGTGATTTTAGAATATTATATGATAGGGTACAAATAATAAAGTTTGAGAATCTGTACCCATAAGATATGATATAAGTAGAGCCTTATATTTTATTTATCATGTATTCATTCGCTCTTAAACTAAGATCACCCATCACCATAGGTAGTTTGCAAGACCCACTTTTAAAAGTGGATTACACCCTACCAATAAAAACACGATCGTTTTCAACAAACCTATGTACAAAGCATAGCTAATCGACCTCCTTTGATGTGGTCATTGGCCATCATTTTCCCATGAGTGGCTAGCAGTAACCTTAAATACTTTTCCATTTTTTTTTCTTTTTTTTTATGTTTTTTTACCATTTCTTTTTCTTATTTTCTAATTTAGTTCATTTTTCTTTTTTGCTTGTTCTATTAATTTTAGTTAATTTAATTTATTATATAAATAAATAAATTATCAAGCCATCATTAATGTCTACTTGTTTTACTCATGGCAATCTAGTCAATAAAGGTAATGAGGCCCAACTTATTTGCAGAGCATTCAAAAGAATAGCAGGGGTCCCTACAATTCTAAATGCTTCTATGAGCATCCAAATAATTTACTTTATTTGCTTTATTTGTTCTTCTTTTTATTTATTTTTTTTCACACAATTTCATATGCGGGTAGTGGATATCCATTAATTTTGGATTAGACTAAATCTTGGGAGCATAATATATCTGGATTTTTAACTTACGACGTTATTCCTTATCTATTTAGAAAAAGAAGTACTTGTACAACAAGTATGCGATTATTGAAGAAAGGTAGTACCTTTTCTCCCTCATGAAATTTTCTCATATCGTTTCTCTCCAATCTCATTCATTATCACATCATCAATTTCCTTAGACGAACCGAAGTCAAAAGAAGTCTTCTTCACCTAAGGATCCCCTATCCATATTTCCTTCTATAACCATCCTCAAATTACAAACTTCCACAATTGTTTTCTTCAAGTATGGAAAAACATCTAAGTGCTTATGAAGCTTATTCAAAGCCCCCATCTTTTAGTTCCCTCGTAGAGATGTTTCAGAAAGAGATCACTGATGACAATTAAATGCCTTGGTTATCATTCAACACCAATTTGTTCGGCATCAAAGTCTCACTAGCAAACCAAAAGAAAGGACAAGTACTGTATGCTGTATCTGCAAATTTTTCGCCTGACATTTTTCATTGTGATACCGGGCATCCATCTATCTAATTTTAGATTTGAGTAACCAAGCCTGATACACAGTTTCATTTATTTACATACAATCATGACGATGCGCTCACTGCATCACTGAAGCCAAGCTTGAAGCATGAAAAGGAAGGCATGCAACAGCTGCCCAAAAGAATCCGAAATACAAGGCATATGCAAAAAGAATCTGCCAGGGGTTTTATGAACTTGCACCAAATACGCAAATTCTCTGTTCAATAGGAACTCTGCAGCAAGGGCAGCTAGCTTTACCCTTCTTTCCATAGTTATCATTGCAATTGGCACAGATAACTTGGTGTGCACAGGGCAAGAAAACAACAGTAACTTCTTCTTCCTTGCACAGCATGCACTGCCTATCTCCATCAAATTCAGTAGAGTCATCCAGTTTATCGAGTTCCTGTAACAGACTGTTGATATTCTCACCTTTAGGGTTTACACCTCCATTTGTTGCTGGCAGATCATTTGATGGATTTTGCGAGTCAACTGACTGAGCAGTTGCTTTCAAACGTGAAAGTTCCTGCTCAAGTCTTCGTAGGTCATCCTTATGGCGCTGGAAATCTATGTCTATCTTTAAGCGCAATGTCTCAAGTTTTCTCTTACTACTTGCCTCTGCTGCTTCTTTCAAACGTCTTTCCTCCTCAACTTGTGCCAAGGCAGCCTCTTTCTCTTTCAGTGTCTGCCTCCACTTGACCTGCATTACATGCGAGCAGCAAACTGAGGGAAGAAAGAAGAAGAAGGAAGGAAGGAAAAGAAGGGAAAAAGACAAAGAAAAAGAAAAAGCCACATTGTAGAAAAAATAAGGAAGAGGTTTATTTCCGTGCCGAAAAGCAAACTGCTATTGACTCTCCCTAACTCTTCATAAGTAGCATTAACCTTAAATTATTAAAATGTTCAGTACTAACGAAGAAAATAAATAGGCAATTGCATATCCATGAACAGAATGCACATGAGATTTATCAGGAAGTTTATTTAGAGTATGATCCACGTTGAAGAGAAAAATCTCAAAGCAGTACAGAAGAAGAAAACAGTATTGCAAAATAAGTAATCATATTACAGCAAATGACATGTTACCGGATTGCTTAGCACGTAAACATCATATATCAACAGTGTTTTTTTTCTTTTGGGTGGCTATTTCAAAATTTTATTTAACCAAAGGAAGAATGTACAACCGTGATGTGTGGGACATATATCAACAGTCTTTATAGCAGCCAAAAGTAGATCAAGTATCTTCGGGAGAAAAAGGTACTCTTCCATCCTTAGCTATTTCTTTTATAGAAAATTAGAAACCACGTCTCATCTTTGGCATAAAACAAAAAGTTAATTGGTATAAACAATCATTGCTTTGCTCTACCATCCAGGGAACAGCTACTTCATGTCAACTTTCATAATTTCTTATAGAGTCATATCCCAGAACAACATTATGCATATGCAAGGTAGTTCCAGATGCTATTTATTAGGCCACAGTGACGACATTTCAAACTTAGACAAATATCGGCATGATCACTGAGGTCCACCTGCTAAAAAAGTGAACAACGAAAGTAACTCGTACTAATACTGCTAGGTGGCTATATGGAGAGTTTGGTATACCCCCTTTTCAGAGTTAGTTAATTAAGTAAAAATTAAATCCAAAAGCTGCTAATAGATGACCAGATATACTCAAGATTGGCAAGTGTATTGACATGATATTCTCCAAGAAGATTGCTCTTTCATCATAAAGTTATAACACATTGGTGTGGTGTAATGGGGATGGGCTCAGCATATTTCAAATATAGTCATTTATTGTTGATGAAGACTGTCTCCAAAAAGAAAATCATGAGATTTGCAATAAATTTTAGGTTCTCAAAACATCTGGAAGTACAAATCCGTCTAATCTTTTCATGGTCTAATCATTAGTTCCTATGTGCAAATATATGGAAACTCCAGCACATAAAATGACAACACCAGATTGCACCAGAAAATGAGAAAATAAAACAATAAGAAAAACAATGTAATTATCATCTACAAACCCCCTTAAGAACTGCAACTTCACAGCCTTTTAATTTGCAGGTAAGTAGTTGACAACATGTGATCTGTAGATCCTTGCATGGTGTGATATATGCTTTAGTATCTTCCAATTACTAAGTCTTAAAATAGCAAGTAAAATGAAAGAGAGGGAAGAGGAGAGGGGGTGGGGGGAAGAATTTCCTTGTAGCTAGAACATGTTGCATAATCATAGCATTTGCACAGGTCTATAACTCTCCTCATGTGTGTGTGTTATTTTGATTTGTTTACATTCTCTCAATATCCAACTTACCTCAGCTTCTTTTGAAGCTTGCTCTATCTGAACTAACTGTTGTTGCAAATCCAAGATTTTCCGTTTTTCTTCAGAAACCTCCTCCTGCAACTTGGTTTTCTGTTTCTCCCAGGCTAAGAGTTTTTTCAAGCTCTTTTTCTCTCTCTTTGCCACTTCTAAACAGGATGTTACTGACTCGGATGCACTCAACTTACAAGCCTCCATCTCCGCCCTTATTTCTGCATTTTCTGTCTCAAGCCGCCTCACAGCTGCATTGGCACGGTCCACTTGGCTGCTGGCCTTTCTCAAAGCGTCTTCCATCTCCTTGAGCCTCTTCATGGTAGTCTCCTCCAGAGTCTGTTTCCCTTTCTTCAATCTCTGTGTCTCTTCCATCTCCATCCTCAATAGTTTAAGCTCAGTCAAGTCGCTACTAAGCTTCCTCGCTGCTTGCATTGCCTTCTGCTGTGCCCACTCCCTCCTTTCCTTAACTTGTTTCTCTGTTTCCTTGATTTGATGAAGCAGAGACACTATCACCTTATCCTTTCGATCTTCTGTTACATGCTTCAAATTTTCTTCAAGGTTTAAATCAAGAAATTTACTCAACATAGAAATAAAAGCATCTTCCTTCTCCAAATTACCTGACTCCTTAGATTGCTCAACCCTACCTTCACCAGCTGAAACAACCGGCATCTTCCCCTTCCCTGATGAGTCATTCAGAGGTGCATTGCTGCATTTTGTCTCCACTTGCTTTGCCCGGAAACCAGCAGCAAAAGCTGCCACATTCCTTTTCAACAAGGACTTCATTGATGGTGAAAGATCAAACCTTTTTGGGCACTCAATATCCCTCCCCAATGTCATCTCCCTGCTATCAACTGGAAACAACCCATTATTTGAAAACTCACCATTTCCACCACTCCCGAATCCCCAACCACCATGAAAACCACACAACCCTGGGGGAGGGACACCACCAACTCCATTATTAACCCCATTACCACCCACATTTTCAACATTGCTATCCCCTACAGGAACCATAATCCCATCATTGGAAGACGGGATCACAGGTATTTCAATACTTTGAGCACGACCCACATTAAGTTCGCTCATAAGTAAACACCACATAGCATCACCTCTACTCAAATGAGGCCTTAATTCACGCAACAAACAAACCATACTAGCGATTGAATACTCTTCTAATTGCCGTAAGCTCGAAAAAACAAGCTTTTCACCCTCATCACCATTTACATCACCATTACCACTACTAAAACTACTCCCCAAATAACCCAAAGCATTATTCACAATATTCGAGCACACGTCCAATTCACCAAACCAATTCCCATTCCTCAAAATCGCATTCAAGGCAACATCTTCACTATAACCTAAAGAAACAAGCTTGGACAAAGCATCATTATAACAAAATTCCAAATTTTTCATGAGAATACCTTCTAATTGCTCCTCTGTGCAGTAGCCCCAACAATTGGACCCATTATCTTCTAAACTGGGATTAGGGTTAGCGATGGAACTGGAGGAGTTAGGAGGACAATAGATGGAATTCAAGGGCTTGGGATTGGATAGGTTGAGAAAATTAGGGTTAGGGATGTGATGGGTTGGAGCTTGACTTTCAGATTGAATGGAAGAATCCATTTTGGGGTTAGGGTTTAGGGATCGAAGTCGCCGATGGTTTTTTCTAATTGGATTCTTTTGTTTTGTAGCAGAAGATGAACTCATGAGGTATATATGTGTACGTATATGTCTATGCTGTGCTTGTATTCCTTCAACTTTAATATGCTATGGGAGGAAGAGAGAGAGAGGAGCAGGGGGTGGGGGTGGGGGTGGGGGACTAATATAATATTCTTTCGGCAGCTAAATGCTTTTTGGTTTTTTTACCTTTGTCGTTTTTATATGTATAAAAAAAAAAAAAAAAAAAAAAAGGAAAAGGGAGAGAAATTTACTATAAATTTCATAAGCTGTAATTTATAATAAATGCCCCAATTTTTGGGATATTTTATGATTTCGTTCATATTTTTTACTTGATTAGTAAAACCGTCTATTGCTTTATTAATTTTTATATTAGTCATGTTTTAAAAAAAATAAAATCGTAATGATTTTACTATGTAAACTATTTTATGATAAAAATTGGTTTTATAAATGTTGTAGTAGATACAGTTATACTAAGCATACTTATCTTAATTGCTTTGAAACATCCAATTTTGCACCCGATACTTATGTTAGAGTTTTTTTAGATACTTGCTAAAGAACACTAATAGTTTTACAAATTAATAAAATAGTTATATTTTTATATATTTAAAATTTTTAGCATTCTTGACATGTTTATAAAAACAATAGGTTTTGGAGTTTACATACAATACATTGAAAACCAATGGCATCTCTAGAATGTGATCTGTTAGTTAGTTTCCATAAAAAACTAAAGATGATAAAGCAAAAATCTAGTTTTTGCAGGTTTTCAATTGTATTCACTCTCTAGTTGAAGTATACTATCTTAAGAGTTGTTATGGCATAATCTCCTTAATCATTAGTTAACCTATAATAAGGTCTATAAGGATGTAAGCATAACTAGCTTAATAAATATAATGGAAACAAAAGAGCACATCAAGTACAAACATAATTTTCAATCATCTTATTTTAATGAAATGAAATGTAAATAAGTAAATGCCATTGCATGATATTATTTGGTCTATTATTATATTAGAGAAATTGCACTTACTCTAATTTGGGTTAAGGAGTTTGATGTTATGCATTTACGAACCGAAATCAAACTGGAGTTTGTACAATGGAGTATATTCTCTATTCGTGACTACCTTCGAACTACAACCTCTAACTTTATTGCGAACTTCTCTCCTGTCACTTGGTTTCACTTAAGTGAAAAATGATCATTTTAGCTATTCTCACCAAAAGGGATCCGTGTTTGGCCCAAGAATACTACTCGCTTTCTTTTAATGGTTGCTATACATGTTTAGTTAATAAAAGATAAGTCTTTAGTTACATTCAATTAGATAGTGATCGACCATTTTATAAAGTAAAGCGAATCAAATATGAACATAAAAAGCATCACTCCAAGTCTACAATTTAAGTAATAATTACACACGAAACATACACACATTCAACTAAGTTATAGGCATAATCAAAAGCACTCATATGTCTTTGAATACTATAATACAATACTCCAACATGCCACGAAGCATGTATCTTAACTTACCTTAAGTCCCTGATCTGCTCACTTAAGTTTGATGCATAGTTGGATTGTCATCACTTGCTCCTATATTATAAAAATCATTTTAGTATTTATATTCTTATTTATATAAGCTTTAAATCATTAGTTTTTAGCTTAAATTTATAATTTTACTTAGTTATTCAAGTTCTATATTACTTATTAGGGATAATTATAATGGAAGGGATCAACGTTTGGAGGTAAGTTCAAATATAGGATCAACGTTTTAAAATGTTCAAATAAAAGATTAATATTTTATAAAGTGATTCAAATAAGTGATAAATATTTCGAAAGGTTCAAATAAGGAATTAACGTTGCACAAAGTAGTTCAAATAATTTTATGGATTAGCTATTATGAATCTTTCATTTGAACTATTTTGTGAAACGTTAATCTCTTATTTAAATTTTTCGAAATATTTATCATTTATTTGAACCATTTTAAAACGTTGATTCCCTATTTGAATTTACCTCTAAACGTTGATCCCCAAACGTTGTAATTTCTCCCTTATAATTAATACTTTATTAAATATATATATCATTCTGCTACATATATATGTATTGAATATATATCATCATTTCTATATTGCTTATCATGTAACCCTTATTTTATATATATATATATATATATATATAATTGTAACATAATGCTATTAGTGAAAGTATCATTTAATAAGTAATATATATTGTGTATATTTTTCAAATAACACTAATTACGTTTAAAATATTGTATAATATATAATTTATCTTATATGTGAAATTATTATATTATACCATACATACTAATGGTGGGATTAATAAGACACCGTTTTAAATACTTGGCTTATATATATATATATATATAACTAGCTCCTTTATGGTTATTAAAGAGAATATTAAAAATATAATTATCAATATTTTAAATTTAAAATTCGAAAAAAAAGAAATATATGAATTTTATAAGTAAAATACTCCATTTAGGAAAATAATTGGATTATAGATATATCTTTTCTATGACTATTAAGTATTAATTAAAAAAAATATAATACTTATAATTATAAAAACAAAATTACCTAAAAATATCGAACACCCAAAAAAATTTAAATCTTCCAATCTCTTCCTTCTTTTTTTATCACTCTTTGATCCTCTCTCTCTCTCTTTCCTTTTTCTTCTCCCTCTTTCATCACTCTCTTCCTCTCTTTTCCTTCCTTTCTTACTCTTTCTCTCTCTCTCCCCTTTGCCTTCTCTTGTCTAATTCTCTCCTTATCCAATTTTTGGACGGCTATATAAAAAATTTATCACCTTATCAAGGCGGTTGTATTGTGTTATTATTTTTATTTATCTAATTTTACATAACTTTTTTATTGTAATTTTATCATGATTTGTTATTTATAAAGATCCATAATATATTTTAAAAATAATAAATTAAATTATTTTTCACTTAATCTAAAATTTATGTTTCTAGATTAATTAAAATTTAATTTGATAAATTTACGTTATAATCTATATATTAGTTGTATTTCAACTTATTTTTTAAATCCGATTTTATAGTACTATTCCTTATAACTTTTGGTGAACTCATATTATTGTTCGATTTTACTCGAAACTACTTTTTTATCGTCTTACGTTCCAAGATAAGATTCCAAATACACTTTTCTTTAATATATAATATATATGGATAGACTCCATTAATTATTTAGGACTTATTCGTTTACATTTTATATATAATTTTACGCACTAATATTAATTATTAAGATCACGAAGTTGATTTCAAAATATTCATTATAAGCTATATCTAAAATTACGAAACTCTTCGATATAGCAATTAGACTTAACAAACTTAATAATTTTAATAAAATCATATATACATGAGCTTAATTTGAGATATTAAAGTTATATAGTTTTTTTTTTATTACCTTTGTCATAAGAGTGCAACTTAATTATAAAAATGTTGTTATAATTCTTAATTTCTAAAGTGTATCTTAAGCATTAAAATTTTCATTTTATTTCCTATTAATTTATATAATTGTATATAATTTATCTATAGTGATTTCTTAATCATCCAAACTTGTTTTACACATTTCCGATAAATTATAAGTAATATACGTATAACTTAATATTTAATTATTTTATTTTCTTAATTTTATACTTACATGGTTATTTTTACTAATATTTTTAACTTTGTTGTAAAATTCGAGCTCAATTGGATGATTTATGTGATCATCCTAAGTTTTATGAATTGTTTCCAAATTGACCAATTATGAGTTAATTACTAGTTTTTGTAGGGTGTCACGATATCTATTAGATTTAAACAGTTGAATTAGTTGTGTTTGCAATAATTCAAATCTAATGAATATAAGATGCAATAGAGAGTAATCCTAATATTATTAAAATAAAGCATAAAGTCACAAAAGATCCATATGTCTTGAGGGTGTATGGAGACTTTCTATGATTAAGTTATTTTATTGGTAAGACAAGACTATTGTAGCTTTGTCATATCAACACTGCCCTCTAAACAGGATGAATCGAGTTTGAATCCCTTTTTTCCTAAGTTGTAACATAAGTGGAAAGAAAAATAGATATTTGATTGGTAATAAATTAATTATGAAATCTCTTCACATTTAATCACACATATGTAATAAAATAATAGTTATACAATATATATATGTATATGTATGTATGTATTATTTTGGGGTTAATGTTACAAATAGTATGCAAACTTTAACAAAAGGTGCAACCTATTACTTGTACTTTAAAAAGATTAATTTACTATCTAATTGAAGTTTTCCTTTTCATTTTTGCTATTCGAATTAACTTTGATAAGTCCATTTGCTTATATGAATATAAGTATAAATTAAAGAATTGAACATTTTGGTTATCCCCCAAATCTAGAGAGTTGCTAACGATCACCTATAAGGAGTTATGTGAACCAACCACTAGGCAGTCGTCGGCTACGCTTGATAGACAGTAGCTTAAGTGAGAATTGGGTCATGATTCACTTCAAAAGAAGGTCATTCAACCTATTAGCAGCCATTTGTTAGTTACTGGTTTGTTCTTATATCTATATTAGTAAATAAATTAGGTTTAAAGTATAAGTAGTAAATTGCACATTTTTGACTAAGTTTAAGTATCGTTTGTGACATTAATCATGTTATTTTTACTTTATCCTAATATCTTTTTGTGTACAAAATAAATACTAAAATAATTTATTATTATTATTTTTTACTATAAATCTTTTCAGGATAAAATTTAGTTTTTATTGAAGATTGGCTTTTGTGATTTAACAAAAATAGTATTAATAGGCTTAGATGTTCGATTTTTTATAGAATATTTATTCATTTTAGACAAAACGAAAGAAAAATTCTTCATCAACAATATAATTTTTCTCCTTAAAACTACGTATTATAATTATAGCATAAGGATTAGTTAAAAAAAGGACATTATACTATACAATAAAAATAAAGTAAGAGATGATTAATCAATCTAACTTTTTTTTTTTTGGGTAAAAACAATATACTATTATTATACATCAAAATGTATTTTTTTTTTTTTAAAGTCTCAACCTTTGAATGTAATGAGAACAAATGAGATAGAAATCTTATAAGTTAGTTTTTATTTATATTAACAATCAATAGTTTTAAAATTATCATACTCAACCTCATTTTATAATTTAATAAAACTGAAAATATTGAATATGAATGAAGAGTGAAAAGGATGTGTTGCATAGAAAACCCATACAATGTGATTTGTGACTCCATAGAAAATTAAATGAATGAATGGAATAACAAAAATAAAATAATAAATATAATGGATGGGGTAAGAAAAGTAAATAATAGTTTTAAAGATAAGTAAGGAGGTCTTTTTCACCTTCAAGTATAAATAGGCCTTATAAAACCCTAAGGCTCATTTTGCTCTATTTCTTATTATAGAATCTTCCTCAACTGAACCATAAGAACAAGGTTAAGGTAAAGCCTTATCCAAGTAATTCTTTTGGTATAGACACTTGAGTCGTGCTATTCATTGACATTAAGAGGCATTACAACATTGTGGAAGCATGCGATTTTAGGATTTATAAGGTAGAGTTTTAAGACAAGGGTTAAACCATAATTTGATAAGCAAATCGTAAATTTTTTTTTTTTTTTTTTAGAAAAGAGGTTTTGTTGTTGTATTGATTAGGTGTGTTGATTGTCTCCATAACCCTAGGCATTTTGATTAAGAGTTTTGTGGAGTGGATTTCAGTTGTTTCACGATTCCTAACACAAGGTATCTATTGTTCTCATTATTGTATTTTGATTTCATAATTAAGGATCGGAACACATTTGAATGTTCCTTATTGTCAATGTAATAAAAAGATAGTAAACCTAAGAATGATCTGGTGTGAAGTATGAATTGGAATCACTATGGGATGGTTTGGGAGAGATTGGAAATGGGAAAAAAGGAAAGATTGTCGAATAAGAGGAACACAGACAAAGATCATACCATGATCTAACCAGTAAACCCCTCACCATAAATTTGGTTATGGCATGATGGAAAAAATTAAGACCAAGAGGACCACGGTCCGAGACTATGGCTATAGACTTAGCTTGGACATGCAATATTGGTTAAGAACAAAGGCGTGAACTGATGAATTTAGTTTAAAGAATGATCACAATCTAATATCACAACCATATTCCTTAAGCGTAGTTTTGTACTTTTCTTCTTTCCTTTTTCTATTTTGTTTCTAACCTTTCTAGACTTTATTTCAACCTATTCCAAATGTATCCAAGGATCTAAATTGAACCTAAAACGCTAGATTAACCTAAGATTTCAAATTAAGAACTTAGCTTTGTAAATACTTCAGATGTTGATGTTAAAGCGACTTTTGAGTTAGAGATTTCCAATTGTTCTTTGGATCTAGGTACATGCTTCCCTTACATATTGCTTATGTTTGTATAGGTTAGTATAATTATAAATGGAATAAAGGCTATTTGGAATGTTAATTGCGTAATGGTTGTGCTTAGCTGGGCTTATGAGTCGTAGCACTAGTGTCCTTGAGGTAGTACCTCAATAATTGTTAGAACACGTTGTCTCTTGTGGAGTCTTTCTTGGAAATGATTTGAGGTAAAATAGGTTAGTGTTTAGGTGTGATAATATTAGTGTCTTGGAACTAAGTAGGTTAAGTGGTGTTTGTAGGTCTTAGTACCAGTGTTTGAGTGCCAATTTAGATGGAGGCTGTAGTGCTAGTGTCTCAATTTAAGATTTGTGTAGAGAGTCATGAGATATTCTAAGTTGGGGTTAGTCGCAAATGATCCTAACTATGTTATGTTGCAGGATAAAATAAAAGATATGAACTGATGGTTATTTTACTTATTATTGTGATTGCATTAATGCATGTGACTTTATATATTGCCTTATATGCACTTGTGCTTGTAGGTTGTACATATTGGGCTCCGACTCACTCTTTTTCTTTTATAGTTGTAGAAACTCTAGATGAACAGGTAGACTATAATGAAAATGGGGGTACGTACTATTATTATCAAGATAAGGATTCAAGAGAATATTATTATTATTGCGAGGATGAGATATGAGAGTTAGGTTTAGTCCATTGAGGAGACATAGCTATTGAGTAAACTTGTTTGGTCATGTGACTATGAGATTTTAGTTATATTATTTTATTTTCAATTATTAAAGAGATTAATTGTGGCATTTGGTTACTTTTGAAGAAAGTATTTGTTATGAGAGTTTGTGGATTTATTTATTTTCTTAGAGATTTTAGTATCTCATTTAGTCTGATATGTTAATAGATTACTAGGGACACATGGTGGTCTGTGGTGCTCCTGAGCTTAGGGGCATTATAAATCAAAGTGTTATTAGGGTATATGTTTATAAATCTATAGAAACTTAAGTGATTAATCTATTAGATGATGAGTTGTAATGAGTGGGGGTACTTAAAAAGGAAATCCTTAGTAACAGCAGTATCTTAATAATTCTTGCTTTCTTTTCTCTTGTGTTCTTTTTTCCTCACTAGTCTTACTATTAAGCTTAGTTTCTTTTCTTTTTTTTTTTTCTGGCTGTAAAATGCCACTAAGAAGAAGAGTTGAGTTAAGAGGAACTACAAGAGTTAATCAAGGTGATGCTCCCAATGAAGCTAACCTATAGGGGGTTAATAGTAGCTGCTACAGAATGAAGAAGTGCCTATTACTTGAAACGATATTAACGGGTTGCTAATTACCGTTGACAATATTTTGGGAGTGATTAACAAGTAGCAAAACCAAATCCAAGGGTAGCGTGAACAACTATAGCTGCAATAACACCAACTCATGGCTTAGAATAATAATGGAGCTAATGGTAGGAAAGGAGTCACTGTTAATGCTAGGAATGCTATTGCTACAAGTGTAGGTGGTGGAAATAGCTAAGGTGCCCCATTACCTTTAAGGAATTTATGAGATTAGCAAAGGAGTTCTACCCTTAGATTGATGATGCTATGGGTGCTGAGAGGTGGATAACCTAGATTGAGAGGGACTATGAAGGTTTTGAGGTCCTTGACAATAAAAAGGTACCATTCGCCACTTATATGCTGAGGGATATTGTAGCAGACTGGTGGGAAGGAGAAAGAGTACTCCGGAATGTTCCTATTACTTTGAGAATTGTTTTATATAAAGTACTTCCTTAAAAGTCTTAGGGAAGGATTAGTTGTTCAATATAATGATTGTAGGTAAGGGAACTGTACAGTAGAGCAGTATGAGGCTAAACTCAATCGTTTGTAGAAGTTCTTACCAGAGGCCTAGAGAGTTGATGAAGGTTCTAAAGTATAAAGATTTATCAAAGGTTTAGGAGTTGCTCTACATCATAAGGTGGGGTCCTCTGAGTTGGGGACTTATGCAGAGGTGGTTAATAAGGACAAGAAGATGGAAATGAGTAGGAAGGGGATGTTAAAAGATAAGGTTAAGTCTTCTAGAGGAAAGGTGGTTCTGAAGAAAAGACTTACTCTAGGTTCAATAATTCAGGACAGGGGAAAGAGACCTTTCCTTCAACAAGCCAGACCTATGACTAGAACTATTAGGCCTCTACTTACCAAGCCTGTTCCTTTATTACTAGTGCTAACTCCACTAGTGGTGCAAACCGTGACCAAGAACAGATAAGGTTGGTTACTAGATGGGTCCAAGCTTGTAGAAAGCTCGAAAAAGGGCTAATGGGGAAAGGTACGAAAATAGTGACAAAGGCGAATGGAGCAATAAGCAAAAACCAACGAACAATTTCAAAGGATATGATGCATCAAAGGAACTTCCGAGGACTGAAGGCATAATTCGATATGACGCATGAATTGGTTAGGTGAGGTTACTCGCCACTTAACCTTACTTAAGGGAAAGGATAAGAGTGATGCTAAGAGTAAACAAGTAGTATTTATGTAAGGAAGAAAGTTCTCAAGTGTATTGAAGGTAATCTGATTATGTTGCAACTGCAAGTACAGGGGTATTTATACCGACGAACTAGGGCAACTTGCCCAAAAGGGAAAAGATGAAAAGGGCATTTCTATAAGTCCCACAACTAGTCACTCAAGGTTTCGATCGGTTGAAAGATCCGATCAAGCCTAAATTATAATTAAAGCCAGAAATATTAGTAAAAATGATCTCGTAAGTTTGGATTTAAGAAAATAAGTAATAAAATAAAAGACTATAAAAATTCCAAATTTTAAATATATAACTCGTTATTTATCGAAAATGCATAAAATGCATTCCGATAATTAACGAATCGCTAGAGATAAATTATATATATACTAAAAATCATAAAATAACCTAAATAATATTTAGGAATATTTTTTTATACTATATATGAATTTACATGTATGTAGAAATACGTGTAATTACTTAAAATACGCGAAATATACTAAAATAATAAGAAATAATTAAATAAAATTCATAATTAATTAATAAAAAATATAGAAAAATGAGGAAAAGTCTAGAAGTGGAGTGTGGCAATCAGATATTGAAGAAAAAAATCAACCAATTAAAATGCAACAAATAGAAAGTAGAAAAAAGAAGAGATAAGACAATTGTCTTGTCTCATTAATGCACAATAATTACCACAGAACTCTATAAATAGGGAAAAAAAATCACAGAGCTCATTTGGGTAGTTTGGAGAGTGAGAAAAATAAAGAAAGGCGAAATTGAGAGAAAAATTAAGGCTAGAAAAAAAAAAAAGGAAAAACTGTGCAATTAGGACCTTAAAAGAAAACTCACACTAGACAAGCACCTAGAAGTGGATGGCCACCACCACCACACGGTGGTGGTAGCGCCTAAACCGGCCGAAAAGGCCACGGTGGCCAGCGGTGGCCAGAGCCACCTAGACTGGTAAGTCCGATTTCTAGTTTGATTTTATATAATTTTGTAAAAAATAGTAAATATTCTTAGAAAATTATGAATTTTGTTATTCTATAATATTTTTGTATGTAGCTTTTAGGAAAAATATTATTTTGATGAAAATATATCCCGTAATATATGGTCTTTAAGAAATCATGCAAAACCGAGCATGTTTTGGTTTAGAAATAAATAACCTTAGGAATGTAGTTTTGAACCCAAAATTTTTGTGTAGACTACTTAGATGATATAGAATAGTGCTATGAAGCCAGTTTTCAAAAATTAATTTTTGAAAATTTTAGATAATTTTTAGGCCTTAAAATGAGGCATAAAATGGGTAATTTAAGGTTAATTAAGTAATTAAATGGTTAATTACTGATTTAGTGAATAAGTATATGTTTTAGGATGTTGAAATCTGATGGAGTATGATACTTGTAGCATTTAGGGTGTTAGATGTAATTATTAGGTTAATTATATAGTAAATGAGTAATAGGGAAAAATAGTACATTTTAAGTTAATTTTGTAAATTAGGGTAATTAGATGTAAAATCTTATTTAGGATGAATTTAGACATTTTGAAATGATAATTGATGTTGGGAGATAGTAATTAGAGTGATAAAAATATTAGATGTGTATTATGTACATAATAAGTAATAGTACATAATACATAATTATTGGAAATGTAATAAATAGAAAATATTATGATAAAAATTGATATTATATAAATAATAGGGATATATAATAAAAATGATAGAAAACTTGAATTTATGTAATTATATGAAAAATGTAAAAATTTCTTACATTAGGAGTAAATTCGGTATACTATTAAGGATTTAAATGTACTGGATATAATAAAATACTGACTAGGGATAGTTATGGTAATTAGGATATCGGGAAGTAAGGTGATTAATTTCACATTATGAGTAAAAACAAGTTTCTGGAGTTTGGGTATAAAACAACACTTAGAAATCGAACTAAAATCTAATTCAGAAATCGATGCGAAAACCGAACCCGAACCTAACCCCAAACCTAGAATAATTGTAAAAGACTTAAGACCTAGATAATTAGGTATATTAAACCTTAAACAAAACATAACAATAAGCGTTATAGGATAAAACAAACCTATAATAATTATATGAAAAACTGAAACTACGTTTGTGTTATAGGGATGATCGGCAATGGCCTGAGCAAGTCGGACCTCAAGTGAGTAAGTGAAGAGTCGAGGTAAGTTGGGATTAATATGATGCTGTATTTTGGAGGCTTAAGATTATGTTTGGTTGTACTTGTTAGATAGTTGGTTGTGTGCATGTACTTGATTATGAGTGATGGTATGATTCTGTTTATTATTCTAGCATGTATTATATAATTTGTATGAAATGAATGATCACTCTAAATTGGACCTAATTAAATATACGACTTGTAATCATAATCGGACCTGCATGGCAACCTATTAGGGGAAACCTAGGATTCTCTGGCCAAATACTGACTCCTTCGAAAGGGATAGTGCAGGATTGCAAAGGGTCCCTTCTTCATTCTCAGTCGAACTAAGTGACAGGTGAGGAGGTCATGGTGAGGGTGAAGTCAATGTTTCGAAGATAGTCACGGGAGGAGCAAGGTTTCCATTACACAAGCTTGAGTTTGGTTGTAAGTTGTTGCATTAACGGTGACTCCTCAACCCAGATTAGAGCGGGTGCAATTTCTTTAATCTCACGACGGGCCGGACAACGTCGTGCGATGGCATTTGCTTGCACATACTTTGCACCTATTATGTTGATTGATAACCTTGTTTTGTTTATGGTATAGTTTTAAGTCTTCCATCCTAACTTACTGAGCTGTGGTTGCTCACATCCCTATAGACGTCGTACAGGTGCTGGCTAAGAAGCGGCATACAACTATTCTGAAGCTAGCAACTGTTGGATCCTGGGGAGTGAGGAAAAACATTTGAAGACTAAACATATATTTTTAAGGTCTAAGCTTTTATTTTTGAATTATTTTTCATTTTTGAATAATGTAATAACTAAGAAATATATTACGGAGAAATATTGTAAATTTTAATTGCAATAACTAAATTATAGTGAATATATATATGTCCTCACTTTCTTAGGTAAATGATTTATTTAAATTACAAACTGTTTACTTCAAAGTGGGTTAGTCGTGGACGCCTTGTGTAAATCAGGTCAAGGATAGCAGTTGTAAGGCTAACTTCTATCTTAGAATGGTTTACACGGCGGGGTTATTACGACTCTGCCGCTTCGGGGCGTGATAATTTCCTAAAGGGGCAAAAATAAATATACAAGGAAAATAATTATTGGAGCTGCAGATTCTACATGTGATACTGTACATGTGGCGATGCGGCATTGGTGGGGTCGTTAGGAGATGTGGATAAAAAGTACGGATAAATAGGCTTGTCTGAGTAAGGATGGCTTAATCAATCCGGATTCTCTCTCTTGGCTTCTCAGCAAGGATGATGCCGAGTGATTGGGCAGCTTAGCAATAGAGAGTTACCATCAACTTGACATGCCACAAAATAAAGGGCGGTCATATGGCATGGCATTTAGCAAGTAAGTATTTGGCTTCGGCAGGGGTTGGGTAGAACATGAAGATTCGTCGTACTAACCCCTCTAGTCTTCGGGCTCGACTGTGGGTCAAGGGTCCCATAGCTTAATTGCATCATTCCCTCTGAGTTGTTTTGGATTTGGGATCAAATCCAAATGGTGTTTGCTTAGTCCTTCATCAAGGTGATATAGATTGACGTCGGTAATGTTAAAGGAGTTAGAAACCCCATAGTCCTCAGATAGCTCCAACTTGTAGCCGTTATCATTGATTTTCTGGAGGATTCTAAAAGGTCCTTTTGCTCTTGCAGATAACTTGTTCTTCCTTTTGTTCAAAAACCGCTCCTTGCTAAGGTGTAGCCATACCAAGTCTCTCGACTGAAATTGTTTGGTCGATTGACCTTTGGCCTTTTCACGCATTCTTCTGGCAACCTCGTCGATGTGCCAAGTAACCTTATCATAGATGTGCTAAAGGGATTATGCTCTAGCTAAGGTATCGGGGTCCTCTTGTATGGGTACGGGTATAGGGGCAACTCGAGATTGAATCCATAGACCACTTTGAAGGGGGTTTGCTTAGTGGTGTCATGTATGGTTCAGTTATAAGCAAACTTGTCCTAATCAACCAAGTTCTTGCTTACTGGAACTCGGAGTAGTGGACCCAAAGTATGATTAATCACCTCTGTTTGGGGGTAACATAAGGTGCTGAAGAGTAATTTGGTTCCTAGCCGACCCCATAAGGTTCTCCAAAAATAGCTCAAAAACTTCGGGTCTTTGTCGGAGACCACACTTCTTGTCATGTCATGTATCTACACAACCTCCTGTAAGAAAAAAAAAAAAAAAGCAATAGCCGATGCGTTGTTAGTTTTGGTGCAGGGTACGGAATGTGCTATCTTACTAAACCGATCCATGACGACCATTACGGAATCTTTTGCTTAGGCAATTTTTAGTAGTCCGAGAACAAAGTCCATGCTTAGTTCAGTCCACGGCCTCGTTAGGACAGAGAAGGGCATTGTTTTCCCTTGTTTGGCTTGGCACTTGGCCTTTTTCCACACAACATATCTTTCAACCACTTGGTGTACATCTCTTCGCATTCTTGGCCAAAAGAATCGACCATTCAATAGTTCACAGGTCTTCCTTTCTCCAAAGTGTCCGGAGAGTTTGTCGCTGTAGGCTTCTTTGATTAATGGTTCTTGTAGGGAGCAAGTCGGCACGCACAGTTTCCCCCTTCAGAACAAATAGCCATCCTTCACATAATACTCATTCACTGTCTTCCCATCCATGCATCGTAAAATTATTAGTCCAAAGTGTGGATCCCCAGAGTACTATTTTTTGATACTTGTAAAATCAAACAGTCCGGTTTGCAGTTTTGACAAGAGCACATGCCTTCTCGAAAGAGCATTTGCAACTACGTTGCTCTTTCCTTGCTTGTATTTGATCACAAAATTGAATCTCTTAAGGAATTCAACCCATCTCTCCTACCGTTTGGATAGTTTGGTTTGATTTCAAAGGTACTATAGTGACTCGTGGTCAGTATATACAACAAATTCTCTCGAGAATAAATAGTGCTACTACACTTGCAATGCTTGGATTAGTGCCAAGAGCTCTTTGTCATAAATAGAGTAATTTAACTGGGGTCTTCGAAGCTTCTCATTGTAAAAGGCAATTAGTTGGCCTTCCTGCATCAGGACAGTACCTATTCCAATGCCTGACACATCGTACTCTAGCTAAAAAGTTTTGTTGAAGTCAGGGAGGGCTAACATCGAGGTAGAGGTCACCTTCTTCTTTTTATCTACAAAACTCCTCTCCTCTTTTTCTCCCCATCGGTAGTCAGTGTTTTTCTTTGTTAATTCAATAAGGGATGCAGCGAGGGTACTGAAGTTCTTAATGAACCTTCGGTAAAATGAAGCCAATCTATGGAAACTTCTCATGTCGGTACAAGTAGTAGGGGTTAGCCATTCAACAATTGCTCAAATCTTCTCATCATCGAATTATAAGCCTCCTTCACTGATTACATAGCCTAAGAATACCACTTCCTCCTAGCAAAATCAATATTTCTTTAGGTTGCCAAATAATCTCTTGGTATAGAGAATAATAAAGACTGCTCTAATGTGTTCACAGTGACTCGATATGTTGGTACTGTAGATCAGGATGTCATCAAAGTACACCACAATACACTTCCCAATCAGATGTCTCAACACATGGTTCATAAGCCTCATGAAGGTGCTTAGGGCATTCGACAAGTCGAAGGGCATGATCATCTACTCGTAAAGTCCATGTCGAGTCTTAAACGCAGTCTTCCACTCGTCTCTTAGCCTTTTGCGGATTGGATGGTAGCTAGACTTGACATTAATCTTGTTGAAAATTTTGGCTCCACTCAATTCATCCAACATGTCTTTTAGCCTCAAGATCGGATACCTGTATTTGATCGTGATTTTCTTTATGGCTCGGTTATCAATACACATCCACCAGGTTCCATCCTTCTTCGATACTAGAAGTCTAAGCACAACACAAGGGTTGAGACTATTTCTAACGTATCCTCTTTTCAGCAACTCGTTGACTTAATGTTAAAGCTTAGAAGCTTACTTGGGATTCATGCGATAAGTTGGCTTGCTTGGCAATGCAATGTCGGGTACTAAGTCAATGCAGTGCTCTATGCCTCGGGTCAGGTGCAACCCTTCAAGTAACTATTTTAGGAATAGGTCGGCATATTCATTCAACAGTTCCATCACCTCCTAAGGTAAATCATCCCGCTCCTTCATTTCCAGTAGTCGCCTGACCAATAAGATGGTCGGCTCATTGGCATTAATGGCCTTTCGAAGCTCGGCTATACTCATTACTAGAGCCTTCTTTGAGTCGTGAGCAAGTTTCATTTGTAACTTGTGAACTTCTCTCGGTGGCATCAAATTTAGCATGATCTTCCGATCATCCTTCTCGAGCATGTAGGTATTCCTATAATCATTGTGGATGACTCTCTTATCAAATAACTACGGTCTTCCTAACAACATGTGGGAAGCACACATGGGCAGTACGTCGTAAAGAATCTGGTTGGAGTAATTGCCGATAATGATCGATAACAATATTTGTCGAGTGATGTGTAATGCTCCCTTCTCACTCAACTAGTGCAACTTGTATGGTTCCGAATGTGCAATAGTCGGCAACCTTAGTTTTGAGACTAGGTTGGCTGACGCTTCATTGGTACAGCTTCCACTGTCCATGATGAGGGCATACATCTGTTCATTCACCTTACAGGTGATATGAAATAAGTTCTCTCTCTACTCCTCCTCTCGTGAGGGTTTCACACGCATAGTGCGTCGGACAACCATGAGTAGCTAGTCAAAGTCCTCAGCATACATGTCTTCCTTAATCAACTCTTTCTTAGCATTCTCCTTCTCGGTAAGAATCTCTTCCTCTTCGGGTTCCTCATCCGTACTCTCTACATCTAACTTCGAGATGTCTCCATTGATGACCATCGTCCTTCGGTTTGGGCACTAAGCAGCCATATGTTCGAACCCTTGGCACTTGAAGCATTTGATTTAACTGGTCTTTCTGTTAGACCCTTGCCCCTTCTTAGACATTCGGGTCGACACTGCATCTTCAGGTCGGCTTTTCTATTCGGCTTTGACATCAACCCTTCTACTCGATTTGGCACTCAACAGAGTGTGGTTACTTGCCCGTCCTAGTCGACTAGTCGGCATTCGGGTCGTTGCTCGACTTCCTCTTTGCCTCTCTACATGCGGGGCAATCTGAACAGCTTCATCCATCATGTCAAATTATTGGGGTTCCATATTGTCTCAAATGTCTCAGATGTCTCCTCTTAACTCACTAACAAATCTTGAGATTGTTCGAGCTGGTGGTTCCTCCACTTCATATCGTATCATAAGCATTTGAAATTCTTGAACATACTCATCAATAGTTCAGCCTACTTATCTCGGCTTTTGAAGCTAAGTGAAAGCATCTTGGAGATATGTTTCCGGTACGAACCTGTCTCTGAGCACTCTCTTCATCTCAGGCTACGTATTAATCTCTCGGTACCCCTCTCTCCTTCTTATGGCCTAAAGTTTCTTCCACCACGTAGTGGCATATTTGAAAAATTCAACTGTAGCAGTCCTCACTTTCTCGTAATCTTCATACTGGTAATAATCAAACATACGCTCTACCTTCTCTTCCCAATCTAGATACTCGTTAGTATTCCCAAATGCATTAAAACTCAGAATCCAAAGCTTCACATGGTTGAATGCTCTAGGGACTCGTATATGCTCTTCTTCAAAGTACTTTTCTTCCTCCTCATCAAGCTCTCTCATGTCTATCCTTTGCCTTACTCGTTCGCCAACTCTTCCACCTCAAAATGGTCAAGTTAGGTTCTGACCTCTAATAAGTTGAGCAGCTTGTAGAGTGTTTTACGTGGCCTCCGTGGGTCGGCAAGAAAGTGCATAAACAGCTCGGGTTAGATCTACCAATAGGTTAGCTACTTCATCAAACCTCTCGTCAATGCTTCTAGGAGTTCCTTGAGACTGACGCCCATAGTGAACAACTCTACTATCATCACCAGTACCAACATTCATATTTGGGTTTGTCATTTTTCCTCATAGATTTAGAATTTAAACAAAGGCTTCAGAAAGTGAACAGCTAATAACATAGTAGTCAAATGAACTCAATAACTGACTTTGTTTCACATAGGCAAAACAGAGCACAACAGAAATTCAAGAAGAACTAATTTTAGTTCACACAAAACCTTTACGCTAATACCAAGATGGTGCGAACCGTGACCAAGAACAAATAAGGCTGATCATTGGATAGGTCCAAGCTTATAGAAAGCTCAAAAAAGAGTGACAAAGGCGAATGGAGCAATAAGTAAAAACCCATGAACAGTTCCAGAGGATATGATGCATCAAAGGAACTTCCGAGGACTCGTGGCACAATTCGATATGATGTACGAATTGGTCCGATGAGATTACTCGCAACTTAACCTTACTTAAGGGAAAGGATAAGAGTAATGCCAAGAGTAAACAAGCAATGTTTACGCAAGGAAGAAAGTACTCAAGTGTATTGAAGGTGATCTGATTATGTTGCAACTGTAAGTACAGGGGTATTTATATCAACAAACTAGGGCAACTTGCCCAAAAGGGAAAAGACGAAAAGGGCATTTCCTAAAGGGGTAATGTACATGTTACAAAGGGGCAAAAATGAATATACAAGAAAAATTATTATTGGTGCTATAAATTCTACATGGTGCTACTCATCAACATTTGTTAATAATTTTTCTTGTATATTCATTTTTGCCCCTTATATTGATGATTTATTTGATTAATTGTATGGAGCTTAAGTCTTCTTAAAGAGAGACTTAAAATCGGGATATTATCAGTTAAGGATCAAAGAAGAAGACATACATAAGATGGATTTCAAAACATCGTATGGATTGTATGAGTTCCTTGTTATGCCATTTGGATTAACAAATGTGCTAGCTACTTTTATAGATCTTATGAATAGGGTATTCAAAGATTTCTTAGACAAGTTCGTAGTAGTATTTATTAATTATATCGTGGTTTACTTTGGAAGTGAAGAAGAACATGAAGAGCACTTGAGGCAGGTATGGAATAGGTTGCGAACCGAAAGGCTTTATGCCAAGTTTTCCAAATGTAAGTTTTGTTAAAGTAAGCCTTTTTAGGGCACATTGTTAACAACGATGGTTCATTAGTAGACTCGAAGAAGATCAAAGTAATACTTGATTGGTTAAGACCCAAGATAGCGATAGAGATCAAGTGCTTTTTGGGGTTAGCTAGATATTATAGGAAATTTGTTGAAGGTTTCTCTAGATTAGCAACCCTACTAACAAGATTAACATAGAAAGGAATAAACTTTGAGTAGGGTGATAATTGTGAGAGTCACTTTTAAGAATTGAAGAGGGGATTAGTAATGGCTTTGATATTGACATTGCCTTGAATAAGTGAATAGTATGTAATATATAGTAACGCTTCGCATCAAGGTTTAGGGTGTATGCTTATGTAAGATGGAAGGGTGATAGCGTACGCATCTCACCAGTTAAAGTCGTATGAGAAGAACTACCAAGTTTATGACTTAGAGTTAACAATAGTAGTTTTGGCACTTAAGTTATGGAGACATTATTTGTATGGGGAGAAGTGTAAGATCTTTTCTAACCACAAGAACTTGAAGTACTTTCTTACTTAGGAAGAGCTCAATATGAGGTAGGGGAGGTGGTTAGAACTCATAAAGAATTTTGACATATACATTAAATATTGCCATAGTAAGGTAGATGTGGTAGTAGACACATTGAGTAGAAAGAGGCAAGGTAACTTAGCCACTTTCATCACTACTCAAAGGCATATATTGGAAGACTTAAGGAGATTAGAAATAGGAATCTTAACTAATGAGTGCGATTGGCCATGCTGTACATCCAACTTACTTTAGTTAACTAATTGAAAGCTACTTAACTCGGAGATATGGAGATAGAGGAAATCAAGGACAAAGTGGCATGTGGTAAGGCTATAGAGTTTAGTATATATGCTGAAAGAGTACTTAGGTTTAGAACTAGATTGTGTGTGCTTACAAATTCAAAGTTAAAGAAAGAATTACTCAAGGAAGCTCATTATTCTGGGTATACAATAAACCCGAATAGTACAAAAACGTATAGAGACTTGAAATAGCACTATTGGTAGAACCATATGAAGAGGGATATTACACAATATGTTACCAAGTGTTCTATTGTCAATTGGTCAAAGCTAAATACTAGAGATTACGTGGTAAACTTCAACCTTTGCTGGTGCCAACTTGAAAGTGAGAGCACGTAACCATCAATTTTATCACCCACTTGCCTAAGATTAGGAGAAGCATGATGTGACATGGGTAGTGGTTAATAAATTAACAAAAGTAGTACACTTCATACTAATAAATATAAATTATAGACTGGGGAAATTGGCAAGGTTATATATTTAAGACATAGTAAGGTTACATGGAGTATTAGTTACCATCACCTTTGATTGGGACACATGGTTTGTAAGAAAAATCTAGAAAAGTTTGTAGCAAGCTTTGAGTACGAGGTACAGTTCAGCATGGTGTTTCATCCTCAAATGGACAAACAGTTTGAAAGGACTACACAGATTTTGAAGACATGTAGTGAACTTATATTCTAGACTTTGGTAGGAATTGGGATGAGTACCTATCTCTTGCAGAGTTTGCCTATAATAATAGTTACTGCGTAACCTTTCACATGGCATCCTATGAGGTTTTGTATGGTAGGAAGTGTCGATCACCTTTACATTGGGATGAAGAAGGAGAGAAACAAGTGTTGGGACTAAAACTAATTTAGAATGTAGTTGATAAGGTGAAAATAATCAGACAAAGGATGTTGGTAGCCTAAAGTTGACAAAAGAGTTATGTGGATAAGAAGCGAAGACACTTAGAGTTTCAAATTGGTGATCAAGTGCTATTAAATGTGTCATCCATGAAAGGAGTGACAAGATTTGGTTTAAGAGGAAAATTAAGCTCTTGTTACATATGGCCATATGTAGTACAAGAGAAAATTAGAGATGTAGTATATCGACAAGATTTACCACCACAATTAACAGGTATAAATAGCATCTTCTACATCTCCATGTTGAAAAAGTTTAAACTTGATATTGAGTAAGAAATGGAGTTGGTGGTCCTCGAGTTACCTAGTTAAAATTGAGGATCAAAAGGTTCAAAAACCGTAGAAAAGAGAGATAAGACATGTCAAAGTGTGGTGGGGTAACTAACCAGAATGAGAAGCAATATGGGAGTTGGAAGAAGATATAATGAAGAAGCATTTAGAGCTTTTCACGAATTTAAGTAAACTTTTAAGGATGAAAGCTCTTTGAAAGGGGAGGAGTACGTGACACCATAAAAAATTAAATTAATAATTGGACTAATGGAAAGAAAATAATAAATATAATAGACGAGGTAAGAAAAGTAAATAATAGTTTTTAACATCGGCAAGGAGGTCTTTTCCACCCTTAAGTATAAATAGGCTTTACAAAACCCTAAGGCTCATTTTACTCTATTGTATATTGCAAAATCCTTCTTAAGTGAATCGTAAGAATAAGGGTAAGGTAAAGCCTTATCCAGGTAATTCTTTTGATTTAGACACTAAAGTCAAGTTATTCGCTGACATTAAGCGATGTTATAGGATTGTAGAAGGGTACGATTTTGGGATTTATAAGGTGGAGTTTTTGGACAAGGGTTAAACCCTAATCGGTAAGCAAATTGTAAATTTTCTTTTTAGAAAAGAGGTTGTGTCTATGTATTGATTGGCTGTGTTGATTGTCTGCATAAGCTTAGGCGTTTCAATTAAGAGTTATGTGGCGTGGATTTTAGTTGCTTCACAATTGCTAGTGCAAGGTATGTAATGTTCTCATTATTGTATTTTGATTTCATAATTAGGGATCAGAACACATATGAGTGTTCCTTATTGTCAATGTGGAAAAAAGATAGCAAACCTAAGAAGGATCAAGAGTAAAGTATGAAATGGAATCAATGTGGGATGTTTTGTGAGAGATTGGAAATGGAAAAAGAGGAGAGATTGTTAACTAAGAGGAATAAGGCAAAGATCACAGCTATGATCTTACCTATAGACCCTTCGTCATGAATTTTAGTTGTAGTGTGGTGAGAAAAAATTAAGGCTAAGAGGAGCACAACCATGGACCTAGCTGTAGAATTGCAACACTGGTTAAGAGTGTAGGCGTTGAATGATGAGTTTAGTCTAAAGAAGGATCATGGTCCAATATCATAGTCGTGTTCCTCAAGTATGGTCTTGTACTTTTCCTCTTTCCTTTTGTATCTTGGTTCTAACTTTTCTAAACCTTATTTCAATCTATTCTAAATGCATCTAAGGATCTAAATCGATCCTAAAGCCCTAAATTAAGCTAAGATTTCGATTCAAGAACTTAGAAAGATAATTAAGTGAACTTAATTAAGATAAAATAATAAGGGAGTAGAAACAAAAAGACGTCACTTTGTGAATACTTCATGTGTTGATGTCAAAGAGACTTTTGAGTTAAAGATTCTCGATTGTTCTTAAGATCTAGATATGTGCTTCCTTTACTTATTGCTTATGTTTGTATAGGTTAGTATAATTACAATTGGAATAAATTCTATGTGGATTGTTAATTGTATGACGATTGTGCTCAGTTAGGCTCAAGGGATTATAGCACCAGTGTCCTTGAGATGACACCTTAATGATCCTTGGAACATGATGTCCCTTTATGGTGTCTTCCTTGGAAATGATCCAAGGCAGAATAGGTTGGTGTTCGAGGGGTCATAGCACTAGTATCCTAGTATCAGTTTAGATAGGGGCTGTAATATTAGTGTCCCAATTTAAGATTTTGTGGTACGAATTGCGAAGATGGTTGACACACGGGTACCGATATCACACAAGCTAAAAAGGTGGGTTTGAACCACAAGATGGTCTGAAAGATAAATGGTAGTTAAAGGTTGAGTAGGGTACTCATGCATCGACAATAGATATGACTCACCAATGTCTCGCATAAGCTCGAACTATACTTGATATGACGTAAAAGTATAATATGAGGTTAATTGCCATTATCCACACTCAACGGTTTAGATAAGAGCTCTTTAACATCTCGATCTTCAATGAGAAAAACATAAGCTCAAGAAGGAAGAATAATCTTTAAAATTCAATGATCACTAATGTTATGGCTATTACATATTACAAGTATTTATATGGCCCAATTAAGGTAAGTCCTAGCTTGATGTGAATTACAAAAAAGATTCTCAATAGAAAAGGAAAAGTGTGTAATTTACAAGGGTAAATCTATAACCAAATGGAAAGGGAATATTCTTGTAAGGACAGTACGAATGTAAAAAAAATATGGTATGTGTCGATTGTATATTCTGTGATCCTAATGATACTGTTTTGCTGGTTAGAGCTAGTCTGAGTAGAGCAAGTTAGGTTGGATGCTTGGCAGGTCAACTATTCAAGGCTTGGGAAGGGTTAGTCTGATAGATGGCCATTCTTCGGATCAACCTTAGCTGGTTGACTCGAAAGTGGGACATCTTAACCTCGGAGATGTATTAGCTCAGTTGCAAGCGAGTTCTTAGCCTTAGACTGGTATGTCGTAAAGAGGTCGGCTTGAAGATAGGTGGGGCACCTTCGGGGTTTCTTTAATGAGATGGAGAATAAAATACCTTAGTAGGTCGAGGTAGAGAATGCAATGTTCTTCAAAGTTCAGCTCTCCTTGGATAGATTGGTGAATCATATGGGTGAATCTTTGAACTTGGGAACGAGTGATTGGTTCATGATCTCTATCATCCCCTCCGGGCTGTTTGAGATTTGTGATTAAATCTGGCATAGCTTCGTATTGCTCATCTTTAGGAGAATATTGATGGAGGTTAATAACGTTAAAGGAGCCTAAGACTCCATAATCTTCGAGTAATTTAATCTTATAGGCATTAGGATTGATCTTTTTAAGCACTTTAAACTATCCATCAACTCTAAGAGATAACTTGCTTTTCCTTAAACTTGGGAATTGATCTTTACTGAGGTGGATCCAAACCAAATCACTAGGCTAAAACTCTTTGCCCTTTCATCCTTTGCATTGCCTCTTAAGCTTGGTGGCAGCTTGGCTTAGTTGCTCTACGACCTTCCGTGACATCGTCTTGATTACCTTTGACTCATTAACAGTGGATTGGTCTTCTTGTTGGCTTGGTAGTAGGGTTTGATTTAGTGGAAGCTTAAGGTTGAATCCATAGGTGACTTCAAATGGGGATTTGCTTGTGATCATATGTGTGCTTCTATTGTAGGTAAACTCGATTATCGATAAGCACACATCCTAATCAATTAAGTTCTATGCAACAACAACTTTGAGCAGGGTTCCTAATGTTTTGTTGACTACCTCGATTTGCTAGCCAATTTAAGGGTAGCAGGTCTTGCTAAATAGCAACTTGGTTCCCAGTCGCTTCTACAAGGATTTGTAGAAGTGGCTCATGAATTTTGGATCTTGATCAAACATAATTGTTTTAGTCACTCCATGGAGTTTGACGACCTCTTACAATAAAAGAAAAAAGATAGTTGAAGTATCATTAATTTTAAAATAGGGCACAAAGCGTGCCATCTTACTAAATCGATCCACTGCTACTACGATGGAGTCCCTTCCTCAAGATGTCCTCAACAAATCTTAACATAAAGTCCATGCTCAGCTTGGACCATGTTATGGTTAGGATTGGCAAAGGTAAATATTGCCCTTACTTAGCTCGGCTCTTAGCCCTTTTGCAGGTAACATATTTTTCCAATACGACTTAGATATCTCTCATTATCTTTAGCCAAAAGAATCTGGAGGCTAGTACCTCATGAGTTTAGTGCTTGCTAAAATGCCTAGATAATCCTCTACCATACATCTTGTGCACTAGCAATTCTCTCATAGAACAGGTTAGGATGTATAGCCTTCCCTTCCTGAATAGATGTCTATCTTCCTTGTGATAGTCATTAAGTGTTCAACCATCTTCACATCATACATAGATGGGTCCAAAGTGTGGATCCTTAGCATACAAGTCCTTGATCATAAAAAGTCCAAGCAACTTGGTTTGTAGCTTGATTAAGAGGGAATGTCATCTTGATAGGGCATCGGCCACTACATTGTTCTTATTGTTCTTATACTTGACAACAAAGGAGAACCCCTCCATAAACTCAACCCACCTGGCTTATCTTCGAGACAACTTAAGCTGGCTCTTCAAATATCTCAAAGACTCATGATCAGTGTAGATCACAAATTCTTTGGATAACAAATAATGTTGCTAAACAGTCATAGCTTAGATTAAGGAGTAGAACTCCTTATCATATACAGAGTAGTTGAGCATGGCTCTTCTAAGCTTCTCACTGAAATAGGAAAGAGGTTGGCCTTCTTGCATCATCATAGCTCTTATGCCTAGTCTAGACATGTCACACTCTATTTCAAATTCTTTGTCAAAGCTTAGAAGAGCTAAGACAGGAGCAATAGTTAGTTTATCCTTCACCTCTTTAAAACTCCTCTACTCTTTCTCTCCTCACCTGAACTCTACATTTTTCTTCAACAACTCGATGAGTAAGGCTACAATAGTATTGAAATTTCTTATAAATTAGAATGATGCTAAGTCGTAGAAGCTTCATATGTCAGTAGAGTAAGTTGGCACAGGCCAATAAGTAATTTCCTTAACCTTCTCATCATCAATTTGTATTTCACCATCACTTACAACAAATCCTAAAAAGATCACTTTAAATTGGCAGAAGTTACATTTCTTTAGGTTAGTGTAAAGCTTCTTAACTTAGAGTTTTGAGAAGACTGCTCCAAGGTGCTCACAGTGAGTCTCCAAGTTAGGGTTGTAGACTAGAATGTTATCAAAATATATAACAACAAATTTTCTTATCAATTCTCGAAGCACGTGGTTCATCAGTCTTATGAATGTGGTTGACACGTTCAATAGCTTGAAGGGCATCATAAGCCATTCATATAATCTATTATAGGTCTTGAACATGGTCTTCCATTCATCTCCCTCTTACATTTAAATCTCATGGTATCCAAATTTGAGATCAATCTTGGAGAATATTCTTACTCTATTTAATTCATCGAGCATGTCATTAAGCCTTAGTATAGGGTAATTGTACTTGATGTAATGTGATTGATTACTTGACTATCCACATACATCCTCCATGTCCCATCCTTCTTTAGCACCAATAAAAATGGCATGTCACATGGGCTTTAAGACTCTCATACATTCCCTCTCTTTAACAGTTCATCTACTTATCTCTACAACTAGGTAGCTTGTTCCGGATTTAGTTTGTAGACAAGCTTATTTGGTAGTACAACTCTTGGCTACAAGTCTATTGCATGTTTAATGCCTTGGATTGGGGGTAGACTTTCTGGCAATTTACTTGGGAACAGGTTAGCAAACTCATTCAATAAAGTTTTCACCTTGGCAAGTAGCAGTTCCTCATCTGATCCTCTCATCTCAAGTAACCTTCTAACCAATAGATAGGTCGGCTCTTCAAGCTTCATCTCTCTCTTTAGCTCTGCTTGGCTTATTACTAAAGCTTCCTTCTTTAGAACTCTTAGTTAAGTTTGCATGCTTTTAACTTGCTTAGCAGTCATAAGGCTTAACTTTATTTCCTATGTCAAACATGTATGGTTATCCAAGAAGAATATGAGACTTACTCATGGGTAACACATCATAGAGCACTTCATCTTGGTAGTTTTCAATACAGATTGGTATAGCTACTTGTTTATTTACTTGTAAGGCCCCTTTGTCATTAAGCTAGTGCAATTTGTAAGGCTTCGGGTAAATTGAGGTCAACAACTTTAATTGCTAGACCATGAAAGCAGATGCTACATTGGTGCAGTTGTCACTGTCGATAATTAATGCATACAATAATCCATTTACCTTATAGCCAATGTGAAACAAATTCTTTTGTTGCTTGTCTTCTAGTACTGGGCTTACATTCATCACTCGCCTCAGTACTAAAGCTACAAGCATGAAATTCCCTTCTTCACTATAGATAATCTCATCCTCCTCAAATAGCTGGGCTTATTCGGTCCTTTTTAGTTCTTCCACTTTCTCATCAGTATTGTCTACCTCAATGGTTAGTGCTTCTCTTCGGATCACCATGGTTCCTTTATTCAGACATTGAGTAGCCATGTATCCAAATCGTTGACACTTGAAGCACTTGATCTCACTTGTTTTTCTTCTTAAGCCCTGGCCTTTCTCGAACTTCCTCGGGATTTCTTTCTCCTCTTCTCAGGTAGTTTAAGTAGGTTGGACCTCAGCAACTTTAACTTGGTTTTGATCGCATAGGTCTGCTCAAAACAAATTGGCTAAGGGTAGGTTGACTGATAGGAGCTTGGAATCTTCCAGCTTGGCGCCTTTCAATTCTTTAGGCAGCTTCGATTGTCTCATCAATTGTACCAATGTCCATAGACTCTAGAATATCTCTAATCTCATACTTCATTCCACTAATGAATCAAGATACAATTTGATCGGGTATGATTACTTCACAATGGATCATCAACATTTGAAATTCCTTCACATATGATTCAACACTTGATCCTCCTTGCCTCAATCCCTGTAACCTGTTGAATGCATCTTGCAGATAGTAGCTTGAAACAAATCTTCTTCTTATTACTCTATTCATTTCATCCTAATCCCCTATCTTACATTCTCCTTCTCTTCTGTGGGTGGCTTATAGATTCTTCCACCATAAGGCTGCATAGCTAGTAAATTCTAGTACGGCAAGTTTAACTTTAGCATTCTTAGGCACCTCATGACACTCAAACTACTTCTTAATCTCATCTACCTAATCCAAATAATCCTTAGCATCATCACTCCTAAAAAAACTAGGGATATTCATCCTTAATCCTTCCACTCTAGGAGCTTAGACATTCTTCTCCTTAGGTTCATTATACTCTTTCTCCTCATCACATACTTCCTCATCCTCTTCTTTGATCTTATACAATATTAGCCTTTATCAAGCAACTCTGTCCACTCCTCTAGCTTGGGGTGGTCAAACTAGGGTTTTAGCTCGATTGTATTAGCCATTGCCTCTCTCGGGTAGCTCATTGACTCGACCTCTGTAGGGGTCATTTCAAGCTCGTTACCTATCTTCGTTTATGGTAGTCACTAGGTTAGTCACGAAGTTAATAAGCTTATCCAGTTGTTCATTCACAACTTGGGGTGTGAAACTTACTTATTAACCTTAGCCACTACGAGCGCCACTCTTTTGGTTAACTAGAGTTCCTTAAGCACTAGAGTCAAATATTGTTGTCTATTATAATAGATTAACAGCTAAAACATAACTCAAAATTCTTTCTACGAACAACAACAACAAAACAACACTTAACACACCAATATACAATAAACCAGCCGAACACTCACACTTTGTTTTGCAAACAAGAAACAAGGGAAAACAAAACACTCAATTTCTTTAATGCTAAACACTTCTCAAACTCTCATGATAATGATAGACAGTTTCTATAACATACATACAACAATAGTAAGCCACTTAGAGCACAAAGTAATAAAAACTTGCTCGAGCATAGCCAAGCTTTGATACCAAGATGATACGAATTGTTGGGAAGGTTGATACACAACTATTGATATCATACGAGCCAAAAGGGTGGATTCGAATAGCAAGATGGTCTGGAAGATAAATGGCAATCGAAGGTTTAGCAGAGGTCCTTGTGCACCGATGGTAGATATAACTCACCAATGCCTCACACAAGCTCAAACTATACTTGATATGACGTATAAGTATAATACGAGGTTGCTCGCCACTAATCTACGCTTAATGGTCTAGATAAAGGCTCTTTAAAGTCTTGATCGTCAATAAGAAAAATGCAAGCTCAAGAAGGAAGAATAATGTTTCAAATTAAATGATTACTGATGTTACGATTATTACATATTATAAGTATTTATATGGCCCATTCTTACTAGAAAAGGAAAAGTATACAATTTATAAGGGTAAATCTGTAATCAAATGGAAAGGGAATATTTTTGTAAGGACAGTACGAATGTTAGAAAAATAGGATTCATGTTAACTATCTACTCTATGGTCCCAATAATATTGCTTTGATGGATACAGTTGAACTGAGTAGAGCAAGTTAGGTCAGATGCTCGGCCATTTGGCAGTTTAGTTGTTTAGGGCTTGATAAGGGTTAGTCCAATAAATGGCCATTCTTCGGATCATCCTTGTAGCTGATCAGCTCTAAAGTATAATAGCTCGACCTTAGAGATGTGCTAGCTCGGTAGTAAGTAGGTTCTTGGCCTTAGATTGTTGTATCGTAAAGAGGTCGGCTTAGCAACAGGTTAGGCACCTTAGGGGTTTCTTTAATGTGATGGAGAACAAAGTACCTCAGCAGGTCAAGGTAGAGAATGCATTGTTCTTTAGAGTTTAGCTCCTCTTAAACAGCTCAACAAATCATATGGGTAAGTCCTCGAGCTTGAGAGTAAGTAATTGGTCCATGATCCCTATCAATTTGTGTAAGGAGTCATGAGATACCCCAAGTTGGGGTTAGTCCCAAATGAGTATAACTACGTTGTGTTGTAGGATAAAATAAAAGATATGAACCGGTGATTGTGTTACTTATTATTGTGATTGCATTAATGCATGTGATTGTATATATTGCCTTGTACGCACTTGTGCTTATCGGTTGTGCATACTGGGCCTCAACCCACTCCTTTTCTTTTATAGCTGTAGGAACTTTAGATGAACGAATAAACTATGATGAAAAGGGGATGCATACTATTATTATCAGGATGGGGATTTAAGAAAATATTATTATTAGTATGAGGATGAGATATGAAGAGTTAGGTTTAGTTAGTTAAGGAGACATAACTATTGATTAAACTTCTTTGGTCATGTGACTATGAGAGTTTAATTATGTTATTTTAGTTTTAATTATTAAAGAGATTAATTATGGCATTTGGTTACTTTTGTAGAAAGTATTTATTATGAGAGTTTGTGGAGTTATTTATTTTGTTAATCGGAGATTTTAGTAACTTGAGATATTGGTAGATTGCTATGGATATGTAGTGGTCTGTAGCACTCTTAAGCCTGAGGGTGTTACAGAATTATTGGTTATAACTAATATACTAACTCTTATCTTCTTCTAATCATGTGTTTGATACTCACTATCTATAAAATATTCTAGGAGGGAATAGGAGCTTTTTAGACTTTATAATCATTATCTTCAAATATTCTAGATGCATAAATCATTCCATTTAGGTAAGCCAAGAATAACTAACTATGCAAGATTACTACACAACTAAAAGATAGGAGTTACACCAAAAGTGGTTTTTAAAACTGGGTGATTAAAAGATCGAATTACTAGATGTATCTTTGTAGTCACTACTTTTGGGGGTCTCTATTTTTAGCTGATTCCTCTTCTTGTTTTATTATCAAAAGCATCTAATTATGCCTTTATAGTTTAAAATTCAATTAAGAAGGACTTTTGGCCCGTTTTCCAATAAGGTAAGTTTTTATCTACACCTAGTGAGTATTGAAGAGAAAAATGTGACTTAGTAAAACTTAATTTGAAAAGAATGTCTCCTTTTTATAAAAATAAGTAGGAATGCCACTAGGCGAGTTATTGTAGGGTGTTCAACCTACGAAACCCATTAATTACTCTCTAAGGTATTAAACCCATAAGGTTTTAGGGTGCATTATGGTTCTTAATTCAAAACCTTATAGGGTTCTAAGTCAGGTTTTAAGAATAAGGTAAAACTTGATGGGAAAATTGAACCTAATAAAAAATAAATTATGTATATATGTGTATGTACATATATATATGTGTGTATATCAGCACATTCGCTACTTGATTAGTTGAATTTCTTAGTAAAGCTATATGGGTAAATTGATCATCTCTTTCCCATATGAAAAGTGTTGATTAACAATTTAGAAGTGATTGAACAACAAAGAATTATCTTTAAAATATTAACTGTTGAATCCAAATCGATCACCTCTTGCATGTGTGAAACTTCTACATTGTAGCTGCTAGTCTTATCATATTTACCTCCTTACCTTAGGTCATGAATAACCAAGGCAAAATAATGGTTACAACCATTTTCATTAATCAAATTGTAGAATGTCCTAAACTATTCGATCTTGAAAATTTTTCATTAATTTGCTACATGTCAAGGCTAATAATGCTAGGTATAGACTAGAGCTGTAGGACATGTATCGAGCATGGTTTTTCACTCTCCAGGTTCCTTTTTTATACAATTAGGCCTTCTTTAAACTAATTAGTACTAAACTTTACCTGTTTAATATCAATCCTTGACTAAGGTTTAAAAAAAACTATTTTTTCAATTTGAAGAGGTATTGGAGTCACCATCCAACCGAAGTCAGGAAAAAGAGTTAAGTTATAATTAATTGGGTATATTAGTTATAGCTTAGCTACCAGTCTATCAATTAAAAGACCAATTTATAAAACGGCTTTTTGAAAACTAGAGATCTAAATCTGGAGGCTAATTTATTAAACCTTAAATAGGTACTACTTTTTAACTTTCCGAATTTAATTTCGTTTTTCAAATATACCCTTTTTAATTTCTACAACAACTAATAATATTACACATGACTAAAAATTAATCAATTTATACAAATATCTAAAAATAGAAAAAACAAAACCTTCCATATTTTATGTTGCCCCGTATTGATGTACAGGTGCTTACGTACCTGCTATTTGGTATTAGTTTTTCGTAGTTCGTTTACCGAAAATATAACGAGTTGATTAATTTTAATTTTTCAAAAACATCTGGGTTTACGTTTTTACTCATTTTAATTTATTTGGTGAAATTTCCTAAAGGGTCCTAAATTGGATTTTAATTTTAAAAACTCTAAAATGGTCCTAATTTTGAAAGGATTTGTTTATTTTTATTTATTTTTGAAAATTCAATTTTCTAAGTGATAAAAACAATTTTTATTATTTTTATTTGTTTATTATTATTTATTTATTACTTTATCTATTTCTATTATGCATAAAATAAATAAATAAATAAATAAAAACTAAACTATATATTTTTCTTTTTTATCTTTTTCTTTTTTTTCTTCTTTCCTGGTTTTCTTCTTCTTTTTTTTCTTTTTTGTTTTTTTTTACAAGAAACTACAATAATGAATTAAAATACAATAAATAAATAAAATAAAAATAAAAAAATCAACAACAAAATAGTAAGAGGGTCGGACTATAGGAGATGTGCGGGTCAGTGGGTATGGATTAGATCCAGTTCGGGTCCGAACTTGGGTCGGGTTTGAGCCTCAATAGGTCGGATCCGGTGTAGATGTAGGTTGAATTCGGGTCAAATGAACCAATTTAGGGAAAGGAGGTAGAGGTGTCAACGAAGGGTGTTCCGAGGTGATTCCAAGCCAATTTTTCACAAGTGAAGGTAGCTTTGTGGGTTTCTTATTAAGGTTAGTGAGGGTAGGAGCTACGCCATCACCAATAACAACCGTTTGGGAGGTGGTCGTATGGTAGAGTGGTGGTGTCCGTGAGTAAAAGAGTGAAGGTATCGTAGATCGAGTGTGGTGGTGCATGTATCTATGTTTGGGGCATCTAGTTGAAGATGGGCATTGGGGATGAGAGTGGTTAGTAAGTGTGCATGTGTGCGGGAGCTGTTGCACGTGGTTATTCGCTAGTTGTGGGTATGTCGAGAGAGAGTCAGTCGTGCAAGGAGTTGGTATTGGTGGTGCGGTGAATGGCCGAGGGAGATAGGTTGAGTTGTGCGTATTTGGGGCTGCTTTATGTGAGGATGAGGTAGATGGTAGTGAAGGTCTATTTATGTGTGTATGGTGGTGGTTCGTACGGTTGTGCACGAGAGAGAGAGGAGGCCAAGAGTGAGGGAGTCGGCTTAGTGGGTAACAACATGGCTTATGTGTGTAGGTTCGAACAGTGTGGCCTTGGTAGTTCGATAAAGGGAGGGTATCGAGAGAGTAAAGAGCTGAGAGTGAGGGACTCAATTCGGTTGGGTTACGTACATATGAGGAGGTTTGGTGGTGATGTGGTAGTGGGTATGGGATTCAATGGGCCGATGGTGAGTGGTTGTGTGAGTGGGTGAAGGAGAGCTTGACGATGGAGAAAGAGAGTTTGGTTCAGAGAGAGAGAGCCTCTGTGAGAATGTTTTTGTTTTTTTCTTTTTCTTTTCAATGGACCCCTCTAATTTGGCATGTGTGTATGAATGGACTTTTTTGAAAAACAAATCCCCCTCCTTCGTTTCAAATGTCCCTCCCCCTTTTTAATTGCTTATTTGTTCATTTAAAAAGAAAGTAAAGGGAAGAAAAGGAAAAGGGAGAAGAAAATGGGTGGAAGGAAAATTTGCTATCATGGCTAATCGTAAAGCGCCACGTGTCGCAATTAGACATGTGGCCTAATGATAGCATGACATGTGGCTACGCATGGAGCTTGAGAAAGAAAAAAGATAAAAAATAATCATCATGCCTCCAGTAAGTCTCAAACCCCTGACCTCAAACCAAACCTCCATGCCATATATATAAACTTATCCGTTAGGTCGTTGATCTATACCTTATTCATATGTGGACTAGGTCAACCTAGGCTATATTTAAATCTAAGACCAAATTCAACGGTCATTTATCTTAAATCTAATTAAATTAAAAATCTACTCTATCTAAGCAACTTAAAAGTTTATTATTTTTTAAATTCCTTATTTTTTTAAAAATTTTTCTGTAACATTTCAAATTTCTTATATATTTTCCTAAATTTTTCCATTTTTTGTATTTTTTTTTCTTATTTTCCTATTTCTTTGTATTTTTCTAAAATTCCTATTTTTTTTTCTAAATTTCTTCATTTTTGTGGGTTTTCTTTAATTTTCTATTTTTTTGAATTTTTTCTAATTTAAAACCTTATAACTTAATTTGAAAAATAAAAAGGAGGTAAAAATTAGGTATCTACAACATGTTTAATAAAATGTTTTATTATCATATTTAGGTTAGGTTGGGTCATCTATACAAAAATAATTTATAAGGGCGTATTCTGGATATAAGATTTAAAAAAAAAAAAAACTATAGGTTTTTTAGATGAGTTCTACAAAACCTGACAAAGTGCTGGGTTAAGTTCATGTTTTGCAAAATCTATACTGAACCTAACTAGGTGGCATCTGTAACAATGAGTACAAAAATCTATTTGAAAATAAAAGTTCTATAATATGAATGAAAAATCAAGATCCCAATGGAAAAGAATCTCATAGAAGAAATAAAGCACACATAAATAAAGTAAATATACTAAAAGTAAAGCAAGAAAATGGGGATATTTTATATTGACTTTTTCACTAGACAAACTCTTCAATCATTATAGACCATTTTAAATGCTTAGCTCGAAACAACAAATGAAAAATCAATACAAATGATGAATAAAGAAAGGAAGGAAAAGATATGGAAAAAGGTTTTTTGAAGAAGAACACAGTATGGAGAAAGAAAATAGATGTATTGCGGTAGAGAAGAAGGAAAAAAATAAATAAATAAAAGGAAAGGAGAATGAGAGAAGGAGCATGTTGATAAATTAGGAGGGGTGACCAATAATGAGGTGATCATCCCTAAGATTTTGAGAAGGTTAAGGGTCTATTTCTAGAGGCAAGAGAAGGCAAATGATTTTTGAAAGATAGGTATTAGATAAGGTTTATATTATATCCCCTTTAATTTATATAAAAGTAAGATATCATGAAAAGTAGAACCATACCTTGTAAAATTTAGATAATTACCATTTGTATTTAAACTGGCTTCATCTTTATCTAAAACAAATAATTTTGAAGTCATATATTGAAAAATACAAATATTGCATTTTATATATGTAAAAAATACATATGTAATTGTTCAGTTATAGTAAGTTTCTTTTCTATCTTAATCTACTTGTATATATTTTCTTTTACTATACAATAAAAGACTAGTTAACAAATCACATAATAATTTAATAATTTTAAATGAAATGATTAGTATTTATTTTTAGGAGAGGTTTCGCTGATAAATCAAATAAGAGTAATGTAAAATTTTATATACACAATACGTATGGGAGATCGAATCCAATTACTTAAAAAATTTTAGCTTCTTTTAATTAGTTATAGTATCTTTTTTCCAATTTATTCATGATTATGAAAGTAAGAGAAAAAAATATAGTAACATGAGATCATTACTAATAAAATATAGTAACATAAGATCCTTACCCACAAGAAAATATAGTAACATAAGATGTAATGATTAGAAAAATACATAAACAAAACATAAATAACCTAAAAATAAAATCCCATCACTCATTTTGCTTGCTTTTATTTGTATGGGCCTAAGGAAAATTAGTCTCTTGAAAGGCCCAAAATAATTGTATGCCTACCGATTATTTAAATAGCCCAAAAATCTTAAAGGTGGACTTGATGTTTCAAGCATATTTGCAATCTAATTTTGGTTTGAAAGCAATTGTAAATAAAAATAAAATTTTGAGATATGCAAAGAATACAAAACATAGAAAGCTATTTTATTAACTACCTGTTTCACTATTTGTAAGTATGAAAAATTTATTAATACTTACATGCCTTCTATATATAAAAACTAGGGTTAATTACAAAACATGATTTATGTTTCAATATTTTGGTAAATATGTGACCTGATTTTTTATTTTCAACAAATATATGATCCGAATTTTGTACTTTTTTTTATTACATACTTATAAGGATACATGGCCAAACTATACTAGTCGAAGACTAATTGAAAAATAATCTATATAAATAATATTAATTAAGAACATAGAAAATAAAAAAGGGAAGAAAATTGGGAAAAAGGCCTTCATAGAGTATTATGGTTTGGGGAAGGGAGGTGCAACCGGTGACCTCTTAACCTTAAGGTGTCAAAAAAATGGTCAAAATGAAGTGTAGGTCATGCGAACCACATAATGGTGGGGAGTAGTAGCCACCATAATAAGGGGTTGCGTAAAACCTCTAGAGTGGTGATTGGTCACCTAACATTGTGCAAATAAGAAGAAGAAAAAATAAAAAAAATAAAAAAAAAAACAAAGAAAGGAAGAAACAAGCAAAGAAGCTTGATGGGTCATTTTGGCCCCTTGCCAGCCACCCTAAGGCCAGTGTGGTTAGCAAGGGGCTCCATTGCTAGTCTTATAGGTTTTTTTTTGTTAGTATTTTGTTTATGTATTTTATGTTCCTTTTATTTTTCAATTATAATTATTTAATAATAATCTACCTACTAACATTGTGCTACTTCTCTCTTGAATCTGTATTACAAATAACTTCAAAATACAACTAATATGTTTATAAAAAAAAAATTTTTAAAGCCACTTGTTTATGAAACAATCATAACATGTCACTTTTTTATAATTAACTCCAAAATCTACTCATTTCATTTTATACATGTGAAAATTTCATTCCTACTTACATGTTACATCTACCTAACATGTAATGTGGAATAAATCTGATTCCGTGAAAAAGCATAGAGCAAACTACTAATTTATCTATTATTTGATCTATTATTTCTTATGGTAGGCTCGTGTGGAAATGTGGAAGTTTTTGGAATCAAACCACTTGAGCATTAGGATAGCATGACATGAGTACTAGATTAATTGTCCAAGGAAAACAAGTTACGTACTTGATCTTTACTTCTTACTTTTTTGTTATTTTGATAGATGAGCTTATATAGAAATTGTAGAAGTTTCATTAGTTTTTCATTTTCTTGGCCAACAATTCGTGTATAAGTTGATTGACTAAAATTTTCTATCATTTTTTTCTCCATCCAAAATGACTTTTCCAAGTTAAACCTTTATGGCATCATGGGTAAAACTGAAAACGGTTGTTCATGTTTCATCATTGATGACATAAATTAGCTCTCACCTATTAGTAATTAGCTACTAAATTTAGAACATATATTTTATGGATCATGATTATATATGTGATAATGCCAAATTAATAATTCTGTTTGAAGGTAAAAACCACATTTTAGACAAATAAATCTTATCAATTTGAATAGACACTTTGAGGTAATACTGAGATGTTACAACGAAACACAAATGAGATGTCAAACTTTAAGAAAATGAGTCAAAATTGTTATAATCTAGTAGCATGAATACTAATGGATCAAGATTATTGTAATCTAGTAGCATAAATACTGATATCTCAAAACAGGGTGACTAAGTTTGAATTCTTATCCTCAAACTGTAATATAATTAGAAAAAAAAAAAAAGAAGGAAAAAAAAAACTCTAGGAAAATGGCAATCAATTAGCTGAAATTTAGAGAGATTACGGAAATCTCAAAGGGTAAGAAGTTAGTTTAAGGAAGTTTCTAATAGCATGAAAAGATATTCAATAGGGAGCGATCTTAGATAAGAGAGATAGTAATAATGCAACTATGGAATCCAAAAGACCAAGTCAAATGAGATTTTAATTTCTATAGAGCAAGACAACAAATTGATGAGAGTTTGTTAGGATCAAATGGTTAAGACATGGAGTATATGTTAAGGAGCAGAATAATGGATATAGGAACATGCATCATAGTAGCAATATGGTGTTGGAGTAAAAGACATAACAATATCAAATATAAGTTCATATTAATATGCATAGAATTGATGTTAATTAGCTTCCTTCGGTGCAAGCAACAATTTGTTTTTAGCACAAAGTAATAAAATTATAGGACTTTCCTTTCATGCTAACTATGTGTGTAATAAACATTGGTGATTGAATATAAGTTCTTTCTTTAGCATTCTTTCATGAGATATACATTCATGCTTATAACATAAGACACTTGATTATAGATCTAAATACTTTCTTTTTCAACTAGATTTGGAAACACACTACAAAAACATTCGATGTTTTCGTCTTTATTTCATGAGTTGATTCGATTTTGTCTTAGCTTTACTACAAAAACTTCAATTCTCCCTCATCTCTCACCCCAAATCCTTAACCTTCTCTTCATCTCTCGTCTCTTACCCCCCTTCCCCCCACCCCCAATCCCTAACCCTTACTTCCTTTCTTGTCTCTCACCCCCTAAATCCCAATCTCTCTCGGCCCCTTCCCCTAGAGTATCAACCTCTCTCATCTCCATCTCTACCCTCAATTTCACCTGCATCTTAGCTCTTTGTATCTCTCGATGTTGGATAGTGGCACTTCATCATAAACTCCGATCACATTCCTCACCTAAGCTTAGTTTTATTTTGGTGAGCTACTAAGTCCTTGGCTATCTCATGATTTCTTAATCAGCTTAGTTTGTTCTTCAATTAGTTGTAAGTGTAATTTCCGATATACTTATTTTCTATTAGGTCCACTATTTGGTGATGATTTTGTATTTTTTAAGTAATCTTGTCTTAGCTATATATTCTACACATTCTCAGTCGCTTCGATAATTTAGTATTTGTTAATTATTTAAGTATATTACCATACGAGTTATAATTTCTGTATTTTTGTGTCTAATAGGTTTGTATTTGACATTGATTTTTATTCATTTGATGTTTCCATCTTGGCTTTATTTTATGAGTTGATTTGATTCCATTTTTCGGTATCATGTGAGTATAATATTACTTCTATTTTCCGATATCATTATGAAAAGTAATTATATGTTAGTACTCAATCCCTATTATAAATTAATTTATTTGTTGTAATTGTCGTTTTAGTTATTATAAAAAAATTTGTTATTATACTTTATGTCATAATATTGAATTTTATGTATTTGTAAATTTATAGCGATGGATTTCTATTCCTTGATATAGTTGATGTGGGGACATTATATTCCGGCATGGTGTGCAGTACGTTTATACCGATATTATATATGTATTTTAAGTGTCGATTTGGTTTACAACGATACCATCTTATTATTGTTATGCCTTATTATTATTATTGATAACATTACGATATAAGTATTTCTATTACGGTTGTCATTATGATTACGTAGTATGTAACATTAATTGTAAAATATGTCCATTTTTTATTCCGATTATTAATATGTCATTCTTTACGTATTTCTATGAATTATAATATTATCCGATTAAAATACGTATTCTTTTATTACTATATTGATTAGTAAATTATATATTTTGATACCCTCATCATATGTTTACTTTATATTTTCTTTTATATATATATTGTACTTTACGATTTAAAGTAATTAAATAATATTATATTAATATGTTAACTTTTGGCTTTATCGTATTACGTATTTACATTATCTTTAATTTCTAATATTGATTTATGATTGGATTTGATTATTTTCTTTCATAACCTTTAATTGGATAATTCATTGGTTCATAGGTAACTTTTAAGTAGAACTTAATTACCAAGTATTGAAAGTTAATGTGTATGCTTGTTTTTCAATAGATTCATGGTGGTTATCGGATTTCTTGTTAAGGTCTGAGATGTTGATTCAAGATTTGTGAGTTAGAGTTCTTTTAGTTGTTGTGGAGCTATTCTAGGTACGTGGTGCTTGTTTGTATAGTTATACTTGTTAGGACTTAGAATGTAATTGGACTAATTCATATATGGCCTAAATGACCTTGATTGTTGGTTGTGCTTCACTCGCTCGCTCTACGGGCTCGCAATGGCATATCCCTAAAGGAGCAATTGTTGATCGTATGCAGGGATTCTTTAATGGACTTTCATATGAGACGACGTAACTAGAATATTAGGTTTCTAATCTTTAGACTATAGACTCTGAGCATAAAAGACTTAAAGGAAAACTTATATTATATCTACCTATGTATGTGGACAAAGATCGAGGTCTGCCAGGTTCATGAGTACCGCTATGTTGTATGCTAGTGTAATTTGAAAATAATCAAACTATTGTTGCTTATATTCTATTATGATTGCATTATATGTATGTAAATGTTTTAGGCTTGACATATGTTTGTGTTTGTATACCCGTACTGGGTTTCAACTCATTCTTTTACTTTTATGCCTATAGGTTGATTCAATAAGTTACAATAAATATGAAAATTACTATCATTGGGTTGGGAAAGAGAGGTGGTTACTTCTATATGTTATAGAAGATCAAAATCTAGTTATTTAATATGTTTGTGGCTAAATTGACTCGCTTGTGAGTCATTCAAATTGATGTATTTAGAGAATTATTGTATTGTACCTTATAAGCGGTTATTACAAGTGATTACAGAGACTATAATTGGTTTTAAAGCCTTAGCGTGTTCCTGAATGGCAAAGACATATAGCATGTTATGGTGCTTTTGGGTTCTGGGGCATTACATCCAACGAATTCAATTAATAAGTGGGTTCAACTTTGGGATAGTTTATGCAATTTTTCACAAGCTTACTTATGAACAAAAATAAATAAATACAACTTTTGAAGGCCTTCACTCCATTTAGTAATATAGATTTGTACACAAGTGAATTTGTTCCTGGCTCATAAGAGACTCATCATACCTAATATAAAACCTAAACCTAATCCATAGAACGAGTCTAGATAGACTTAATCACCAAGCCAAACTAACTTGGAACAGCTAGTTTATTGACCCTTGAATTGGACTTTGTGTTTTTTTTTTTAACCAATGAAATTAATAATTTCTAAATTCTTATTAATTTTCCAAATCAATGATCTTCAAAATAATTATCGGTCCTCTACTGCACTTGTATTTCATTCCAAAAATTATCTTACAACTAAAGGCGTACATTTGTATAACGTAACACATAATTATTATCTAATCAATCGGACTATAGTAGATAAATAAAATACAACATCCCTATTAACTATAAATCGTTTTGGTACATTACAAAAAATTATTCGATTGATCGGAATATATTGGTCGAGTGGAAATATGAAATAAAATACAATCCAGTTTTAGTGACTCTTATTAGTTGAAGCAATTACTATAAAAGCTTAGTATTAGAGAATTTAGAGGTGGGCAAGGGGAAATTTTTTTCTTTGATTTTATAGTCACCTTGAAGGTGTTTACATATTCGCTAGTTGAAATCAGACCACTATAATTGGGTTTGGATATTTAGAAAACTTTTAGTGCATTGGTCAATTTTAAATTAAGAAAAAGAAGCCAAAGGTACACAATTATCCAATTTAATTTTTTTGAAGAAAAATAATTTTACTCAGTTATAATTTAAAAAATCTTAAGGTTGATTCGCTACTTTTGGGAAAACTATACCATTTAATTTTTCTAGAGTAATTGCAAAAAAGGATTTTTTTATGTGATATAACTTTTTTTAAAGGAACAAAAAAGAAAATTTGTCTCTTTGTGTTGGCAGTTCATCCTTAGGAGTGGAACCTGTAGCCAAGCTTAGCCTTCCATCAAATTTGTTCCAATTGCTGGTGTACTCATCCTCCTTGCTTGATGTCCTACATGGTTCTTATCGTCTACAGACCGCCTTGTATCAATTTTCTATGTAAGTGCTTGCCTCAATGTTGATAACAGATAAGGAGGCTTGCCAATCATCAAAGATGAGGCCTGTTGTAGTAAGTGCTTGCTCTCGTTGAAGCTGAAGCAATGAGTATTCGACTAGCGATGCGAGATAACAGTGGATAGTCCCTAGTATGCCTCTACTATCACTTTAAGATATCGAATTCCTTGATGAAGATATTCTCGAAGAACTCAAAATTTATATTCGTATAGTGTTGCATCTCATATAATGGCCTACCAAACCGTTGCCTCCTCAATTTCTACGTTAGCAAATGATGACCTATTAATAAGTAATGTCGTTCCTTAGTGGGTAGTGAAGGAAAGACTAATAACTAGCCATCATATTGAATTTGGTAGCACTCACGCATCTTTCTATGTCGACCGTCACTGTAGACACTTCCTACTGTGCTTCTAAGCTGTACATATCTTAGGAATTCATTAGATCTTCATATAACCATAATAAGTTTTCACATACATCAATAGTGGTTTCACTTTACAATGAGGATCTAGAATAGTTGCTACAAAACAAATACGACAAATGTCTTTATAATAAGATAACCATTTTAATGCCATATCATATACGTAGGCTTACAGATTCATGTCCTCAAGGGCCTGAAGTAAGCTATTAAACTTATGACAAAATCTTAGTAGCATCATGAAAAACTTTCAAAACCTTCAGCAACTGGATACATATATCCTAGTTGCTGGGAAAAATGTTAACCTTACATATGTGATACATTGCGAAGTCACACAACAGTTCATTGTAAGAAACGGTGCTATACAATAACTTGTATATGGAGTTCAAGCAATGTTGTACATCCATCTTAAATTTTTTAGGCCCCTTCCCATGCTTTATGCAAAAGTTCCTCCACTTTTTGTAAAGGGATAACCTCTCTCTTATTATCTTAATCACATTTTTAATTGGAGCTATATCATCCTACAAACCTGTAATGCCATCTCTGATATGCAACTTAAGAATATGACATGCATAACGTATATGAAAACAATGCCCCCCCTTCCCCCTCCTTTCCTCCTAATGCAAGTTGATAATAATTTTGTAGATTAAATATTGAGGTCATGTTAACACTTGCATTGTTAAAACCGATTAAAAAATTTGCTTAACTAATTCATACTCGTTTAAGATTTCTTTAATAATTTTATAGATGTTTTATGTCGTGTGGTACTCATTAAATACCCTTAGAGCTAATAGTCATTTATTAAGTTGCCAATTATTCTCTATTTAGTGAACAGTTATACCTATGTAAGAATTATTATAAAAAGGATTTGTTTATATGTCTGCACATATGGACATAAATGTATTGAGTGAAGAGAACTTACCTGCAAGCTCCCTTTTTCCTTTGTGGTAATGCTCCTGCGTGGCTTGGGTTAACATGTTTGGCTAAGCTGTCGTAAGCTAAGGTTGAATGTTTCCCGTCCATATCGACTTTGCTACTCTAATGCATCTACATTGAATGACAAGTGCATGTAGGTTAAGTATTGTATCAAGTTGTACTTATGCCTCTCTTGTTTGTACCACATTAGTGCTTATCTGGGTGAACCGTCGTCTCGGGCGATCTATTGCTATGTCCTATTTATCCCCACCTCCTTATGATGCTTCAATCTCAAGTGCCTATTGATGGTATGTATTCCTCTCCCATTTTCTAAGTGTTATTTGCAGTCTAGTAATTACAAAATGCACTTGAGTTCCCCTTCTCATCTATACTTTTACGATAATGCGTAGTGAAAATATTAGATTTACTAGGTTTAGGGAGCTTACTTGAGCTTGAAAGCCTTAAGCTATCAGGGACATGCTGACCTATATGTTGCTCCTCTATCTCAAGAATCATTTCTATCTCGTCCTTGTCATCCTCGAACATGGCCATAGGGTAACTCATTTGTAGGGGTTCAAATCCAGCGAGTCATGCAAGGACACTCATGCAAGGACACTCATGCAAGGAGGTTCGAATTTAGGAGGACATTCAAAGATACTTATGCATGAAGGTTTGAACCCAAGAGGTTATGTACCTTAGTAACTCATGCATTAAGGTTCAGGTTCAGGTTCAAGTTCAAAGCCAAGAGATAATGTGCTTCGGTAACTCATGCATTGAGATTCAAGTTTGAAGCTAAGAGGCGATGTATCTCGGTGTTCGATGTTCTCTACCACCTCATGTGCCCTTTACTCATTGAGGTTGTACTTGCAGTTTGGGTATGCTTGAATGTCATTGAACTACCGTGGCTCATACGACATATTAGTTTCAACACCCTTACCCTTACCTTTCCCACCTGAGGAGGAATTGTGCTCCTTCCTAAAGAAAGTACAGTGTAAGAATCGCTTGATGGAGATAACATTTTTTTTTTATTACTACAAGAAAGATTTATGATTAAGGTACAAAAAGAAATTGTAAGACAATGCAAAACAGAAATTATTTACTGAGTAAGTATATGCAAATGTTTTGGTTAATGAAATGGTTCGGTGAAGTGGAATAAAGAATTACGCTAGAAGCCTTGTGTTTATTGAAAGAAATATTTATCTAAGAGAGTTTTAAAATTGCAAAATGTGAAAGCAAAATAATTGAAGTGTTTGAATATTTCTGTGAATGAGTGATCACTCCTCCACTCTCCAATTTATATGCAACTCAATTGGTTTGCACATCTCGTTTAAATTTTGAAATGAAACTGTTTTGAAACTGTAATGTTTGAATTCTCCAAATTTTTAGCTGCTCCAATTGCACTGACATTTGAAAATTTTTCTCAATGCAAAACGCATTGAACTAATTAAAATATCCAATGTATTTACGTACGACTTAAATTTCAATCTATCATTTGACATTTTCACAATTATAACGAATAGAAGGGTACATGTAAAATTATTAAGGCATAGAGACAAAGTTTCTAAAAAGCTATAAAAGTGAAAGAGAATTTTGATGGCCAGAAAGGAAAATGTGAATGAAGGGCTAGGAATAATTTTGGGGGAGGGGAATGTGTGTGTGTTAATAATTGAGGATCGAAAAAGTAAGGTTGGGTGTATGAAAGAAAAAGAAGGTTGGAGGATTTGAGAGAGTGAAGCCTTATAGGGTGTGGATTGGTGTTTTTTGTTTTGTTTTGTTTTTTTTTTTCTTTTTGTTTTTTATAAACAAATAGATAGGTCATAAATTGTCAGGACAAATAGTTTTAACCACTTGAAATGCTTGAACTTGTATGGCCTGTCAATTCAGATAGCGATTTTGATTCGTGCTCTCTCGAATTGGGCTAGTTTATAATTCGAAACTGACTTTTGCATAGATCTAAGACTAGATTTGGATGATGAGGATCTAATGCGTTTACAAGCCGATCAATACTAGTGAGTTTAAAGGAAAAGGTAATAAGAAAAAATAAAAATACATCGAAGTGATCTTATTAGGTGATATTCAAAGACGCTAAGTGCTTACGAGAGCCCAAAAATTCTTAAACCCATTTTAAACGTGTCATTTAGATATAGATCTCGGCAAAAACTTAGGATATAATCCATCTGAATTGAATCGGTCCTATATCCCACTTGCCTTTAGGAAGTAATATTCTAATTTCTCTTTGAAAGGATAAATAAATAATTGGAAAATAAATGATAAATAAATGAAATATCAAGTAGAACAGAGTTAAGTCTGTTGACACTCAAAGATTAGGTAATTGCTTCCCACTTTAACTTATTATTACACTTCCTCTATAAATATGAAAAGCTGCCTGTCAGTCTGATCCATAGTCAAATACCTAAGGAAGGGAAAAGGGGGAAAAAAAAAAAAAAAGAAAAAGAAGAAGAACATTCTTCTTCTTTCAAGACAGCTAGCAATGACTAGAGGAAAAGACCCACAATCGCAAGCTTTAATGGAAGCAATTGAAGAGATCATAAGAATATACAAATCACTTCCTCCAAGACCAACAGTTGAAGAAGTTGAAGCAGCTTTATCAGTCATCAAAACTGTAGAAACAGAAGAGAGGATCAAGCTTGAAGAGATAGAGAAAAGACAGGTTTCCAAGGATGTTCCTGAGGAGCTATGCTTTGTCTTGAAACAGTTCCAAAGAAACATGGTTGTGTTCCAAAGTCAAAAGCAGAAGAAAGAGGCTGTTGACTTGATTGAAATTGATGAAAAGTTTCAGGAATTTGATGAGCTCATTCAAAGAGCTTCTGGGTTTGTTTCTGGAGATACCCAGGATAGGAAAGAAGTCAAATTTGAAGAGATCTTTCAAGGAACTTCAAGGGAAAGTGTGGGGGGTGAGAGTCTGGTGAAGAAAGATGGGCATAGTAGTTTGCAAGAAGGAGAAACCGTGAAGGGTTTAGTGAGAAGTGGTTCATCCATAGCCAGTATTCTTTCAGGTCAGTATTGGATTTTCTCAGAACTTTTTATCTTTTTCCGTGCCAATTTTTTTTGTCTTTTTCTTTTCTTTCTTTTTTTTTTTAATTTTCCATGAACAGGTAAATCAAATTAGTTATTATTATTATTTTTTTTTTCATAACAAGGCACCAGCAATAATCACATGAACGTAAGTGTATAATTTCGGAAAATTATTGTAAATAGGCACGTAAAAAATTGTCTTACTGTGTACTTTTATCGATTACCTTGAAGCATCCATTAACATATCCGTCATACTACACAAATGTATAAATTTCTATTAATATTTGACGAAAATATATGGTAATTATCATATGAGGTAAGTTTCTCTAATGATATTGTAGAAAAGAAACAAATTAAAATATCCTCGTGTTAAAATAGTTAAATTTTGATGGGTTTCTTTTTACAGTGTTTCTGTATGCGTGATCCTAGGATACTATAGCGTTTGAGATTTTACAGGTGAGGGAGATTCAGAAAAATTGACCCTGATGAAAGTGGCTGCACTAATTGAAAACGCGGCCAAAAATGGAACACTAGTTCTTAATCTCAAGGGAAAATTGACGGACCAAATCGAATGGCTTCCTGTAACCCTTGGAAAACTATCGGAAATTACGGAATTAGACGCATCCGACAACCGAATCATGGCGCTTCCACCCTCCCTAGGCGGCCTAAAAGCCTTAACCAGGCTGCACTTGCACTCAAATCAGTTGATAAACCTCCCCGAGTCGATCGGCCAATTGGTTAACCTACAAGACCTTGATCTCCATGCTAACAGGCTAAAATCCTTGCCAGCTTCGTTTGCAAACTTGACGAGGCTAATCAATCTCGACTTGAGCTCGAACAAGTACTCAAAGCTTCCCGAACTAATCGGGAACTTGACCAGCTTGGAGAAGTTGAATGTTGAAACCAATGAGCTAGAAGAGCTTCCTTACACAATTGGTCATTGCACATCACTTGTGGAG
>JAMXBB010000001.1:83290327-83546488 GCA_024138015.1 Lumnitzera littorea
CAATATTTTCCTAATATTTTTTATTTAATTTATATTTATATAATTTAAAAAGAAAAAGAATAATCGACATGTGTCGATTAATATATATTTAGTAATTCAAATTTCAGCATTCGATTAAGTTCAAAATAGTTGTTGAATTATCCAAAAAAAAATCCATCTGTCATGGTAGCACGTTGAACCAATTGAGTTTTAGAATGAGATTTTTAATTTAGGTAAGAGCGCTGACCAGGTCAAAGGCTGAGTGCTCATCATTTAATGGTCTCGTTCACAGTATCCTTTTTCTTTTTCTTTTTTAAATAATATCCCTTTCACAGTTAAAAGTTAAAATGGAGAAAATTCCCCCGTGAAATACTTAAATACATACCACGTACGATCCTTTTGTAGCCTCTGGCAATAACCATTCGATTAGAATTGTACGACGTCAAGCTCAAGTCCGGTATAAATCCGCTTTAGATTTTATGATATTCATTAGTTTCTAGTTTTATTTTATTAAACTTGTTTTAATTTAAAGAGTTTTCTTTTTTTTTTTTTTCATTGAGATAATATTGAAGTCTCATCTAATCTAATATGTAACTCGCTTTGCATTTAAATTTTATTCGAGATTAATTAAATCCATGAAATTTGAGCTCAATTTAATAAATTATTTAATTAAATTAAGTTTGACTTTGAGCCGGTAAGTGGTAGGATAGTTAATTTTACCATTTATTCCCTATTCTGGACTTCATGTACTAAGACAAGGAAGTTGTCGAAATTATATTTCTAGTGTCATCAACTTTATCCTAATTAGATGCTTTTATAAGTCGGCCTTGCTTTTAAATGAATTCCCGATATGATCAAGGTCATCGAATAAAAATACTTAGGCCTTATCCGAAAGATAAAATATTGGCGTGGCATGCCCTCAGCCCCAATAATATGTTACTTGCACCTACGACGAACATAGGCAAAAGAAACACCTGTGGCTGTTCTAGACTTTATCCCAAAAAAAAAAAAAAAAAAAAAAAATTTAATCTCTCCTCCGAAATAATTATAAAATTAAACAATGATAATAGAACATCGACATGGACATTAACACCGAAGACTAACTAATATATCCCCAGTATTAGCGTATAATAGTTCAAACAATGGGGTTCAATACTTTGGTTCACGGTTTCTTCTTCTCTCTTTTTTTTCCCTCTCAGGGAGTGGTCGTATGATAGGAAAAAGAGGTCAAACTAGAGCTGTGGTTAGGTCGAACCCGACCTAGAACAAGTAGGTTATGAGCCTTAAGGTTAGTGAACCGTGACCGGTTTGATTAAGGTTAGTTTAATAGGTTTATCGATTCACCAACCGATTTAGTGATTAATGATCTGTCCTCTTTTTTTTTTTTTTTAATTTTCCCTTTTTTCGGGTAGTTTTATTTTTCTCCTTCCTTATATAACAATTTTGTATAGTAACATATTTGAATTTGAAACTTGAAAAATAGTAAACATTTGTATAATATTTCCATCACATAATTGTATTGTACTATATATTAAAAAATTATATTGTACATGAGATGAAATGAATGTGTGCTTATTATATTTTAAATGACTTTAAAATTAATTTTTTTTATCGCACTACCTTAACAATTGCTTTTATATCTAGTACATGGAATCAAATCATCATAGTTTGAGAATAGTTTTAAACTTTTTTTAAACCTTTAGTATATTCCTCGACTTGTATATTTGAAAAAAATTATTATGTTTATGTGATTAGTCATTTTAATTTTTTTTAAAGTCCTACAATATAGACTAATTTTTATTCAAACACTTTCAATTTTCAAAATAGCGATAATATCACTAACTCTTAAATTTGAGAAAAAGCCAATTATTTTTTTTTAAAAGAAATTATATAATTTAAATATTGAATACGTAAAATAGAAAGGAGAAAAAAAATGTAAGTTCTAATTGGTTATGACTTTTTTGAAAACTTTATCTCTATTTTTTTCTCATCGACTTAAGTCAAATTAGTGGGTTGAACCGCCGGTTCACTTTCGAGTCACTGACCCACTCGTTCAGGCGAGTCCATTCATAGGTAGGACCCGGCTAAGCTGAGTCCGATCTGATTTACGAGTCGAACCCAAACCTTTCCCATATCTAGGTCAAACAAATGTCTATGAAGAATCAAAGACGACCTCATCCATGCTCATCTAATGAATTCATAAGGAGAGTAATATTTCCTATCTTATTATCATGTTGTTTGAACTTAGGGATTAGGTGTCTTGGCTTTAGTCCCCCAAGGATTGGATAAAATTAATTGTAAAAGAAGAATGTATATAATATATGCATTTTTTATAAAACAAATTTTAATATGAATCTAGATCTAGCCCCTCTTTCCCATAGCTGTATGGTTTTGTGTTGATCCTTATTTGAACTTAGATGCCTTTGAATATAATATATATTATCCAAATGATAATTTTCTATAAAGCTGTATGAATAGACTATGAAAACAAGGCAAATAATCTTTTGAATTATAATGACTATAATGTTTCAATGGTTGAATAAATTATTGTTATTCTACTATTAACTTGTCATGGTTTAGTGATATTTGAAGAGAACATCTAAAACAAATGTCTTGGTTCGTTAATATCAATTTACATTGCCGATAGAATTTTCTTAATAAGCACGCTTATTAGGGACATTAAATTAAAAAAAAAAAACAAATAATACAGAGATGGATTAGGACATTTTCCTAATGTAAATTTGTTTGCTTTCAACTATACAACTTTAGCTATCATCAAAATAGGATCTGACGTATAATTTGCCATAAATAAAACAACAAACAAGACTTGTCTAAAGGAGTATGCGACTTTGCAAGGGAGTGGATTAGTAAAATGTTTGTTGTATAAATTGCTAATTATGTGTTTTTCGTAGATAACTACGTGTCAAATTCCATTAATTGCACAAGGTAGACAAGTGCACCAATTGGTCAAAGTGGTGCTTAGGTTACTTAGTACGGTATGTAAATTGATTCATATTATGTAGACTCCTTTTTTTCTAATAGAATAGTAAACATTCAAACCAAGTAAAAGCAATTATACTTTCGTGTTCTATAATATGAAAATCTAAATTTCCTCTATTTTCCTAAAAGAGGATTTCCTTTAAATGCTATCGAATTGAATTCAAATGAAGTGCCTTTGTATAAGCACAATTTTATGAACATTAGATTTAAGGTACAATGTTTAAACAAAGTACTTATTGTTCAAATGAAGTGCATAGTAACAAAACAACTTAATTTCTTCAAATGGCTTGAAATTTGGCAATTTTAGGTGTTCTTTAGTGCACATATACATACAATTTGTTTTTGGAACAACCTATTTCAACATGCATTAAAAGATCTTAAACCTATTAGTTGTGTCTCAAACTAAAGTTCAAAGGCTACAGATCTAAGGGACACAAGTTTGTCTATGCCCATATGCTTGTGCTTTATCATAAGTTGTAAATATAAGAAAACTTATAAGTTAATTATTCTTCATTTTAGATTCCACACAAATTATTTTCCTAATTCCTGAAGTTTGTTTAAGATCTTACTCAACTGCCCATAGAAAAACTCAATGCTTAGTTGTATTTAAGGAAAGATCTGCGACAGCCCTTTAATAAGGTAATTGCAAAGGAGAATAACTGGTCATGCATAACATGTACGCACCTCTAAGATGGTTCATAATTTTTTGAATTTCTTGTTTCTCTAATCCTTGTTTATCTAAGCATCATCAAAACTCATATTTTCCAATAATCTTAGTATGTATAAAGATGGCTAATAGTGGTGAAAGTTAAAACTTGGAAAAATATGAGAAGGGTTGTATGGAGTTTGCAAGAGTGTAAGTGAAACTATTTTAAAGAATTTGACTCTAAGGGAAGTTAGAAACCAAATTCTCATAGTATAGAGGATTAAATTAGTCTTACAAAAATGTGGGCTTAATGTAATAACAACTTGGATTTAATTGCTTAGACTAATGATAGGGTAAAAGAGTTAGGTCCATATTTTCAGATGATTTGGAGAGACTTGCATAAGAGGCTTGAAATATGAATAGATGGACTGATTGTCGCAATCAATCTTGCTTAGGTAAGCTCATGCACTTAGTAAAGCCCTTCATGGACTTGGACTTATGAGAAGCCAATGTAAGAATCCATGAAAGAGGAGAGTTCATCTCTCTCATTGCCCTTCAAGGCAATCAAACAAGTTGCATTGAGCTCCAAACTCTATAAGTACTTAATTATTCTTCTTCATTTATTGACAATTCAAAGAAGCAAGAAACAATTTTATGTTGCTAAGCTTCTCAACTAAAAGATTAAAACAATAGTTTAAAAGATTTTAAAGTGCTCTTACTATAAATTGCAAGGTTGAAGCTTTAAGTTCCTTTACCTAGCATAATTGCATTTAAACCTTTTAGGCTACCTGTTCTACTTCCTTGGTACAATCTCTATCCCATCCCTCCATATGCCATCATCGTAGTACTTCCTGAAGGTTACGTGAAGTGCTCACTCCCAATAGCACCTATATGAATGCAATCCTAATGAACCCAACCCTTATACTTAGCAATATGTTAAACTTTGTAATTTTTTTTTTATCAAAATGGTAGATTATATAGTAGCTAAAGTTGTGCAAATGGGTTATCCAAGGTCACCTAGTTGGCTGATTATAGGTTTAGGTCAAATAGCTTGAGAAAGCTTTATAACTATAAAATATGTACATTAAGTTACAACTAATATGAATAACAACAATAATGGATAATTGAAAATTGACGATGATATTAGTTGTCCGTTTTTAAACATTTTAAAAGAAAAAAATATATCCATATATATATTTATATACACATACATACATACATACATTCCATCTACATATGCAAATATCCTCATCGAGCACACGTCTTAATGCCATTAATGAGAAGAACATACTAGGGCTTAAAAGTATGATAGTGAAAATGTCAAGACTTTATAGAGATTTACTGAGCCAGAGTACCGTAAATTTAATTGAGAGTGCAATAGAAATAGATTGTTGTTGACAAAACTGCTCAATAATCATAGTTCACTAATCACTTAGCACTTTTCAATGCTTATTAGCAATAAGTAGAGCATTTCATTGGGGGATGTAGAGAAGTTGAGATGGATAATGTGTGTATATGGAAGAAAGAGTTAAAAAAAAATGTCAAATTAGATTAAGTCGTATATTGTTTTTAATTGTTTAATAATTCTTCAATATGGAAGAAAGAGTATAAGGAAATGTCAAATTAGACTAAGTCAAATATTATTTTTAATTTTTTAATAATTCTTGAATAAAGGGTTTGTTTGACATGTAAAATTGTAACTAAATCACCAAAACAGAAGAAAAAATAAAAACATTTTTATCCATATTAGCAATTTTAGTTAACTTTTAGAAAACAAATATGTTAGTAAGTACATGTGCGAGCATGAGAATGTCCATAGAGAAAGTTCATAATACACTTTTGGAAATGCATTACAACACTCCTTATTAAACCCTTTTTTTAGATTTATATTTGTATGAAATATTTTAACTAATGTAATGCTAGCAATATGTGTTAATGGGTCATGTTTCATAATGGGTCTAAAGGTGTTCATGTCAGAAACATCTAGCCAAAGCACAGCTTATTTTTAATTATGTTTGAAAATCTAAACTTTTAACTTAACTATTTAACAAGTGTGTTTTGTGTTTGGGTTAAATCCATTTATTAATTAAAAGAATCTAAAATAAACATATAATAGGTAAATATAAAGGATAAAGTCCATAAAATGGGGAAAACAAAAAAAAATGCAAACTCAATGTATCTATCAATGTACACACATACAAAAACACATAATTATATGTAGAAATACTCCTATTAAACAATGAAAAATACTATAACCAACAAAAGGTTATATACTTGCTAAAGAAAGTGTCAACACTCTACTCTTAATCTGCAATACGTCTAGCCTTTCTTTCCCTCAAAATGTGATAAATAACAGCAACAATCATGTACCTCTATAATATAAGGGATAGGGTTAGTCTATCAAAAAAATTTGCAAAGCTTGAAATCATTTAGCTTACTTCATTCATCCAACCTAAGATGTTCCTAATTTTTTACCATAAAGTCCTTGCAAATGAATACCTACAAGCCATATGATCATGTAACTCTTCTTAACTTTATCATACATAGCACATGTTAATTTATGATGTTCTGACCATCTAATCTATTAAGAGTATAATGCCTTTTTAATGCTCTTAACCATAATATAAAAGCATGATGTAGAAAAAATTTTTTATGCTACCAAACTAAACACCAAGAATGTCATGGATTTGAAGGGATCAATAACCTATAACCTTCACAAAATGAAAGGGCCTTCTCATGTATCCCTTTCTAGGGCAAAATATCTTCCTTCCTATGATTAAGGTAGAAGGATAGGTAAATTATCCTTCATGAAATTCCAAATTTGACCTAAAGGTTGATATTAGCTTTCATAAGATATTATAGAACATGATCTAAATTCTTTTAGCCACTTTAATTTGTAAATTTCCTATTTACTTTACCATTCAAGCATAAGACCCTTAACCTGCTAAGATTCATACCATAAAGAGGTGCAATTTTTATTTTTGTCTTTCAACTTTGACTTTAAAATGCAATAATCTCCTCTATCCCTATGAGCAAGAAGAGGGGGGTTATATTTGCTAAAAAGATTTCCCTTTTAGAAGATTTACACATAACTTAACTTAGCTGAAGGAAAATTTCATTTTTTCATAAAGATTTTGGATGTGCTTCAATCGAGTCACTTTATTAAAATGGAAGACATCAAAGTACTTAGGTTGTCTTCTTTTTTTAGCTTACAAAAAATGTTTCATATGACATCTATCTGGGCTTTATGTTCGACTTCACCATTGCACATAAGCTATCAATAATAGCTACCATATCATTTAAAATCCTCATGTGTAAGAGGAAACTAGAAGATTAATACATTTAGATCAAGAAATTGAATACTCTTGATCAATTGGGTATGCTTTACAAATGAATGGTGTTATGACCCGAGGGGTGGTTTAACTGTGGCAGGTCACTGTATAATGCATACAAACCATAGACTAGTACTTTTGTCACTCATTAACCTTCTATATGTTATATAAGGCTATTACACCAATTAGTTACCTAAAAGTTATGTAGGTTAACATAATATTGAGCCTAAATTTTTAGTTTTTCATTTTCCTTGACTTGATTGAAATTAAACTGTATGTCTATTTAGTTTAAACTCTTGACTAAAATTAAGGAATACTTGGTTTATTTATTTTTTGAAAAATTTTAGAGTTGCTACTTAGTAGAAGTAGGAAATGTGATTAAATTAAAACCAATTAGGTGAATCAGTTCTAATTTAGCCACTAATATGTGTTTGAAAAACTTTTTGAAAAATTTCCAAGAAATTAAATATCGCGAGTTCAAGGATTACCTTACTAAATCTTATGCTAATAACATCTTAACCTTCTGAATTTAATTTTATTTTTTGAAATACGCTTCTAATTCACATTTACATGTAAATAAATAAATAAAACTACATCTACTTAAAAAAAATGAAGAAATTTGAAAATCATTTACAAAAGGGGTTTACATATTTTAGGTTACCTAGTAATTTCCTAAAAGTGTCTACATACCCGATATTTAGGATTAGATTTACAAATTTATTCTTTCTAAAGTTTTAATGTGTTAATCGCTTTTAATTTTGGAAAATAATCGGGTTTACATTTTGATCTATTTGGTTTTATTTAAAGAAAACTCTAAAAGGATCCTAATTTTAGTAATTTATATATATATATATATATATATTTAAATTTCTAAAAGAAGTCCTAATTTTAAAAATGGTTGATTAAATTTTATTTTTGAAAGTAAGTATTTTTAAGTGAAGAAAAATTCTTTTTTTACTTATTTTTTATTTTTGAAAAATTTTATTAAAAGGAAAAAAATGTTTCTATTTAAAAAATTTCTAAAGGAAAAAAAAGAAAAATATTAAAAGATCTCTCTTTTTTTAATTATCTTTTTTCTTTATATTGTTGTTTCTCTTTTCATAATATAGGTTAAATATGGGCTTTAGCTCAGATCCATGTGCAACACATGTGGGTAGCTAGAAGAAAGAAAGAGAGGTAAAAAGGACTTAACAACGATTGGTCGAGGGTCCCACAATGGTTCTATGTACTAAATTTAATGAGAAATGCTAGATTCATGTTTTTTAATTAAGAATAAGGGGTATAAGGAGACTATTAGGGCTTGTGGTGGTTGTTTTGATGGTGTTGGGTTTGGATGGCATTAAGAGTAGAGAGAGAAAGTGTCAAGAAACTTGCTGTAGTAGTACGTAAGGATAGGGAAGTAGTCAACATAGTGTTTTAGGGCATGTTAGAGCTTGTGGCTTAGGTGTTTACAAGTGGGGGAATCGTAGTTGGTAGCAGTAAGGCAAAGATGGTGGCTAGGGTTTTATGGTGGAAGCTTAGTAGTGCAATTAGGAGGCGTGATTGATCTAATGGTTGGTGGCTTTGGAAAGTTTGGGCTGTATTGAAGCTCCTAAGGTAGTTGCTTTTGTTTAAAAAACACCATACTCACATTGCAATCTAGATAGAGAGAGAACTGCTAACAACCTAAAGAGAGAGTATGCATAAACGAGCTTGGATGTGTTTGGGTATGTGTTTTTTGATGACTATCAATGATGGAAATGTAGAGAAAAGCCCCTTATTTATAGCTTTCTAAGCTCATATAAGCTTGGAAAATAACATTAGTGGCCCAATCAACCATTGATGTTCAATTTCAAAAATCAACCTTAGAGGTGATTTTAATGCCGATTTTAACTCTTTAAATATCCGAATCTGGTTGTGCTCTAAGGGTTAAAGTAAAATAGGCTACGTAATACACGATTTTTGTTACCTCTTTTTCTACATAATTTGGTGAAATCACGTAGAAAAAGAGGAAAAAAAAATGACCTCCAATTGGGCTCACTAAAGAGGAAAGAAGGTTGAGTTATCAAGGAAAATTAGAAAGAAAGAGGAAAGTTGGGTGCTCACACATGCCATGCATGTGCGTAGTGTAATACACACGTGATATGAGTAAGTGCACCTATCGGTTTATAATATAGCGGATCAAGTCTAAGTGTCAATCCCGTAGGGACTTTGAGTACTAGTACTCATTAAGTCTCTATTATCTAACTGGCAATTTAGATTTCAAGAAACTTAAAGATATAAATCTAAATTACTACTAAAACTAAATTAAAGAGTAACTAAGATGAAATTCAAGAATTAACAAGAAAGTAGTTTAATTAATTCAAGATTTAACATTGTACCTAGATCTTGCTTCCCTTAGATCTAACATGTGATTTTCATAAAAATAATCTAATTTATTTTTTAATTTTTCTTGATTAGGAGAATTCTCTATTAAAGTTAATTACTTTCTCAAGTCAATTAACCCTAACCTTAAAATCACCTATTAGAATCTCTTCCCAATAGCATAATCTAAGATTACATTATTAAATAATGAACTCTTTAAACTTTAATTTGAAATCTGAAAGAATCTTGCAAATTATCTCTAATCTTGTAATAATTCTCATCAACTATACCTAGATTTAATCTTATAAGAAATTTCTCAATTCTCTTATAAGATATAGATACTCTTATAAGATATCAAACTTTAGATTACTATCCATGGAAATAATAATCTAAATCATGAAGCAAATATAATCAAATCAAGAAATAATAGATCTAGGTTTCACAAAACCTAGATACTAAGATTCTACTTATTACACATCCTAAAATAGAAATCTAAAATCAAAGTGTAGAAAGTAATGGAAAGAATCATCATGAAATTTAAAAAAATTGAATCTTTAAGTTTTTGCTTTTCCTTGCTTTCTTAGTTATTCTTGGCTTCAGAAACTCTCTTAAAATCGTGCCAAAAGGTTCTCTTCAATAAACCTTAACAAGGCTTTATATATGAAGAATTAAAAGAATTAGGTCAATTAGAAAAGATACAACCGGGGACACAACTGTATCTTTCGATTGTGTAACATTTTGTGCTTCATATTTATCTTTTTTTTTTTTAATTAAACCAAGAAATGATACAGCCAACGACATGATTGTGTCTTTTAGTCATATCATAAGCCGTGACAGGTGAAAATCAGCTTCAAATTTGCTTGAAAATGACACAATCGTGTCATTCGGTTGTACCGATCTTCAAACCTTTATAAGTTGCTCATTTTAGCTCCGATTTGAGTGAAATTTGTTTACATCTTCTCATTTTCTCACGTAAATTGTTTCAAAACCTATAAAACAAAATTTTACTTAATTAAGTATTATTATCTAAAAATAAACTCAAATATCAAGGAAAATTATCAAAAATCACTAAATAAAGTGTGTGCAATTAAGAACTCATCAACACGTCGGTTTGAAAAATAAACCTAGGCGCTAAGCGCTTGGGCGCATCTTGGGCTTGCATTTCAAGGCTTTTAGCCTTGTTATTAGGAGGGTAAAAATAAAGTGTCTACAGCTGCTCTTCTTTATAAGTGAAGTTTGAGTAAAACTTTACCACACAAATAAAAATGACACTATTTTTGCCCTAGAGGTAAATTATACTAAGAAGCGTTGTAGTCAATTGGTTACCTTGAGCTTGGTTTATTGGGAATTTATGGAGATGAAGGAAAGAAATTGTTCCTTGGGGAAGATAATCAAATAAATGAAAATGGGTATGCCCTTAAAAATAGGCTGAACCTTAAAGATACTGTATAGGATAGGCGGTAAAAGATTGGACAAAAAACAAAGTAAATCTTAAATGGCCGTCTTTGATGAATTTTTTTATCAATTCATCAAATTTAACACCAATGCAAGAACCATCTTCGATTGATGGATATAAAAAAATTTATTATCATCTTGGATTGATGGATCTTGAAAAATTGAAACCATCTTAGATTGATGGGTATAGCAAAAACTTAAACTTGAACACCATCCTAGATTAGTGGATTTAAAGTTTTGTCAACATCTTGGGTTGATAGATCCTCAAAAAATGATACCATCATGGATTAATGAATCTTTGTACCATCTTGAATTGATGGATAAAAAAAAATTCACCATCTTAAATTGATGGATACTAAAAAATTGATACCATCTTGGATTGACGAATCTAAAAAGTTAATACCATCTTGATTTGATGGATATTGAAAAGTTGATACCACCTTAGATTAATGCATACTGAAAAGTTGATACCATCTTAAATTGATGGATCATGAAAATTTGATAACATCGTAGATTGATGGATAATGAAAAGTTAATACTATTTTGGATTGATGGATCTTGAAAATTTTATCTCCATCATAAATTGATGGATAAAAAACTTTTATCTCCATCTTGGATTGATGGATCTAGGAAAGAGATTTAATTTAATTAAACTTCAACTTATTTGAAAAAATTTCTTCTTTTAGTTGTTTCCTTAAGTGAGAAATGAAAACTTCATAAATTAGACGATGGGACATAGTCCCCAACAATTGGAAGGGGGAGAGAATAAGCTACTAGGGACACTTGAATTAGTTGTTCAAGACTTAAGTTGATAAAGATTGATTGTAAGGTTCAAGCTCAATTACCTTAGATGGGGACCTTACATTGGTGAATATCTGAAAATTAATGACTACTAAGACCAAGTAGGAAGAAAACTGATGTAGGACCCATGCTGGAAAAAATGCTTAAAAGTGACAAAATTGGATACTAAGGTCAAAGCTAGATGAAACTTGATAAAAAAAACAATCCAGAATTGACTTAAAAAAAACTTGTCCTTTTCTGTTCTCTTCTATTTTTTTTTTTTTTTGAAGATTACTAACAAGTATGGATTCTTCATAAGTCCCTATGAGTATGGGCTTTTGATAAATTGCTCTTATCCCGACTTTGCTTAAATTGCTTGACAATCTTATCTTTATAGGATCCTCTATTTGTAGGCTGAGGCTCTAGTTTTCAATCTCAAGACAAGTGATCTTTTAATGTCACCTAGAGTGATCACAAGGGTAGTAAATCTTCTTGAAAACCTTTCAAATATCTTTTGATCACAAGAATAATACCTCATAATTGATTAGTTTAGTCTAAAAGAACTTTCTTACCTTTTCTCAGTTTGAATTTTTATTCTTGATTAAAATTCCAAAAACTATGGTATATCTTACAAGTAATATACTTTAATCAATCTGTTATTTCTTTTTTTAAACTGCAATGTAATATGGGCTTTTGGTCCTTGGTTATATTAATGAAGTGGCATTTTTTAAAGGATCACTTTTTAACCTAGGTTTATAGGTCAATAGCCTTATAGGTGAAACTAAAATTGTACTTACCTCAATTTCAAAAGCAACTTTTACTAATGCTAAGTTATTTTCTCCAATTAGGAAGGCCTTTAGGAAGGTGTATGTAGACTCTGTAAATTCAACCTCCTAAACATAGTATCGGATTCGAGTGTCGTAGACATTTCTCTAAGTCAATAAAACTACATAAAATGAAAACCGACTAAAATTTTGAACCTGGAACTCAAAACGAACTTGAAAGAGCCAATTATATAATTTGGAAACTCTTATCATGCAAGAAAACCACAATCCCTACATACGTGTACTTTAAAAAAAAAATTAAATTAAAACTCTATAAAATTATCTTAATGCTTGAAAAGCCATAAATCAATAAAATTATCATATGATATATATATGTTGCATAATAAAACGATGTTCCTAAATAACTAAGCCAATTGATCCTTAAGCTCATAAGTGTAAGTAAATTATTCCCAAGTTGGTGAAAAACCTTAAAACATACATAATCTCACTCGAACTCTAAAACATGCATAAATTCATTCGAACCCTAAAACCTAGGATGATCAAGGACTTACGATCCTAAATAAATAATTAAAAATATAATTTCAGTAAATTTTATTTAACTCTAGAAAACTTGAAAATTTCTTAAGAGGCAAATCACAACCTACAAATTAATTTGAGAACCAAACCCTAAAAGAATTTCATATAAGACAATTCTCTTATTTTCACTTATAAGCCATGTTACGTATGGATAAATTGTAAACCCTACTTCTAGCAAACTTATGATTCAACTAAGAACACTTCCAAAATATTCCCAAGGATAAACTAAGCTAAGAATCCAAGTTTACATTTAAAAACGAATTTAATTTTCCAATTCAAAACCCTATTATTGATAAAACTCGAATACGAGAACCATAGACTCTAAACGCAAAACCCTAAAACAATTAAGGACTTGTAACCCTAAGCAGCTAATTAAGAGTTTAATTTGAATGATTTTATTCAATTCTAGAAACTTTAATAGTTTTATAAAAATTAAATCATAACTTACAAATCAACTTAAGAGACAAACTCCAATAGAATTTCATATCAAACAATCTCCCTATCTTTATACATAAGATTTGTGTACATGAATAAGTAAACCAACCAATCATCTTAAATAACTTATCAATTGATAAATATAAACCCTACTTTTAGTGGGCCCATGATTCAATCAAAAGTACTGTCTGAACGTTTCCAAGGATCAACTAAACTAAAAACTTAAGTTTACATTTAGAAACGAATTAAATTTTTACAATTCAAAAGCCAATTGTCGATAAAACCCGAGCTTGAAGAACTGCAAGCTCTAAAGCTACTTAAAACCCTAAACCTTAAAACCATTAAGGAATTTTAACCCTAAATAATTAATCGATAATTTAATTTGAATAATTTCATTCAACTTTAGAAAATTTCACAATTCTACAAAAATCAAATCATAAATCACAAAGCAATGTAAGATAAAAATCCTAAAACAATTTTCTATAAGGCTATGCCCTTATCTTCATGCATAAGCCTTACACATAAATAAGTAGACCAACCAATCACCTTAGATAACTTATCAATTGAGAGTTGGAATTATTTATCAATTAATAACTTATCAAAATCTAGTGATAAGACAATTTCCTTATCACCTCTTCACTTATACTACATATGGACAAATTTTCACAAGAAATCATGAGCTTAACTTTAATAAAGGTGACAAGACCACTCCATGGCATAAAAAGACTTCCAATGGCAGATTTAAACAAGGAGGAATGGGGGGCCATACTCTTGTCTTTCAAGCATCAATCACTTCTCCTTACACATCACTATTCACCCCTTAATGCTTACATCATCAAGAGTTGCAATTGTTGACTTTTTGTAAGCTTTAAGACAACACTTTCAAGACATTTAAACACTCCTTCTCTCTTCATTCCAACCGGCTGCACTCCTCCCCATATCTCTCACTTTCAACTTCACTTTCACTTCATCTTTCTCTCTTTTGAAACAAACATAAAAAGGGGAAACAACTTTACCCCACAAAATCCATTTTCTTCCATTTTGAAAGCTTCAACTCACGGCATTTTTTTCTTTGTTCATGTGCCATTTTCTTTCATCATTTAAGATCATCTAAGACCATTAGAATCTTTCATAAACCCCTTTCCAAAAGACCAAAGGATTCGGGTTTCAAAAGGTAAGCAAAAAGGAGGAAGCAAAGTTAAAGGCTTAAGAGGAACCTTAGTGCACAACCACCAAACTTTGCGTTAAGGACGAGTAAGTGATTCTTGTGATGTGTGGATTAATATTTATGTTAGAAGACTTGGATTTCTTGAAGATATGAGTAAGTTTTGAGTTGTTATAGCACAAAAATTCGTTTTAAGAAACAAACCCTAAAACCATTACATGAAGTTGAAATATGAGCATGTAAAGTTGGTGTTTTGTATGGACATTTGTTTAATGCTTTGAATGGAAGATTTTAAGCTAAGGAAATCTTGAAATGAGAACTTTGATGAAGGGTAAGCATGCTAGACGTGAAGGTTCCATGATCATTTGAATGTTGATTTTGTTTCCATTTAGTTAAACATGCTCAAAACTAGACTTAAGTTAAGGAAAAATCCATCACATGAAGTTTTATGAAGAAATCAACTTTGTATGACATGAACTATGATATGGAGGTTTTATGAAGTATAAGATCTTTTATTTCTTTATGTGGAGCATGAGTTAAAGGATCATTTGATGGAAGGAAACTTAAGTTAAGATTTATACACAAGTAGTTAAGTGCATAATCTATCACCTACACTTAAGGAAATGATGAAACAAGTTGGAAAACCAAGTAAGGACCCCTTAGGACTAACATGAACAGATCTGGAACTTGGGAAAATGAGGCCTAAAAATATGATAAAAGTGAAAGAACAAAGTGAAAGGATTAACCAAAGCAAGTATGATTAGCATACAAAACCTAAAACTCAAAACCGGGCCTAAAACTCTCAAAACAAGCTTAGAACATTAAGATGGGCCTTCAACAAAAATCTGACCAGCAACTTAAAGAACCAAGAGAAGTTGTTTTGAAGCTCATAAGAAATCCACCTAAGGCCCCATAAGCCCACCAAAGTCATTAACTTTAGTTTGAACAAAAAACAAGCCCATTTGACAACTTAAGCCCACTAAAAGGCCCAAGAAGTGGTTGTTAGCCTTAGGAATATAAATCAAAGTTGTAAATCTGATCTCAAGGAGTATTTTAAGCTTAGGATAAAATCTAAAGACCAAGCCCAAAGAATTTCTTAAGTTATCAAAAAGGCCATTTACCAAACAAGGCCCAAAAACACTCCAACACATGAGGAACGCTACTGTTCTGACCTATGGACAGAATTGTATACCTCATTTCGAAAATCTAACCTTAACACGTTAAAGTACACTCGAAAACGATGAAGATTGACTATAAGATCATAAAAATCGGATTTAAAACGAAAAAGTTATACGCGATTGAACTTTTAAGTAAAACCGAGAACAATTATAAAACCAAGTCCAAAGTATAACTTAAAGAGTTTTAGCTTAGTTTTCTAGGTTTTAATTCAAATCCTTATAGTATCGTATTTGCGATGTCCAGGGGACTCGGCTTTGGGGAGACGACCTATCCCAGATTATTTTGATTGATCCGCATAACTGGGTGAGTAAATTCCCAATGACTCTTTACTTGATTGTGCTTGTAGAATAGATGCACCTAAACTTATATATATGAATTTGGATGCTTGTGGGATATGGGAAATGCATGTGTATGAATCTGTGGATGAATGTGATGACTTGTTAATTATATCTAATAATGGGAATTGCTTGCATTATATATACATGTGAATCGTATGGAATGAAATTGTCTGATCACCCTGAAAATCGAGTTAATCACTTATACGATTAAGAAATCAAAATGAATCATGCATACCCCATATTGCATACGGATAACACCGACTGCCGCTTCACGCAGAAGATGGGAGGGGACTCATAGGAATACGAGTTTCCTGCAGGATTGGGCACTAGCTATGCCATCATATATATATTGAGTCTCTGACCTAAGCTGATGGGCTTACTAGGCGCTGGGAGACGCCAACCGTCGGCGAGGGGCCGAGTCTTGTGGCTTCTGCTTAGGGCGTGTGTTTGTGGATTGCGGAGGCTACCACACCGCTAGACTTGGGATTTTGAAAATATAATTTATTATTCGGTAGGGAAAGTATATATATGTGGATATATACTTAGTTTTGTTTTGACTTAAGCACAATAGTGCTAATGAATTAAAACCCAAGGTCTAGAACCCGGATTTTGGTTTGGGTCAGTTAATTATCTCTAAACCCCGACTTTAGGGGGCGTAATTCTGAGTCGTATGCAGTTCCTAGGTCGCTGCATGCGTTTTTGGCATACTGATTGTTCATGCATTCATATGATTGTACATATAATAAATTTCTGCTATGTGGTATTGACTAGGGTAATTATCTCACTAAGCGTAAGCTTACACCCCAACTGTTCTTTTCCTTGCAGGTTGATCGATAGTTGGGAAAGGGGATAGGAATCGAGTGCAGAGTGCTACCATTGATTCAGTATGATGAAAAGCTTATGTAGTTAATTCGGAATGCTCCGAAAAATGACTAATGTCTCATTTAAGTTTACTATCTTTAGTAAGTTTAGAATTTTCAAAAATTGTATATCCTATTTCATTATTTTGGTAGGGGATACCGATTCTCTGCGGTTCTGAGGAATTATGGAAAAATTGGATATCCATAATTATATATATTATATAACGAGTCCATAAACTAAAATTGAAGACCATAGCGAATAACTATTTAGAGTCTTGCAATCTCTGACTTGTAAGGCGATTTTCTTATCATGGGTGCACACGTGATATGGAAATTCTAGGCAATACTACTAGGCCCCTCCTAGGGTCGCCACAATGTAAAAGTTTGGGTGGGCCTTAGACTGCAAGAGGAGTGGGTTTTTAGATTTAGGGTTCTTACTTCAAAGAATAGGCCTTTTGAGATGTATACCCCTAGTCCTTTTAGACTTGAAGGCTTTGGACTTGATTACGTTGTTTTTGTAGATTTCTTTTTAAGTGGACTTTTCACTTTTTCTTTCAAATTTTCTCATTTTTCCTTTTGCCCCCCTTTTTTCTTTTCTTTATCTTCTTCTTCTTCTTCTTTTTTTCCAATTTGACTCAAGATGAAGGTGATCATCCCTTCTTTTAATGTATGACTTAAGGTGTATGTAGTTTGTGTATAGTGTTTAGGATGGAAGCCCCTCTTCATCTTAAAGGAAATAAGTAACTAGAAGTAATAATTATAGTTGAATTAAGGCAACTAGAGTAAACATAAATTAATTTTAACCTTTTTTCCTTTTTAATGATCCTAACCTATAAATTACCCTATTGTAAGGTTGTTTCTGATAGGGTTTAATTTTGAAATACTCCAATTAAAGGCTTAATAGGGTTAACAAGGGACTTTGTGTTTAGGATAATGAAAAATGACTAGCTAACGTCATTTTGATTTGTGTATCTAGTTTAAGATAGACCTTCTTTAAAGAATGAGTCTAGTATCCTCACTTTAACGACACTCTCCAATGTTTTAGGGTTGGTGTTTTGGATTCAGTTTACCTCTTTTCATTTTAAACTTTCAAAATGAGATACTAAAGATGTACGTTCATTTGTCCCAACAATAGAAAATTTTACCAGGATATGTTCAAGAAATGAAGAACTTTTATTTAGGAAATTTTTAACATTATAAATCACAAAGTACTTGGACTTCCTTAATAATTGCCCCTCATTCTTTGGTTTCTATTGAATTTCCCTGGCTTCCCTTAACTTAAATCCTGCTTGCCATTCCCCTCTTCTGTCTAAATGTTCCTATCATGTTGATGCATGACCCAGCAAGTTGTGAAAGAACATTTACCTTAACCTCTAGTCCATTAGGGTTAGTAGAGTCTATTTGAAGTAGCCCGACCTCAATTAGGTCTTGAATCTTATATTTCAGTTTCCAGCATTCTTCTATAAAATGAGCCATTGGGTACATGTGACATTTACATCGTGGGCTAAGATCTAGCCTTTAGAGCTTGTGTCTAGGTATAGGAGGTGTATGGCTTAGCATTCCTACCTCTCTCATTTGATGAAGGAGTTAAATTATTAGGATTAAGATTAGAGTAAGATGCCTTTTAAGTGTTTTTGTTTCAAAGTCTACTAAATTTATAGCTATTTCAGGACTCATTGAGATAATTTGGTCCTCACCTAATTTTCCTATACTTATTGCCTCCTCTATGCAGTTGCCTACTAAACTTACATCTATGAAGCTAGCGATTAATTGCCTTAGGAGACAATTAAAATACAACCCATTTAGTGTTTAGATAATTGCTTCAGTCAATTCCTTCTCTGTTAAAGGGGAGGTAATTTTAGCTACCATACCCCTTTACCTTGGGCTTATTCCTTGAAGGACTCGTTGTCATCTTTCCTCATATTACTCAAGTCTTAAATAGATGGTGCTATCTCCATATTGAACTTGTAATGTTCAAAGAATATTCGAGCTAACTTATACCATATATCAACTTGCCTTAAATCCAATTGAACGTACTAAGATAAAACTAGACTAGTGAGATTGTCTTGAAATATTTAAACCAATAACTACTTGTTTTTAATGTAACAAGCCATCTTGCTTAGATATAGCCTAATGTGGAGCTTAGGGCATTTAGTCTCGTTATATTTCTCAAATTCTAATACTTTGAATTTTTTAGGATAGGCCTCAATATTATATATAGAAAAGTCAATGATGCCAATTTGTTCAAATTTATCCTAACTCCTAAATGCCTTCATCTTCATATCAATTTGTTATGTCAACTTCCTTTTTTGCTCTTTAAGATTGTCTTCCTTGGGTCGTAAGTTAATTGGTCTTGAATTGACTGGTCTTGTGTTGTTCTTAAAAGAAACGTGACCTAATGCTTGGTTGACTATTGGGTAGATTTCTTTAAGTTTAGGAGGTGGGAATTCAACAACTTTCTTTCCTTGCTAGGCCTTTGAGGGCTTTTTATTTGCTGGTGTTGTTGCTTTAGCAAGGCTATGCTGTCAACCATGAAGTCCATCTTCAGCCACCTTCCCCATAGTTTACTTCAATGAACGAATTCTTGATTTTGTAAGGTTGGTGTCACCAAGTTTATCGTTGTTTCCACTGTTGGCCATTGATCCTAATAAGAATTCATACCCGTTAGCAATTCTTTAGATTATTTTTATTTATTTTCAAAATCCTTTTTTATTTTTTTATTTTTTTCTTTATAGAGAGAGAAAAAGACTTATTCAAAGATGAATAAGCAATGGAATATAAGGATAAGGATTATGTACATAGTTTACAAGTTGTGAGTAAGGAGTAAAAATTTCTTATAGTAGAAAGATATTTCTGAGGGAATAGAAGCCTAAAGACTAAATATTTATAGTCAATTATTGGTAATCTGTAGGTATTTAAAAGGTTACTTATAAGAAGTATAATCTTATCATTTTTCAAAAGGAAAATGTTATGGGATACTTGAAAATGATTGAAAAATCTAAGCATTGAGAAGGATGTATGAGTGAGAGTTGACAAAGGAATGGAAAGAGTTGAAAAGGAAGGAATCGATAAAAGGACTTGTAAATATTAACAAGTGAAAGCCTTTCATGAATTTGAGAATCTTACTTAATGTAATTAGAAAATTTTTCTTATTTTATTTATTTATTTTTACTTCACTCTCAATAAGCTTTTGAAAAATCATATAGAAAGTAGGATAGTGAACTTAATTATAGTGTTTGTTGAATTAACAAAATCAACAGTGAATATTTACAAATAAAGGAAAATCAAAAATGCATTATAAAGGCGTGTAGATTTAGAGAGGGGAGTTGGCAAATTGACTATGATGTAGCAAATTTTATATTTTATTAATATTGCAACTCTGAAGTTTTGAATTCATTTACATCTTTGATTAAAAAAACTCTAAAACCTAGCTCCTCTTTTTTCTTGTGATGTCTTGTCTTGTCTTCCTTCTTCTTTCTCTTCTTTAGCTTGGCTTCCTCAATCCATTTGGTAACCTTAGAGATATCCTCGATATGAAACTTTTAGAAAGCTTTGATCCAATAATAGGTATCAACATATTTAGAGAGTTCAATGATAGCAGCAAATACTTCAATAAGATTCATTATTTGAACATCTTTCCTATAGGAGAAGTCAAGTTTGTGGATTCGTGCATGGCCAATGAACAAAATCATGAATAATGCCATATTGGTCCTGAAATCTCCATTTCTTTCTTCTTTGAGATAGTTGAGAGATCTAACTTAATCAATAAGGAGAATTGGATGTAAGACCTTCCTTCTAAAAATGGGATTGTAGTCTCTTCAATTTTGTAATGTATATTGAATACTCCATTAGGAAACAAGATAGTCTCAAAGGCTACTATGATGTAAGCATTGATTTTGTGTCGTTGTCAAGCTTCAAAATTGGTATAAAAGAGTTCTTGATTATAACTAGATGGGGTTACGAACAAAGTGAAGAGATTGTTTACCCCAATAATTCTTTTGTTGTGATCTGCCCATATATTACATCTTTTGGTCTTGGGAAGGCCTAGAAGTTTATTAAAAGTCTTTGTAGGCTTGGCTATAATGTTTAGAATACCATTTTCCAATAGAAGAGATTCTTAATAGATTGGAGTATTCTTCAATAGTTAGTCTCAAACAAAGTGGGGCCAAAACAAAAGGTTAACATTTTTGGCTCCTAGAAATGGATGAAAGGCTGTACGATGGTAATGTTGATTTGAGCTTTAAGTAATGAAAGGACGGGCCTGATATTGTCTTGTTGGTTTGGACTTAAAAATCGAAACTACCTCTTGACAATTGCTCTAGGTTTTAAAGACTCATGGATATGGACTTCTGTGAAAAGGGTTGGTGTGAAAGAAGAACTAGCCATTTCTATAGAAAAAAAAGAAAATTACATCAAAACTATCCTATTTACATGGGAATTACAATGATATTATGTAAAGAAAGGAAAAATTACAAAGAAAACATTTATAGGGAAACAAAATAAGAAACTTCATAGTTGCATTTTCTTTTCCAATTTTACCATGTAATGTTTATTTTCCAATTTTGGGAAAGAGTTGATGAATGTAATTAGGGTAAGTTCTAAATATCCTTAAGCTCTATGATCTCATACGCATAAAGAAGTGTTTCATTGGTCACATCGAAGCTTAAGTGAGGTATATAGATCAGCCTTGAAAGGTAGTTACCCCCAGCATCTAAAGCTTACACAATTGCCTCGCTTTTAAGGTCTTAGGATGGTCTGGTTTTGACCATATCTAACAAACACAGTACTATAAAACCCCCTAATATGCCCCTTAGTATACCTATATGGGTTAGTGCAAATATATACAAATACATAGATTTATATAAAAGACATACAATATAGAAAGGGTATTTTGAAAAACAATTCTAATTTTGAAAGGTTTAAATAGTTAGCTCTCTTGATGTCTTAGTGAAGTCGTCAAGTTATCAAGCCTGAAATTTTTAGTTTTACATTTTCCTTAACTTGATTTAAACTAAACTTTATGTCTATGTAGTTTGAACATTTAACCAAAATTAAGGAAAACTTGGCTTATTTATTTTTTGAAAAATTTTGGAGTCGCTACTTAGTAGAATCAGGAAAGGTAATTAAATTAGAACTAATTAGGTAAATTGGTTCTAATTTAGCCATTATCATATGTTTTGAAAAATTTCCAAGAAACCAGATATTACAACTTTGGGGGTTATCCTATTAAACCATAAGCAGGTACCACCTTAACTTTTCGAATTTAATTTAATTCAATTTTTGAAAACACCCTTCTAATTCATATTACTAGTAAATAAATAAATAAAATTATATCTACTTACAAAAAGGAAGGAATTTGAAAATCATTTACAAAAGTGGAAAACTAAATTTTTTATTTATTTTAAGTTATCTTGTAGTTTCCCATAAGTACATACATATTCGCTAATTGAAATTAGGCTTCCATAGTTCATTCTTTGTAAAATTTTAACGTGCTGTTCTCTTTTAATTTAAAAAACAATTAATTTTAAATTTTTATCTATTTGGTTTTATTGAAGAAAACTCTAAAAGGATCTTAGTTTTAGTAATATACATATATATATATATATATATATATATATTAAAAATTCTAAAATAAGTCTTAATTTTGAAAATGGTTAATTAAATTGATTTTTGAAAATGACTTTTTCTAAGTGAATAAACATTCCTTTTTTATTTTTTTTTCTTTTTTTTTCCTTTTTGAAAAATTTCTTAAAAGGTAAAAAAAAAATGCTTTTATTTAAAAAATTTTGTAGAGGAAAAAAAAAAGAAAAATATTAAAAGGCCTCTCTTTTTTTCTTTTTCTTTTTTATTATCTTTTTTCTTCATTTCATTGTTGTTTTTTTTTTCATAGTAGAAATTAGTGTATGAAAAAAAAAGGAAAAAAAAAAAGTGGATCAGACTTGATGGAGTTAGGATGCAGGTCGATTAGTAGGTATGGATCGAGTTGAACGCAGGCTCCGAGTCAGATCCATGTATAGTGCATGTATATAGCTACGAGAAAGAAAAAGATGGAGAGAGGACTTAGCAGCGGCTGGTTAGGGGTCTCATTGTGTCTTCAGTAAGCACCAGCCCCAAGCTTTCCACTTCAAGCACATTAATGAAGTTGTATGTAGCATTAAAGTTTACTATCGTGTTGTTAGTCTTTCCATTGATGATCAATTGGACATACATCTATTCATTGTCGGTCTTAGGCTTATGTTGCACTAAAGAACTCTTTCCAATAGTCAACAACATGTGTAATGCACTCATTCAGGGTTGATCCTCACCATCACTCCTTAACTCTTCATCTTAGCATACACTCTCTGCCTTTCGTGCTATAGCATTGAGTGTAGCCTTATGTGGACATTTAACTACTTTGTGTAGACATTCGATTACTTTGTGTAGGCCATTAAATAGGAAACATAAGAATAAGGGCTTATTATCTTCATTGGTTGCCCTACTCTTTCCAGACTGGTAAAAGTTGTTGGATTTCCTCTAATCTCTTCCAGTGTTACTACTGTTGCTACTTGAACTTAGGGCCAACTTGATTGACTTTCCACCCTTGTGCCCTATTGATACATTCTTCTCTTTATTGTCATGGGTGCAGTTAGTTAAGTGCTTTGCTATTGCTTGTGTTGTAGCCAAGTTTGTTACTTGTTGCCTTTGTAACTCATTCTTGGCATATGGCTTCAATTCTTTTAGGAAGTAGAATAGCTTATCATCTTCAGTTATGCTTTTAATGTCTAGCATCAATGTTTAGAACTCATGGACATACTTTTTGATGTCATCACCTTGTTAAAGTTCCCTTAACTTCTTTTGGATATTGTACTCAACATTCTCAAGGAAAAACTAAGCCCGCAACTCAGCCTACGTATCTACATGACCATTATCATTATGGATCTCCTCATACTTGGTGTGGCACCAAAGCTTGGCATCACCCATTAAGTATATTACAACCATGGTGACCTTTGTTCTTTCATCATTTGTCCCTACAACGGCAATATACTACTCTATATAGAATAGAAAATTCTTCAACAACTTAGCATCCCTTATGTTAGTGAATGTCTTGTGTTCAAGCATCTTTAGATGTCTCACATGAGCAGAAACATGTACGAGGGTAAGGCTAGGGATAGGGCCATTTCCCCATTTCTTGAGTCAAAATAGACACTTGTACCCTCAACTCTTCAACAGACTCGGTTGAGGTATAAGTATTAACTTGTCTTCTCAAGTTTACTACTTGAGTTCCGTCTCTCATCGTTAGTTGTCACATGCATTTTCTCTCTGAGCGTATTATGATACGAAAATTCTTAACCATCTTGGTTATCTTAGTATTCATATCTTAATGATTGGCCTCAAATTTAGCCACTTTCACTAACAGTATGACCAAATCATCTATTTGCTTCCTCACTCCCTTAAGCATTTCCTTTAAGCTATCTAGCCTCTTGCTCATTTTCTCTTGCCGTGTCATGATTGTTCCTGTTGGAATAATCCATACTTGGATATCAATTGTCACAATTTAGGGCTTCCTTCAGCATACAAATGGACTATGCAGCTTTTACTATTTTGTCTCTGCAGTAATAAACAAGCCTAACTCACACGTAATGCTGACCAACAATGCCTAAACCTATAACCAACACGAACAAGATGGAAAGCTAATAGTAAGTATAATGGACACAATACGAATTATAAAAACAAATAACATAGTTTTATTAATTCCAATAGTATTATAAGGTTACAATGTATGTGCATAGAAGTTGTGTATATATAACATATACCATTGATCATGATCAACCAATAAGGTGAGTAAGAGTTTTAATCTAAAAGAGCACTTATACTCCTGTAAAGAGCTTTTCGAGTATTTTTGGGTTTGGTAGGAGAAGATATTAAAACTGGTGAAATGGTATTACTTTTTAAAAGTAGAAATTTCTAATAATAGTAAGGCCCTAACCAAAAATGAAAAAAAAAAAAAGGTCTCCCTTTATGTTACAATATATATAAACGAATAGGTCTCTGCTAATACAAGTAAGTTACAAAAATAGGACCTTGATATAATGCATATGCCTAATCGTGAAATGCATCTTTATAGTTGAGCTACTTGGTCAAAGTACTTTTGTGTTACATATTAGGAATGTAATCAGAGTTGGTTTAGAATGGGTTTTATGAAACTCGAATATGCCCCTATAAGGTTTGACATTTTCCAAAACCTTATAAAAATTCTGTAAGGTTTTATCCCTATTCTTAAAACCTGCCCTTATAGGGTCCAAAACCTTATTGGAGATAGGTTTTTATAGTATTCAAACGACCTTGTAGGGGTTGGTTTTATAAGGTTCAAATGGGATGAAGGATAAACTACAATGGAAAGTAGCTAGATAAGACTAGAATTACGTTTACTAACTTACACAATAATAAAAATAAAAAATAAAATGTGTACTATAATGTAGAACTTATGTATAACATGCATGATGTGTAGGTTAAGAGTAAAAATTTTTATTAATATATTATTTTTTAGTAGGTTGAGTTTCCCATTAGGTTTGTTTTTAATCCCAAAATCCAAACCTAAAATTTATAGGGTTTTAAATTATATCTAAGAACTTGATTCTAAACCTTATAAGATATTGTATTGGGTGAGTCGAGTACTTTATAATGACTTGCCCGATTGCATCCCTATATTGCTCATTTTGTAAATGCCCTGGAGTTTGTGATATGGTTGGTGAGAAATAGCTAGATATTAATATAACTTGATTAAACCCTTAATAGGACATGCATTGTGTACTTAAAAACACATCAGGTTTACCACCAAATATTGACCTTGAGTTGAAGCAACTACTTACCTTTTCTTAACTTTAGTTGAAGTAAGTTATATAAGAAGAGATTGCAATGGGGCTTTGAATGCATTATTATTCTATTAGGTCTTTGAGTGGAGTTATTCTCCATCGCATAAGTTTGGATTTTGTGTTATTTGTTGTATTTTTGGAACATAAATCCTTAACCTAAACTAAAGTAGGGTTATTTTCTTTATTGTCATGATGGACTGGATAATGTTGTGCATATGTCATTTGTTTGTATACATTGCATTAATAATTGTTTGACAACTTTGCTTGTTCATGTGATTTAGTATGAAGCCTATCTCCTAACTCTCATTGAGTATGAGGTTTTGCTTATGCCTCCTTAGACTCTTTTGCAAGTTATTCATATTTAGAAGAATAGCTTACTACTAGTAAGATAAGGTTCTTGTGTCGGGAAGTTTTCAAGTTGTATAAAGTAAGGTTGTACTATGATGAAGACTGTTTCTAAGTTTAAGTTATGTGTAGTATCTAGTAAGTTACCTTTAAGAGACTTATACAAATGATTTGGGTATGTATATGTTTTGATATGGGTTAAATCGTAAGTATTCACATGTATCTTTATAAATATATTGATATATTTGTGTGATCATTTCATTCATTACTAACATATACTTATTAATTGGTACGCTTTAAAGTGGTTTGGTTGTTTGAGCTTGTGTATACATGGCAAACTATTACGATTACGATTAAACAATAGCATAGCATGTAACAATTGTAGGTGATATTTAATTACAACCTAGTATATGTGACTCCTCTCTTTAGTCTAATAAATGAGATAGGATGGTACACATATTACATAATTAGATATAGACCCATTAGTATAGTTGCAGCTTGGCACTTAATCAGATACCTAACTAGTGAGGACATTTAAGTGGTAGAGGAGGAGATGGCCATAGAGTTTGTTTTATCATTTTAGCTTTTATCTTCTTTGTACACAAATAGTATAGAGATAAACTTAATGGAAATGAATAAAAGTTAATATATGATTATTGTTGATAAAAAATATTTTTGCGATTGGTACTTGTTAGTTTAGCAATGAGAATAAATAATGAATCATTTATGTCAAATTGTTGCTCTTAAGTAGCTTGGAATATTATGAATTATGTAGAGGGCATGTGATGACTAAATGGATGGATGGATATGAAATGTTGCTTTTGTTTGTAAATTGTTTGAACAAATAATACAAATTTTAGGGTAGACTGGAAAAAAAGTTACTTATAGGAGAATTTGCTGTAACTGATCCTAATTTAAATTGATACAATTTAATGTTTAAACATTTAATACAAATGTTGTGATGTTTGGGAACTTTTTGCTTATAATGTATTTGAGGAATTATTAATAAAATTCTCTTTTTGACCCTTTTTCTTTTCTAGTTTTTATCTAGAAAGAGACTTTTAATTCTAAGAAAGGGAAAAAATAATTCAGTAATCGGAGATAGGTAAAAGAACAACCAAACTAAATTAAACTAAAAATCTAGCCAAATAAAATTGAGAAAATATTTAGATTTTTCTTTTTTCTAATTTGGTTTGGAAAATTCTCAATATGAATTAAATGGAAAATTTATGATTAGTTTAGAAAGGTAATTCGAACTAAACTAAAAAAGTTAAACTTAGTTGTTTAACACAAATAAAGCAATATTTTACTTGTAATAAAAAAAAATTCTTTAGTTGTGACATAATATTTAGATAAATTTAATTATATACTTAGTTGAAATGTATATGTACAGATCTTTCATGACCAAAGTTTATTAGAGTATGTGTATATATTGACAAAAAAATTTTATTATATGATTTTACAAAGAAAGATAATCATTATTATATTTTTAAAGTTCTTTAATTTGATGAATATTAACTTTATCAATTTCGATAATATAAAAGTACATTACTACTGAAAAAGGGTTAATAATTATGATGTTTGAAAGGTAATACCGTTATAATTTAATGGTATTGTCATTAGTCTTCTATTGGATAGATTGAAATTTGAATTTTTACTTTTTTTTTTTATAGTTAAAAAATATAAAGCTATGATATTTGAAGATTATATTTAACCTATGAATCCAACCTAAACTAAACCAAATTGGACTATTATGAGGGAATATGTAAATCAAACCAAACCTAGCCCACTTCAAGTATAATGACTTGGATGCCGATGCTCAAGGCACTCGCTGGCTCCCTCTCCTATTCTTATTTATGTTCTTCTATTCAGTTCAAGCTACTCTCTCTACTTCCTGTTTCCCCCTTCCACTCCAGCTAGATTAGAATTCCTCTCTCTCTCTCTCTCTCTCTCTCTTCTCCCCCTCCTTCGTCTTCTTCATCTCGCATCTTTCCCGTCCTCCTATCTAAAAAATCGAAGAGAGAGAGATATAAAGTCTTAAGTAGCTGAAGGTGTGGAATGGAAGACGAGTCTAGGGTTTCAGGGAACAATAACGAATCTTATTGGCTGGACGCTTGCGAAGACGTGTCCTGTGAAGTTCTGGTGGAGGATTTGACTACTCATAACAATGAAAACAACAACGGTACTTCTTCACCTTCTTGTGGCCCGGACTCTAGTGACCTCTTTGGAGGCATTGATCACATTCTAGATAGCATTAAGAGCGGCAGTGGTCTGCCTAGTCCTCCTTCTCCGGTGGCTATCGTTGCCGTTTCCAATGGAGCCATGGGAAATTGCACGGGCACCGGCGGGGATAGAGATAGGGATGGGGATGGGGACAATCAAGTCCGTATGTGCGAGGAAAGAAGTGGCAGCAAGAGGACGAGAGCTGGGAGTTTTAAGAACTGCGATAAGTGTAGTAATTACAACAGCAGCAGCAGGGAGAATTTTAAGAGCAGGAAGAGATTGCGCGATTGGGAGACAAACGATAGGAGAGATCATTTTTATTATAGTAACAATAATAATAACAATAGTAATAACAGTCATACTAATAATAATACGAGGAACATACGAAGGGAGCAGCATTACAGTCGCAAGGATAGCTGCAGGGGTTATTGGGAGAGGGATCGTTGTGGCTCCAATGAGATCGTGTTCCGCCCTGGTCCTTGGGAAGAAGCAGTGTCTGTTAATAATGATCCTAACGCTGGCAGAGTATCCTCAGCTTTGCTGCCGAATGGTGAGGCTAATGGTAATAATGCTGATAAGAAGAACTCACTGCAACAAAAGGAGAGATTGCCCGAGGAGCACGCCCGTCAGTATCAGCTGGATGTTCTGGAACAAGCTAAGAAAAACAACACAATTGCATTTCTTGAAACTGGGGCAGGCAAGACCTTGATTGCTGTTTTGCTGATCAAAAGCATGGCTACTAAGCTCAATAGAAAGATGCTTGCTGTTTTCTTGGTGCCCAAAGTTCCACTTGTTTACCAGGTGATAATGATATAATGATGATCAACCTAAAGTTAGCTCATTTATGTAATGCAACTAAACTTTTCTCGCCCAATTATTTGATTTCAGCAAGCTGAAGTCATTTGCGAGCGGACTGGTTACCAGGTGGGGCATTATTGTGGTGAAATGGGCCAGGATTTCTGGGATGCAAGAAGATGGCAGCGTGAATTTGAGACAAAGGAGGTAACTCTATTCTCTACATTCTTCACTGATGCTTTTTCTTCATATCTACTATCATTGCATTTGGTTCATGGATGATTAGAATTGGTGTGCCTTTTTAATGAATGGGTGAATCTTGCTAATTAAACTCAAACACAAGCTGAAACAAGGAGATGCTTGGTTCCTATATGGCACCTAGAAGCGCACTTTTCTTTTCTGGCAAAGTAATATCATGGTTGGGCAGCTCGGAAGCCTGGCCACTCTTTTCTAGCAATAAAGTTGGCCCGATTTGGCTAGGATCAGATATAACAAAACTGTCAAATATTGGGTTTGTACATCTAGTTTCCCTTGTCAATGGCTTGTCTGATTAAGCTCCAAATTGTTATATTTGATTGGACGACAGGTAAATTGTTACTTCAGTCTTCCCCCACCACGCCTGTCCTCTTTCTCTGGAACTTTTCTTGTCACTGGGTCTGATCCCATGTTTACTGGCAAAAGGTTAGGATGTTCAGAGAAATTCTGCTAAAGAAAATTCTTAAAGACCATCATCAATGGAGAGATGAGAGGGAGAAAATTATTTCCAAAGGACAATTTGAGGGTGATATCTGTCACCCACTTCAAGATACTTGAAGTCTATCATTTGCTTTTCCTGTGTTTTCTCTCTCTAGTTTCCTCATGAAATAGGCCAGGAATGTAAGAAAGGAGGTCTGTAGTGCTATTAGATGTGATCTGCAAGCATTTTAACATGCTTTGTTCTAATGCTTTCGACCAAGCTGGAGAGGCACATGATCTTTGTGACCATAAAAGGAACAGCTTTTGCTGAACCTACGGTGATTTATCTATTAATTATTGATGTAATGCATGGCATATCCCATGATATACTCCCATCAATCAGTCAATTTGTATGTCTTAAGCTGATGAGAAAAGTATTGTAATGAAGTGTTTAGATATTTGAGCTTGTGTATGATGAATGATTGCTGCTAGAAATCCAAGAAGTCTACTTCTAGGTTTTCTTACTCTAGGTTTTGTGTATCCACAAGTTAGTTCTTTCTCCTTGCTGCAGGTTTTAGTAATGACTGCACAAATATTGTTAAACATCCTCAGGCACAGTATAGTAAAAATGGAGGCCATAGATCTCCTTATTCTGGATGAATGCCACCATGCTGTGAAGAAACACCCCTATTCCTTGGTGATGTCTGAATTTTATCATACAACAGTCAAAGAGAAGAGACCAAAAGTCTTTGGCATGACTGCTTCTCCTGTTAACCTAAAAGGTATCTAATGTGAGAAAATACTTCTCAGGCTTCTCAATCTTCATATACTGCTGCTTGGTCAAGCAGTTCTAGTGAATAATTCCTATAACAGTAGGATTGAAGCTGCTGCTCTGTAATGCTTTTACAGGTGTTTCTAGCCAGGTTGACTGTGCAATAAAGATACGTAACCTTGAAAGCAAATTGGATTCAATAGTGTGTACCGTAAAAGACCGAAAGGAGCTGGAAAAGCATGTACCTATGCCCTCTGAGTTGGTGGTTGAGTATGACAAAGCAGCTAGCTTGTGGTCCCTTCACGAGCAGATAAAACAAATGGAGGTAGCAGTTGAAGAAGCTGCACAATCCAGCTCCAAAAAAAGCAAGTGGCAGTTTATGGGTGCTAGAGATGCTGGAGCAAAGGAAGAGCTACGTCAAGTATATGGTGTCTCTGAAAGAACAGAAAGTGATGGTGCTGCTAATTTAATACAAAAGCTTAGAGCCATTAATTACGCTCTTGGAGAATTGGGTCAGTGGTGTGCTTTCAAGGTGGTTCTTTCTGTATACCTATATCCTGCTTCATTTCATCTTCTTTTCTGGCATTTACTTATCTTGTACCTCTCCTTTCCAGGTTGCACAGTCTTTTTTAACAGCTCTACAGAGTGATGAGAGAATAAGTTATCAGCTTGATGTGAAGTTTCAGGAAGCTTACCTTAGTAAAGTTGTGTCTCTCTTACAATGTCAGTTATCTGAAGGGGCTGTTTCTGATAGGGATTCAAAATCTGCAACAGTGGAGGATAGTGTCATGTCAGTTGATACTTCTGTTGATGAGATTGAGGAAGGAGAACTTCCTGACAGTCATGGTGAGCAAAACTTCCTTGGTTTTGTTGATCTTATATGTATACTAACAAGTGTTGCAATCTTATTTCATTAATAGAGATTCATCATCCTGCCTTTTTTCTGTTTATCCTGCATTTTTTTTATGAATCATTAAAGTTTTAATAGATCAGTATGCTAGAGAGGTACTTGGATTAAGTGTCCTTTGGATAACAAACATCTTTTGGGATGCACATTAGTCCATAAGATTTCTCGACCATACAATTATAGATGATAACAGTTGGAGCTATTGAGGATGCACAATGGTCCAGCCTTAGCTGAACAATCAAAACTAGCATTGCCATGTGCAAATAATCCGAAGTAAATTAGACAGACTTGGGCTAGAAAGTATACTAAAGTTTGTGTTGTTTGCATATGATACGATTTTGGTTGATGAGACAATAGTATTGGGTGAATATTAAAGATGAATCTTGGAGGGAGCTTTATAGGTTAAAGTTGATTAGGGAAAAAATATAGCATAAGGAATTCATATTTAACAATAAGAGGAATGTGAGTGAGAACCAGAAACATCTTTCAGTGAGAGTTCTAAAAATCTTGGATCAATGCTATAAAAAGACAGGCATGGGTAAAGACATGATAAATATAATTCAAGAACAGTGGTTGAAGTAGAGAGGTAATTGGGTGTTCTGTACAACTGCAAAACTTCCATAACTTTTAGAGGTGATTTGTTGTATTGGACAGCAATTAGGCTGGTAATGTTATATGTGTTTGAATGTTGGGCAATAAATTATATGCATGAATAGAAGTTGAGAATGTTGAGATAGATATATAGATGCACGAATATGAATGAAATAATAAATGGATGCTTTACAGAGAAATTAGAGTAGTACCCTTGATAAGAAAATGAGGAAAACATAGTTGAGATAGTTCACCCATGTGCATAGCTGTGTTTTAGTGGCATTGTTGGGCATTACAACATTTTAAAGGCTACTTACATTAGAAATAGGCTTGGGAGACCATGAGAGATAGAGGGAAACAATCCTAAATGATATGGCATAATTATAGAGAATATAGTTTATGATGGAGTGCAATGATGAAATAGGATATTGAACGGATTCCTTGCACGGGGGATAAAGCTTGAGTGTTGTTGTTTTGCTTGATTTCTATTGACATATTAGTACAAAATATCAATTAATTGAAAAACTCAACTTTGGGGAAATTTTATTACATCCTTCATTGTTGTTTGCTCCGTGTGAAAATGGGCTTCAAGGCTCGTTTGTTTGATGTGCCATTTAATTTATGCTATGTAATATGAATAATTAAATTCAAAATGGAGAATTTGATCTAAAGAAGTTTGTCTTTTTTCCTTTATGTTTTTCTAATAAGTGGTCATCTTCTCCGTTTTAGTTGTTTCTGGGGGAGAACATGTGGATGTTATAATAGGAGCTGCAGTAGCTGATGGAAAAGTAACACCAAAGGTGCAGTCACTGATTAAGATACTTCTCAAGTATCAGCACACCGAAGATTTTCGAGCAATAATATTTGTGGAACGCGTTGTGGCTGCTTTGGTTCTTCCTAAGGTTGGATTGTGATTTTTCTTTAGTTCATAAATCATCATCTTCCTGACTTCTCTATGTTCATGTTCATTAATTGCTACTCATATTTAGGTATTTGCGGAGCTTCCATCTCTCAACTTTATTAAGTGTGCAAGCTTGATTGGACACAATAATAGCCAGGAAATGAGGACATGCCAAATGCAGGACACAATTGCAAAGTTCCGAGATGGTCGTGTATGTCTTTGCTGATTAGATCTAAGGATCCTCATTTTGGGCAGACTAACTTATATTAAATTTCTGCCTGTAGGTAACCTTGTTAGTTGCAACTAGTGTAGCTGAGGAAGGTCTGGATATTCGGCAATGCAATGTTGTCATTCGCTTTGACCTTGCAAAAACTGTTTTGGCCTATATTCAGTCACGGGGCCGTGCTAGAAAGCCTGGCTCAGATTACATTTTGATGGTGGAGAGGTATTTTGATCATGTTGTCTTGGTATGACTGTAGTGTTTCCAGTGTATGATCAAGTATTCATCTTTTGTTTTTCTTTCCAGGGGAAATCTGTCGCATGCAGCATTCCTAAGGAATGCAAGGAATAGTGAGGAGACATTAAGGAAGGAAGCAATTGAAAGAACCGACCTTAGTCATCTTGAAGACACATCAAGTTTAATTTCACAGGATGTGAAACCAGGTACCGTCTACCAGGTGGAATCAACCGGTGCTGTCGTGAGCTTGAATTCTGCTGTAGGTCTAATCCACTTTTACTGCTCTCAGCTACCCAGTGATAGGTGTGGTTGACTTCTATCTTGAGGATGTTCCCTTTAGAGTTAATTTGGTTTTTTCCTCACCATGACATTATATTTCCTTCTTTCTTTGTGAAGATATTCAATCCTTCGTCCTGAATTTATTATGGAAAAACATGAAAAGCCAGGAGGTCCTTGTGAGTATTCTTGCAAGCTTCAACTTCCTTGTAATGCACCATTTGAAAGACTTGAGGGTCCTAAATGTAGCTCAATGCGCCTTGCGCATCAGGTATTCCTTTTTCGGTTTTTAACCATCAGGTATTCTTGCTGCTACAGTTATAACTCAGCTAGATTACATAATGTTCTAAATATGCAGGCTGTTTGTTTGGAGGCTTGCAAGAAGCTCCATGAGATGGGAGCATTCACCGACATGCTCTTGCCAGATAAAGGAAGTGGAGAGGAAGGTAAAAAGGTTGACCAGAATGATGAAGGGGATCCACTTCCTGGGACTGCCCGGCATAGAGAGTTCTATCCGGAGGGTGTAGCAAATGATTTACAGGTCCGATAATTAAATCACATGTTAAATTAAATTTAGTACATGGTATAATCTCGGGCAATTGAGTCGCCTAGACTTGTCTAACTAATCTTATCTATGATTTGAAAAAATTGCTGTTCCTTGTTCAGCTCTTGCTTCTTGCAACATAATGCACTCCATACATAAAGCAGTGTGCAATACCTGTGTATACATTTTACCCCATCACCAACCATTCTAGCATGCGGAAAACAAAGTTGCTTTGCAGCTAATTTTGGAAGTGATCAAGAAAAACCTAGATGACATTGTCATCCTAAAATAAATCAAATCCACAATGACCAAAAGAATTAAGTCGTGGAGTTACATGACTACTGTGTAGATTTATCCATTAACTTTCTTCTTAGGTTATCATTTTTTTGACTGCTTTCCAGAGTATAATTGACATGGACAAAGAGACCTTGAAAAGCTGGCATACTCTTGATATTTATTTTCTGTTGAAGAGGATAAAAGACTTGATCCTTAGCCTTGTAATATGACCTGCAGATACACGTCACAAGAGGTGCAGGAGTTGAGTATATATGACCTTATAATTAAAATTAAATGTTGGCATCTCTCTGTGATAATCCAATTGAAATTTAAGTATTCAACATTGCTTTTCAGTATAACTTTTCTGAACATGCATATGCCAAAGTTCAAGAGCTCCTATACAAAGTTATTTGTATATTGTCTTCTGATACGCATAAATAGAGTTCTCCAATTGTATCATCGTTGACTAGATTTTGGTTTTTGTTATTGATTTGTTATAAATGCATTTTGGTCTAGTCTTCATTAAGCAAACAGCATAAATGTGTGTTTGAACAATATTTATTTTTAATCATCAAAAAGAAAATATGTATATATTATATATTCTCTTTGTTTGACAAATATTTTGTTCTTCAATGATTTCTACTTGGCCATTTAGTAATGGAGTTTATCAGACTTCTTTTTCTATAAATGATGTAGTACATATAGACTTGGCTTATATTCTAAAAAATTTTCAGGGAGATTGGATCTTGCAAGGGAGAGATGTTTTCACTGATTCCAAACATCTTCACTTGTACATGTATGCTGTCAAGTGTGTGAATGTTGGATCTTCCAAAGATCCATTCTCAACGCAAGTTTCAAATTTTGCTGTACTGTTTGGCAATAAGCTGGATGCAGAGGTACTTTGACTTTTGGCATTGTGCAATTGGAACATAAGGCTATTGTCTTGATCACATCGTGGATTTTAGGTGTTATCGATGACTATGGATCTGTTTGTCGCACGAACCATGATAACAAAGGCATCCCTCGTTTTTAGAGGGGCGATTGATATTACCCAAAACGAGGTTTCTCCTTCTATCTTTTGAATGTTCTTTTCTGTTTACTTCTTGCTTCTTGGTTTTGCTCTATTAATTGCTTGTATTGGGCTGTTGCAGTTATCATCACTCAAAAGCTTTCATGTGAGATTGATGAGCATTGTACTGGATGTGGATGTTGAACCTTCTACCACTCCTTGGGATCCTGCAAAGGCGTATTTATTTGTTCCTATGGTTGGCGATGAATGTACAGATCCACTTGAAGAAATTAACTGGGATTTGGTCAAAGAAATTGTTGAAACAGATGCATGGGCCAATCCACTTCACAGAGCTCGACCAGACGTTTATCTTGGTACAAATGAGCGTACCCTTGGTGGAGACAGAAGGGAGTATGGATTTGGGAAATTGCGCCATGGCCTGGCTTTTGGACACAAGTCCCATCCAACTTATGGTATTAGAGGAGCTGTTGCGCAATTTGATATTGTCAAAGCTTCAGGGTTAATACCTACCCGAGATGCCCTTGAATTGCACAAGCATCAGGATTTAGGTAAAAAAAAATTAGTGATGGCCGATTGTTGCATTAACTCGGAAGATTTGGTGGGAAGAATTGTCACAGCAGCACACTCTGGGAAGAGATTTTATGTGGACTCAATATGTTATGAAATGACTGCAGAGAACCCATTTCCTCGGAAAGAAGGCTATCTTGGTCCCCTGGAATACAACTCATATGCTGATTATTACAGACAAAAGTAAACTGACTACCATCTTAAGTTGTTTGGCCATCTATATTTACATGTAACTAATTCTAGTGTCTTTTCTTTTTCCTTCCCTAAGGTTTGTAGTCTAAACTTTGGAGTGGATAGCCATACTGCCTCTTAGTGTGCCTGAAGAAGGGAAGCTGATCTTGATCCTAGAGGCAAACATGAACTACTTCCATTAATTACAAAAATAGGATTGATCACTGTGAAGCCCCATAATTTTTTGATAGTAGTTTATGGAACCTCTTGGAGAGATAGAGCTTCTCTTCCTTCTGGTGCAATTAAGGGGCATTTGGCTATTCTGTCCTGTTTTGTGTTATATATTAGGTATGGAGTTGAGTTGACCTATAAGCAACAGCCTCTAATTAGAGGACGGGGAGTTTCATATTGCAAGAACCTTTTATCTCCTAGATTTGAACACTCAGAAGGTATTATATACCTCCTTTTTAATCTCTCTTTATTGTTGTTATATCCATGCTTGACGGCTTTGTGTATCCAAACGTTTGAAGTTTGTTATTCTTCCTCTATATAAATTCAGAGCTCTTCTTTTCTGTGTAAAGGTGAATTGGAGGAAAATCTTGACAAGACATACTATGTTTTCCTTCCTCCGGAACTCTGCCTTATACATCCACTTCCGGGATCTCTTGTTCGAGGAGCTCAGAGATTGCCTTCTATAATGAGGAGGGCTGAAAGCATGCTGCTTGCAATCCAACTGAAGGATATCATAAATTATCCTGTCCCTGCTTCAAAGGTCATTTATCTTTTAGTATCTTTTCTGCTTGTGCTGTTACAGATTGCAGGTCTAATGGGTATTGTTGCATGGACAGATTTTGGAAGCATTGACAGCAGCCTCATGCCAGGAGACATTTTGTTATGAAAGAGCTGAACTACTGGGAGATGCCTACCTAAAATGGGTTGTCAGCAAATTTTTATTTCTTAAATATCCTCAAAAGCATGAAGGCCAACTCACCAGGATGAGACAGCAGATGGTGAGTAACATGGTCTTGTATCAGTATGCTTTAAATAAAGGACTTCAGTCATATATACAAGCAGACAGGTTTGCTCCATCCAGATGGGCTGCACCAGGCGTTCTACCAATCTTTGATGAGGACACTAAGGATGAAGGAACATCGTTGTTTGACCAGGAAAGTTCTCCCACCAGTAACGAGTCTGCACTCGATTTCCATGCTGATGGTTATGATGATGCTGACATGGAAGATGGGGAGCTTGAAAATGACTCGAGTTCTTATAGAGTTCTCTCTAGCAAAACACTGGCAGATGTTGTTGAAGCATTGATTGGAGTATATTATGTCGAAGGTGGTAAATCTGCAGCTAACCATCTTATGAAATGGGTGGGGATCCTGGTTGAGTTTGATAATGAAGAGATAGGATGTGAAAGAAGGTCATCCAATGTGCCAGTGAGTATACTCAAAAGTGTCGATTTTAACTCACTGGAATCTGCTTTAAAAATCAGATTTAAAGATAGGGGCCTCTTGGTAGAAGCTATAACTCATGCTTCTCGGCCATCTTCTGGGGTGTCGTGCTACCAGCGGTTGGAATTTGTTGGTGATGCTGTATTGGATCACCTCATTACGAGGCATCTGTTCTTCACTTATACCAATCTTCCACCTGGACGCTTGACCGATTTACGAGCTGCAGCTGTAAACAATGAAAATTTTGCACGTGTTGCTGTTAAGCACAAGCTACATTTGCACCTTCGACATGGGTCTAGTGCTTTAGAGAAGCAGGTTTTTATCTTGTCTTAGTTCCATTCATGTCTATAGGGCATGCAATGTTGATTTTGATCAGACAATTTGCTCAAGTAGAGATTTTTCATCTCTTGTCTAATTTTCAGATTCGTGACTTTGTAAATGAGGTTCAAGAGGAACTGTTGAAACCTGGTTTCAACTCTTTTGGTCTGGGAGATTGTAAAGCTCCTAAAGTTCTTGGCGACATTGTTGAATCCATAGCAGGTGCAATATTTCTTGACAGCGGACATGACACGGCAGTTGTTTGGAGGGTTAGTTGCACTTATATGAATTTTGTTCTCTACATCTCTGACAGTAATCTTTTGTTTCTCAAGTTGAGTATTTGAATTGAAGCCTAGGTCAGATGGAGTTCCAATAGATGTCATAATTCCCTCTTTGTTTTGCAGGTTTTTCAACCTTTATTGCATCCAATGGTGACCCCTGAAACGCTTCCAATGCATCCTGTACGAGAACTGCAAGAACGGTGTCAGCAGCAGGCCGAAGGTCTGGAGTACAAGGCTACTCGAAATGGCAATTTGGCTACTGTTGAAGTCTTCATAGATGGTGTACAGGTTGGAGTAGCACAGAATCCGCAAAAGAAGATGGCACAAAAACTAGCTGCCCGCAATGCTCTCTCTGCTCTAAAAGAGAGAGAAACATCTTTTTGTAGGGATGATGTTGGAGATGGAAAGAAGAAGAATGGGAACCAAACATTTACAAGGCAAACATTGAATGATATTTGCCTACGAAGAAACTGGCCAATGCCGCTTTACAGGTATGAAACTATTAATATCCTCAATGTTCACTAATTGGAGAAATTTGTCCTGATTTTTTCATTGATGCCAATTAGGTGCGTGCATGAAGGTGGACCTGCACATGCTAAAAGGTTTACATTTGCAGTTCGGGTGAATACTACTGATCGTGGATGGACTGATGAATGTGTGGGGGAGCCCATGCCTAGTGTCAAAAAGGCCAAGGACTCTGCTGCTGTTCTTCTTTTGGAGCTCCTAAATAGATGGTATTCATAACATGAAATTGCTAGTTAGGAAGGAGGTGGTCCTCTCTTGTTTGCAGTCATCATATCCATTCTGTTGTTGCACCAAGCATAGTACATACTTCATGAGTAGAGATCTTGATGTCTTGAAAAATGCTATTGATAGGAACAGGGTTTCTAAGAACACTAAAAATTCTGATTTTTATTGCACTAGAAAAGAGAAGAGACTTACTTTCAACTTGGAAGTCAATAAGAGACTTGCGTGAGCAAAATGCTTCTTAAGCTCTCACTCAATTAAATTAAGCCTCCCTATTTGTCTGAGATTCTATGAAGACTACTGTGGTTTCCTGATCCTTCGATAATTCGTCCCGTTGCCATGATAATACACTGTATTGTGTTTTGTTTTGTAGAATGGAATAGATTGAAGTTGAATAGCTATTATCTCATAATTAAATCCCATGCAGTTGTATGTTTTCTAAAGGTTTATTTTGTCGTGATTCACATTGATTGATCTGTTATGGATGTTATTGTACATGATTTGATGAAATAATGTCTGCATGTAACGTTTTCTCAACGTATACTCTTAAGATCTATGCAAAATACGACTCGACACACTCACTGATATGGTTCCTCGTGTCGTGTCATGTGTGGCCTATGGTTCAGGTGTATAATAGGAGTGGGATGTGACTACGATGAGCTGTGGGTGATCTCTTGGGTGATGTGACAAACATTAGTTAGCTGATGCGGCAGATTGCTAGTTAGTGTTACTATTAGCTAAATAGTATGTCATTTCAGTTTCTAGAAGAGTCTAGAACTCTCTAGAAGGTGCTGTTAGTTACTATTATGATTGTGTTTATGCGTCTTCTAGTTTAGAAAATAGGCAAGCCTGCCTTGGAGATGAAGTAGAAAGTAGGAAAATGGAGCATTATCAAGTATACATATTAAATGCCTGATGAGAGAGCTTTCTTTCTCTATCAGAAGTCCAGGGTAGATTGGTTAAATTTCTGATTGGAAGTATTCATATTTTCTTAAAGCAAAGATTCCACAGAAATGAATTCACCATATTATAAATGGGGATTCATGGAACCTATGCATGAGGTTAAGAAAGATGGTGGTGTTCTGTTCAAGGCTGTTGGAATCTGATATGCCGAACTTCCACACTGGAGAAGAAATTACAGTGAAGGAAGTGAGAGGCGCTTTGTTTGCGTTGTCGAAGCTAAAGCGCCCAGAACCCTCGGGTTCAATGTGGAATTTTTGACATTGTAGGTGTCTCATTATATTTTTTATCTTTTATTTTTATAATGGAACATCCCAAAGTTTGTCTCCTATTGAAGGACTTGAAAAACCACTTCTGGCTGCAAAGATTGTGCAAGGGAAGCTTTACACATTGTCCAGTTCTGAAAATTGGCAAGTTGCCTTGGGAATGAGGATCCTAAGTAGGGATAAGGAGCGCTATGAGAATTTCAATACATTGAAGTGCCTTAGAAGAAAGTTTTTCACATTTCAAATGAACATCTAGGTTTCGATTTGTGATGGAATCATTCATATTTTCACAGGATTGATACAGCAATTATTTCGTAAGATTGGATTCATCAAACTATGGAAGAGGATGGTATCTTCAGGGAACCTATGGACGAGGTTAAGCATCTTTGTTGTTTTTTTAAAAAAATGACAGCAGAAAACAGATGAAAAATAGAAGAGATATGAATTGTAAAAAAGGATGACTTTATTGAAGATAAGTCTGATTTAAATATACTGAAAGATACTAAAATAGAAGTATCATATCCCAAACTTTTAGCTACCACAACTAACAGCATAATTCACTATTTAAATGAATAACAACTATAGCAGAAAGATAGGGACTAATGTTTGGTCTTGTGCTGCCCTTGTCTCAAATAAAATAAATTTACATTGAAATGTTTTGGTCTTCCCATGGAAGACGGTATCGTGTAAGATTGAAATTGTTGCTTGATTGTCTACGAAATTTTTTGTGCCTCAGTCTTGTCCCAAATGTAAATCTGCTAAAATATTTCTTAGCTAAATAGCATGATTGGCAGCTGTTGTTGCTACTATGAACTTAGCTTTTACTGTTGATTGAGCTGCAATTTCTTGCTTCTTGTAACATCAAGAGAGAACTCCCTAAGACATACTAAAACAGTACTCTGAAGTGCTCTTCAAGTCATCCAAAGAACTTGCCCAATGACTAATTGAATAATTTGAAAGTTTGTTCCTTACATTACTTCACACCATAACCGATATTTCCTTTGATGTATTTTACAATCCTTTTTGCCGCCTTCAAGTACAATTCGCTTGTATAATGCATGAATCTTGACAGAATATTTAGTGCAAGTAGGACATCTAGTCTTGTTGCTATAATGTATATTAAACACCTTATTAATCTTATGAAATAAGCTTCATCAACTTTACCGACTCTATCCTCCTTACTAAACTTCTCCTTTTGATTCATAGGAGTGTTCATTGCTTTGCAATCATCAAGGTGGAATTTCTTGAGGATCTCCTTTGCGTACTTTGTTTGACAAATAAAAATTCCATGCTTCCTTTGTGTGATCTCCATCCCCACAAAATAGGTCATGCGACCAAGATCTATCATTTCAAAAACATTCATTATTTATTGCTTAAATTCATAAATAAGTGTTGCATTACTTCTAGTCACCAAAAGATCTTCAACATATAGAGAAATAATTAAATTTCTTCACCAAAATGCTTAACATAGAGTATTGCTTCTAATAAGCTTTTTTCAAACCCTAAACCCAACAAATGATTATTAATTCAACTGTTCGAAATTCTTGGTGCTTGCTTTATGCCATAAAAAGCCTTTTTTAGCAAGTAGGTCTTCTTGGCCTTTGACTATAAAGTCTTATTGCTGATCAACATAAATCTCCTCTTGCAAAAATCCACTAAGAAAAGCTAACCTAACATCTATGTGAAACACCTGCCATCCCTTTTGTGTTACAATGGCAAGTGTTAGTCTACTTGCATTAAGTTTGGCAATTGGAGCAAAAGTATTAGAATAATCAATCCTAAATATTTGTGCATAACCTTTCACTGCAACTCTTGCTTTGTACTTGTTTTACAAAAACATCATGATTGAATTTTATTTCTGACACCTATGATATTTCTCTCATGATTTTTTTTTTAAAAATTTTTTAAATCTAAATCTTAGGTTTGATTTTCTTCAATCATGGATAACTTTTTTTGCATTGTAGCCACCTATATTTTGGTTCATCATATCTTCCTCAAAGCTTGTAGGCACATACACTCCTGCATTATACATTGTTGCATTGCTTCTTTGATGGATGTCAAAGAACAATCTAGTTCCTTCAAAGGGCGGATCATCTATTGTATCCTCAAGTATCTACAAAGGATTTTGATTTTTCTTTGTGTCATTTTGACTCCATTTTCATCCTCCATGATGTAAACATCTCGATTAAGGATTTTTTCTATTTGAGGCTAAAAAATCTTATAAGCTTTATATATGGAACTATAGCCAATAAATATTCTAGGTTCCCTTCTCTTCTCAAGTTTATCACGCTTAACTTGAGGTACATGTAACATAAACAACCAAATATCTTAAGGAAATTCAATGAAGGTTAATCAAGCTTTAAATGTTGTTTGATTTTGTATAGCTCTTGTAGATAACCTATAAGTTTCTTTGGTAAGCCTTTTTGATACAGTGTACACCTTGCCATCTCCATGATTGATATATTTTTTCTTTCATTTTGACATGAGCTTTAAACTTCTGAAACACCTTTGCAACCTCTGATTTGTGTTATGTCCTAAGCGATAAAGTCATAATAGCTTCGCTGTGTGAACTATCCTATGATAGAAGCTGGTATTACGACTACTATCGTAGACTTGGTTTGTACAAGATAAACTCGACTACATAGATTTGAAGTGTTCATCTTAGAATCAACATTTTCATAAACTTGTATAATAGTACCTTAATTCTTTAAAAAAGAAAAAAAACTTACAAAATAGTTTCTCAATACACTTGCTTAATATAAAACTTTATATATACGAGGATACCTCATAAGTTGAAATGGTTATGCATTCCATATTATTTTATAGATTGACTATGAAAACTACTAGGTCACTTGTAGCTTCCTTAAAGACAAATAAGTCTTTAGAAAGGAGCAATAGTTTAGTTGCATCTCCATTAATTCCTTGCTCCCTAGCCCCCATCAACTTTTATGTTAGGATTTGATATAAGCTGTGTATCTAATTTTGACCTACAAAAGATCTTATAGGAGAGTGAGTAACCACCACTCAGTACGTGGGATAGAGATAGAAGTGTACATATACTATAAAGCAAGTAGGGTTGTCAACTTGGCTAGTTATATGCAATATATAGGGAAGCAAATGCTATTGTATGACGTTGTTCGGTTTGCCATGAGATTAGAGAAATTGTGCCTTCTCTAATTCGAGTTTGAGGAGTTGCATGGCCACGATGCCCTTACGACCAAACCTAAGCTTATGTGATAATGACATCCTTCCTTCTGTGACTACTTTCGAAACATCATCGTAAACCTTGTTATGATTTATTTTCTTGTTACTTAGTTCGACTAAGAGTTAAGAAGGGACTATTTTAGCTATTCCTTTCGAATGGATTGGTATTTTGTTAAGTAATCCTAATCGTCCCTTAATGGATTGCGATGCATGTCAGATTAAAATCTTAGGTTGAGTACATTTTAGTCCACTTTCCTAGGTGATCAACCAATGCAATCAATCAAACAAAATAGTATACACAAGAAGAAGCACAAATGGAGCTCAACTTTCACAGCAGCATATCAACAACAATCACATATATTGAATGTGCATATTTAACTATTTACAAACACAAATAAGTACACATTCAAGGCTCTAAGTATCTTAAACTGGTGCTCAAAATACAATAAAGTATTGATCCCAACTTACTTAGACACCTTGTCACTCTCTTAGGTGCATTTTGATGTGTATCTTCATTGCAAGTCCCTATAATATAAATGATATCTTAGTATTTATATAACTACAATATATACTATTTTCTATATTTTAGAATATAGAATAATTTTTGCTAAAATTATTATTCCCATAATTTTTTCAAGAAAATTTGATATTTTTAAGAATTTTATGAAAATTATTTGGACTTATTGATGGATAGAGTTGTGGCCATCAGTGCAAGTTGTAGGTGTGTTAGTCCCTCCTTTTAATTGGTGCTCCTTCAAATGCGGTGGTGGTTTGCCTCTAGAACCTTCTTGTGCACATGAACCACAAATTGCACTATCTTTTTCCTAAGACTTCCCTAAGCTTTCCAGAGGGTTTTCTATTTTTCCTAAGCTTCAAAGTGTACAAAATGAAGCTTAGAGGAGTGAGTTTGCTTAAATGGAGTGGCTTAGGTTGGTTAGATGAATTTTTGGCCTACATGTGTCCTTAATCTCACCTATTTAAGTATATTATGTGTCCTACACTCTATTTGCCATGCTTAAATTGCTTTCTTAACTTACCATGACCTTCACACTTATTCTTAGTTGCCACATGATTTTTTCCCATTTTTTATTATTTTGTCCTTGTTTATTTAACTTATTTTAGTAAATAATAAGATATTTAGGTATTTATGAATATATATTTATACACGTAAAATACATTTAATAGAAATAAACACATTTAAATAATATTTCATGTCTCTTTTAATCTTTAGTATCCATATAATTTATCTTTGATAAGTTATTAATTATTAAAACTCGTTTTATACATTTCTGATAAATACAAATAGTATTTTTATATTTAACAATTCAATTAAATTATTATTTTTTACGTAAATCTAATCTTATAGGGTCACTTTTACTAATTTTTCTAACTTTATTGTAAAACTTGAGCTTAATTAGACAACTTCTGCAATCATTCTAAATTTTATGTATTTATTCTGAATCGTTTAAATGTGAGCTTACAACTAATTTTGCGAGGTCTTAAACTCTAACACCCTTATAAATAGTTTCATCCTTGAAACCATTGCATGCTAGAACTTTCCTTAGATAAAGCTATAGGTATTCATAAGCTTGTCATCAATTATATATATGGTTCATAAAGGTTACTACTCCATGACTTAAAGGAATGAGAAGACATCTTTTCCTTGATGAACTTTTGTTTTCTAAATTGTCTCCATTTCAAATCTTCTAATCAATCATCTAATTAAGCTTACGAATTATCTCTTTATCTATTTTCTAATTTGTTTGCCATATCTCTTATATTCCATATTTGATACTAATCATATATATTAGACCCATATCCAAAGTCTTCAGCTCACATCATACTTCCCCATCTTATCATCATAATCATTCAAATGTTCTTTTTGATATATCCTCTTTTATATCTTCTGTATTACCCATTCTTAAGGTCTAATTAAGATTCATAATATCATTGATCCACCATGTGCCATACATATCTGATCCCTTTTTCCTTCCATTCACACCTTCCATCTTGCGGTAGTTATGCTATTGCCATTGTTGTTGATTTGTTTCTTCATATAGCTTAGAGTAGGTGTCAATAGGAATGAGTTTGGTAAATCTTAACTTTTCTTCATTCTAGACTCAAATAAGATTATTATTAATTTGAATCAACTCGATTTAACTTGATTCGACAAGTACTTATGGTCCCTAATCCACAGACTCACTAAGACATTGACATGGACTCATGACATTACATACTTTGATCATTAACAAAGGCAAAAGACTCAATAAGAGAGAGGCTTAATAGTCACAGATTTGCCATTCTCCTCTTGTTTACCCCTTATGAAAATGCATATGAAGGCTATTGTTTTCTAATATCTCAGTTATACTACTTGTTACAATTTTCGATTTTCTTTCTTAGTAGTAGGTATTGGTTGGGGTTTGTAGCTTAACCTCAAATTGTTTTACTTTGGGATTAGATACTCATGCTAGAAGTGAAGTGATTTATATGCATTTAGTCGAATAGCTTTATCGCTAATACTTGTTGAGATTATCAATGTATCTTTATTATTCCTTATTAGTATTATTGCTCTACATACTTGTAGTTATGTTGAACTAGTCATATGTTGTGATAATCTGGGTTTACTCCTTTACGATAGTCTAAGTTTGTTGGTTTATCGGTGTCCTTAGCAGAACACCTTAGAGTCACCTTGTGATCACTTTATTTTAATATGGTGAGGTGTTACTTCTAAAGTTACTTCTAAGTTGACCACCTATTATGTTTTTCCTAATTAAGAGTATTATACCAAAGTATAATGGGATTCACTAGGTTGGTATAGCATTAAAAATAGTAGGTAAATTAGCAGGAAAATCCTTTCTAGATTAGCTCTACAAGTAATATTTCACAATCTTATTTCAGGTTATTTCCTTTTGTATTCATTATCTACTCCTTAGGTATCCTTGTTTACAAAATTATGTTAGTTGGTACAACAATTATCTTTCAATCGAAACACATAAACAACACCAACAGTATATATGAATTGCTATTGGTAATACTTATTAATCAACGTAAAATAGACAATTCATAGATTCTTCTCATAAAATGAAACATAGAGATTTTATATTCTTTATAGCATAAGCTAATCACATGTATATGGAATCTAGCTTGATCGTTATAGTAGTTTGTGCTCATATAAAACAGGAAATTCACATTTTAAATCACGTCATTGCATTCATTGTAGTAGTTTGTGATTCCATAATTATTAAATCTAATTCATCCTGTATTAGTTCTCGTAACTTGTTCAAAATCACATTTATGCACATAACGTCATTTATAAATGAGCAAAACGTAGGTACAAATCTAAGATATTCTTATTTTACTTGTAAATATCCTATAATTATGTTCAAAGTGATAGGGTCATGCAAATGTATAAATACATCTTAATTAATCAATTTCCCCTTAATCACTGTATACTTTAACTTTATAGATTTAGGCGATGGCATTCTAAAATGAATGAAGAAACACGGATTCAAAAGTTCTCACACAAAATACCTAAGTATTATTTTTGTAATCCTATACATACTAAACCCAATACAATTCATTTTAACTTCAAAACCTAAGAGAACATATGGATATGTGTTTTATAATCATACGATATGTTACCAATATGTAATGCATCTACACCATAATTTAATCAATACCCAATTGCATACTATCCTTTGTTTTTTTTTTTTTCAATTATACTCTAGAGTTTACAAGATAACATATACAGAAACAATAGATGCAGCTGAACTTTAGAAGGTGTATTATGAAACTTGTTGATCACAAACGCTTTGCAAAACAAATGAAAGTTAGGCTAAAGGTAGTGCTGAGCTGACTCTGATGTTGCCACTCCGATGTTTAAGTTAGGTGATATCAAGTAAGGTAAGGGGAAAGTAAATGAGAAAATGTCGGAGTGTCCATAAGAACTTGTCAATTACATCTGGACCTCGTTTTATACTTGCCAGATCATTTTGAAAGTCATAACTATCCCCTCCAATTTTAGGCATGTGTACCCAATTTAAATTATAAGACTACTTCCTAATTTTTAGGGAATGTGGCTGATGTAATGGTGGCTAATAGGTTGGTATCCAAACAAGAGGGCCAACTGTTTGTATCCAATATTAGAGTTTGAACCTTTTGGGGCTAAATATGTCAAAGTTTGGCCTAAAGGTAGTTGTTCCAAGCTAGAGGAAGCATATCCGACTACTTCTGGTAAGACCTCTCTTGTTGAAGTTTAAGTACTTAGTCTTTCCAAACCTTTCCTTATGATCGATAGGACCTAAAGGAGGTTGGAACAAGGTTAAAAGGAGATATGGTTTTGATAAGAGACCAGAGGTAGTCCTTAGTAGCTCAGTTTACAATCTTAGGGAAAACCTCTATTAACATTTGCGTCTTAACTCCTCTTGATAAATTTATCAAGAGGAGTAATAGTTGTCACTATCGTGAGTTGGCAATATATCATATTTTCTGTTCTCGACCTTAACAAGTTGTAAGTCACCTTTTGGAGTTTCACCTTTCATGTGACTTCCTAGGGAAGCTTTAATTGTTAGGTGTGACATTTCACGTACTACCATCGGGATTCATGCTATCATGTCAAAGTTCATGTGTGTCTTTTGGGATGGGTAATTTCATTTAGGTTGTTCAATCTTACATAACACGCAACATATTGTATGACTTGCATTAATTGGTAACTATAGTAGCTTCAAACCCCTAGAAAACTACCACCAAACTCATTCTTTATCTTCCTTACTCTTCTTTTGCATTCTTTCTCCTCTTTATTTTCATTTTGTGCTATTGTCCTTATCTTTTCCAACCTTTACCCTTCTTCTCCAACAATACATACACCCCCTTCCTTCATTTTTTTTTTCACTTGTAGTAATAGTTTCATCAAGGTAGATTATGTCTTCTACTCAATCAGACGACTTAACTTACGCATAAGAGCAAAGCTATGATCCATCCATTGCTTATTTAGTAGGCGATTCTCCTCCTCTAGAAGAACCCCCTAACATGGTAGACCTTAATGTTGCTGACTGCCCCCTTGGATTTAACTGGGTATACTAGGTTAGTGAGAATTTATGCCATTCGATGACAATGCAGGCAACTCTCTTGCGTTACCCTTATACGTTGGGATCGAGTACGATATGAGTCCTAATGGTCACAAGTATAGTAATCGAGCAAGAATTTAATGATATGTAGCTTTGTTTTAGAGGTGCCCCTAAAGAGTGGTCATTTAAGAGACCTCAACTACAAGAGTAGATTGTCATGTCCAAACTTAAGGAGTTATAATAGTCCTATCGTGTAAACTAACCTTGGCTAGAGGTTATCCCTTTAGCTGCTAATATAGGCATAGTCCATACAAAGTGAACGACAACTTAACTAGCTTTAAAGTAGTCAGATGGGCACCTATAGTAGATAAGACCTGTGGAGTAACACTTTACAAAATACATATTCTCATAATCATAGATAGATTAGTTCTTATACAAAACCTTATATACATCAAAAGTTCCATAGTTTTTAAAAAAACTATACATCTGCAATGGAGAACTATATTACATATATAGACATGATAGCGAGCTGGTAGAGACTATAAGGCCTTCTAAGAAGACTGATAATCCTTCTACAAAAGTAAAACAAAAGTGTCATGAGCTTTGATCCATTCATTAAACTTCATCACTTTTCTCCTTAACTTGTTAGAACTAACTTATGGATAACTGAATTGAGACATCTTTTGATACTATACTGCACCTGTAAAACGATCTATTGGGATGTAAGCTCAACTAGCTCAGTAAGAAGGGATAGAGTCATAAGAATACATTACAAACACGATTGTTCAATTATTAGTTAAATGCCAATACAACAAACAAATGATATAGCATCTCATAATGTGTAGTTGGTTCACTATGAAGTCAGAGTGATTCCATCCACTTTAACCTGGATTTTGAGAAGTTTCAACGCGACGGTATTAATTTAATCCGAGCTTGTGCAATGAATACACCTCTCTTCCCTAGACAACATTCGAATTACGATTCCTAACCTTGCCGTAATTGTCTCTCTTGTCACTTAGTTCAATTAAGGGTAAGAAAAGAATCATTTATACTGTTTTCATTGAAGTATCGATATTTAGTTTGACAACCTAATTATTACCCTTATTGGGCAATCATGAATGTTGGGTTAGGTCTTTAATCAATTCAAGATTAGTCTGATTTATCAAGTGAGCAATCAAGTTCATATACATAATACATGATATATCAAACAAAGTAGCACTTGAAGTTCAACTCCCAATCACTACTTAGTATCATAAGCACATACATAGCATATGCACATATAATTTAATTACAACCACAAACAAGCATTCTTACTCCTCCATGTATCCTGACATGATACTTCCATATGCCACTAAGCATAGATCCCAACTTACCTGCACTTTCTAGTAGTTACTCTTGATTGTAGCCTCCTTGTTCTTTAATTATCCCTAAAAATACATAATATATTAGTTTTCAAGCTTTAATTCATTAATCATTAGTTTGTTTTATATGTTTTGTGTTGTTTAGTCATGAATTTTCTAAGTTATTTTCCCTTAAAAATCATGATTTCTTGATCGATTAATGATTTCCACAATATCTCTAATAAGCCAAATCCTTTGGGCTATCATCTAAGTGGACTTATAGTGTTTTTCTTTAGTCCAAAAATCCTAATGAGTGTATTTATAATAATTTCTTTTAGTCCAAAAATCCTCTAAGTTTTTCTTTGAGCTATTCAAGGGTTATTTATTATATTGATTTTATACTCTAAGACAATCTTTGAACTCCTCTAGAGTAAGCCCTTGTTATAATATCCTCTAAGCTACGTCCTGATCTTGTTATCTATAGAGTTTTTAATAAAATCATCCTCTAACTAATCCGCTGCTTCCCTTGTTTTTACTTTTACTTAATAATTTTTGCCTCTAACCTACCCTCTGAGCATCAATTTAGTGCATTATTCATTATCAAAATCCTCTGAGTCATCCTTTACCTTTTATCAATGTCCTATAATTAGTTTATTTGTTAACTTTCTTCTAATTTATAGTTATGAAATTAGTTTTTAAATAACAAGTAATACTTGAACAAACCTTCCTTAGCTTTATTTCTTCCCAATTCCATATATATCCCATCACAATTCATCAATTGTTTCAAATTCCCTCAATTGGTTAAATACCAACTTTATTATAGCTAACTTCCTACTTCTCATCACTTCTCACTCAACAACCAATCTAACAACTCCAGAATAGTGTACACACTCCAAAATATGATTCAAACTCAATAGCTAAGTGAGATTACTAAGAGAGACATATTATTTCCACTAAATACACTATTTTAAGCATCACTTTAGGCTAAAAAATCAAATAAAAATATGAAAAATAGTATCACAAAAAAATTTGACAAAGCAATTTAGTATTAGTTTAGGATAGTTTGTAAAAAAATTTTGAGATAGAAACCACATCATTTACCCACTTTATTTTAACTTCGAAAATCATTCGATTTCTTCGATTTTTTAAGGATGTATATATTAGCTACTAAATTTATACAAATTGATATTTTTTCTAGATTCTACAAAAAAAAAAAAATGTAAGAATAAATTTTTTTATAATTTTATAAGCTTTTTAGTATTTTTAGTAATTTACATAAAATCGAATAAAAAATGGACCTCACTGGAAAATTGGCCTTGGGCTACTAGTGGCTCCTCCCTCCTTGTTGTGGTGCTAAGTGGTGGGCATGGCCTCTAGCGGTAACGGTTAAGCTCCAATAGCCCTCCAATCTTTCATATCTTCTAATGATCAGATTGTACCTATTTTGTGTTTAATTTTCCCTAATTTATTCCTTTAATCTCCAAATTCCCCACTAGATTTCCTTAAATACTACTTTGCATGTATAATCTAATAGAGAGGGTTTCTAGATTTTTAGAGTTGTTTAACTGATGTAAAATGATTTTCTTTCTCTCTCCTCTTAGATTTTCTCTTAAATATCACCCATTTCTTACATGATCCTTAGCTATATTACATAAACGCTTATCCTAGATGATTATACACACCTAAACCACTTCATTCTAGCTACCATAAATTTTTTAATGATTTTTTATTAATTTCTTAAGTATTTTAGCCTAAAATGCTTATATTATGATATTGTAACTAAATATGGGTAGTACATACTTAAAAATTACATATGATGCATACGAACATATTAAATATGTTATTTTATGTCCCATATAAATTTTATTACATATGTAATTTATCCGTAAGAGTTTACGATTTAACTAGACCTATTTTACGCGATTACGGTGATTAATACGTAATATAATTACATTGTACTATTTTAGCTATATTATTATTTTATTATATTTTTAATATCCGAGTCCACTGGGTCTCTTTGTCTAGTGTGTTGAACCTTTTTTGAAATTTTCTAGGTTAATTGTATTAGTTTCATTAATACCATAAATTTACTTATTTGATTTCTATTTGCTGAATACGAGGCTTACATGGATCACTGTGTTAGGTGATCAAGATTTGCCATATTTGAGAAATATTTTGAGGTCAGTTTGAAACTCCCCTTTACTATAATCTAGAGGTCTTATTTTACATATCATTGTCTTTGTCCTTCTATGTGTACTTCTAACTCTTGTAGATTGCTCATAACCTTTGAATGTGTATGTGAAGACCTGGAGGTTAAGGCTATAGTAACCTTATTTAGATTTTATTTTTTTTTAACTTTGAAGAAGAAAGAAGGTTGGTTTTATATCTATACTTTACCTTATAGGAAATTGTTTATCGGATTGGAATCTTCCATTCACAAATGGAAGCAAAAATGGATAGTAGTTAGGTTGGCTACATTATTGGATTTTTCAACTACTTGGATTCAATGGATCTAATTATCTAATATAAAGCACTTACTCCCTAAAGATCAAAAGGCCTACGATGCTAATATGGAGGCTTATAATAACAAATATTTCCTTTGGGACACTAATGGGATTATAACCAAATACTCCCATGGTGCTCCGATCTTCCCTAAGGATGAAGCTCGGGTTTTTGAGGGTGCTAATTGTACCTTTGATGGAAACATTGAAGGTTTGGATGGGGGAATGGAAGTTGAGGAAGGTATGGGCCATTATGATATCGTCGTGCTAATAGGGGCTCATAAGAGGAGGAACCTTTGTGTTTACTTAGGAGTGGGATGGTCTTTCTTACTTGTGCTTGGTATGGTTGTTGTAAGTTTTCTCATTTTATTTTTTAATCATCCTGACCTAAGCCCTTGCATTACTTAATACAGATATGACGCTTAAGGATTATAGCTCTAAGGACTTGTTTGCTGAGTTAAAGGCTAGTAGGTCCAAGGGAAAGGAGGACAGTAAGAAGACCTCCTTTAAACAAGCTCCTACCAAGCAGCTATTTAAACCTTAGACTAAAGTCCTCTCAAAGGAGTCGATCAAACCATCAATAAAGTTTACTACTCCTGTTGCTACTAAGGAGAAGGATGGTCAGTAGGCAAAGAACTTTAAGGAGTCTCAACAACTCAAGGCTCTTGTTAAGAGGAAGGTCATTGAGGTTATCGAACTTAGGAAGTGACTTAATACATATGAGTATCCTCCCTTTGAGAGAGACCTTGAAAAGGGGAAAACTCTAAGGGACTAGAAGGTTGGAGGCAAGTCTACTAACCCTAATGAAGGAAAAGAGGCTTCGTTCAGGATTCTGAGCTCGATAACCCCAATATAGAGACAAAACATTGAGGTGGTGCAATTTTGGCCCACTTGGATTATTAGCATTGCAAACTTCGCATTAGGAAATGGTTGGGTAGCCCTTGAGTTACTCAAAGGGATTTGTTTACCTAATGATGTTCAACCCTTGACTAATGTAGTTAAGCATTATCAAAATTTAGGGTCGAATAGTCTACTTTGTTTAGATACTTCTAGTTGTTATGATGTAAGTCTTCTACATTTATGATTTAACCTTTGCTGGGCTCATCGTCTCTTCCCTATCCCTAGATCGATTTTTCAGAACTCCTAAAGGCTCCTAATGATCATGGAAGTTTTGTTAGAAGAGAAGAACATTGTAAGTTCTCAAGTTTATCTTAGCCTTCTAGCCTCCTTCTTCCCATTAAGGTTATAATCCCTCATTTATCTTTCTTCCAGATTGTTGAGGAGGCTAAGAACCAAGTGGCCAGTGTAGAGGCCGAAAAGACATGTTTACAATAAAAATGGGGATTGGAGAAAACAAGATTAGAGGAAGAGAAAGCTAAAATTAAGGATGAACTCAAATCCTGGAGAGAGAAAGAGACCAATGCCTAGGAAGAGAAGGAGAGATCTTTAATGGAGGAGCAAAAGAAGAACTCCAAACTAGAGATTGACCTCTAAAGTACTCAGAATGAGGTTGAAACCCTCAAGAATAAGCATAGTGTGGAGGTCGCTTACTTAAAGAGCTCATATGGGGAGCTAAAAATTAAATTGGTTAATATGGTGAAGGAGAAGGACTCTCTATATGATAAGGCTTACAACAAGGCTTACGCGAACATTCAAGTGAGTGATGAATATAAGGAGTCAATGAGTAAAAGAATTATGGATGGGATCAACTTTGCACAGGAAGAGGTTCTGATCCATCACCTTAACTATGACCTCAACTGCCTTAACTTTGCTAGATGAGCTCAAAACATCCAAGCCTAAGTCAAAATGAGAGGGCATTTAATAGAAGTAGAGAAGTATAGAAGATGTAGGTACTCCAATAGTTGATCACCTTAACGCAAAAGGAAGAAGTGAGAGTCCTGAAGTTCAAGATATTGCTATATCTAATCGTTCGACTAACACCCAGCTAGACGCTGCTCAAGGTTCTAATCCCCAAGATGCTCCTCCTGCCTAATCCCTAGGCTAATGATAACCCTCTACCCATCATTCATATTTTTTTTTTCAAACTTTCTTTTAGGATGCTCACCTTAGCATTGTAAAAATGTGTTTCATGAAGACTTTATTCCTTTGAACTTTTATTGATAGCTTAATACATTTGAACTTTTCACATCTTGTGATGATGTGCTTTTCAATGAATTTCTATTGCATGTCAGTTGGGATATGTTGTTGTTTACTTTAATAGTTACAGGAGTTCTTTATGATATTCCTTCGTACTGGAAGTTGGTTCCAGTAGTGATTGACCAGATCAAGGTTGGGTGTTTAGAGGTTATCACCCCCATAGTAGTTCATTTTCTATGTGGTTGAGATTATAATATGGCTCTCTTATTGGCTAGGGGCCTAAGAGTGTGTTTTCATATGCTATCCTCGAAAGGATTTGCAATTTATGGCTCATCATCCTTAATAGGATTTATAACCTTTAGCTCGTTGTCCTTAAGAAGACTTATAGCTCTTAGCTCATCATCCTTAAGAGGATTTTGAATCACAAGCTTATCATTCTTAAAAGGAATTGTAGCCCCCATACCCATCTCTCTTGCAAGGACTTGGGGTTTTTAGATTTCGTTGTTTATGAGACTAAGAGATCAAAGGATATTCTTTTCCCGTAGTTCATCAAACATAGGACTTAGAGATTAGTGCTATTATAGTTTGCTCTTTACCCCTTCGTATAGCACTTAGACCATGTTTTACTTTCGATAAAGCATTATGGTGGAGAGAATAAAGTCATAAATAGATATTTCATGGTTAGCCATATCATATAGTAAATTAAGTTAGCTATCAGCTATGACTTGATACATAATATTTGCTTAATCAAACACTGTTTCACAATGTAGGATAAACACATAAAACTTGAGGAATAAGTCCAACAAAACATAGATCACATCACATATCGAAAGAAACAAATATAGACAAATACACACATCTTAACTTATGCTAAAAGAAACAAACACATAACCAAACACTTATCCATGCCTCTGGATTTGATTCTTCACATCCTTCATTCGAAATAAGGTATGACATTGTCGGCATTCTATGCTCTTGGTATCAGTTCCCATCAACCTCTTCAGCCTGTAGGCATGCCTATTTCCGACCACCTCCTTTACTCTTACTAGATCCTCCCATGCTGGGGTAAGTTTCCCTAGACATTGCTTTGCTCCTAATGCCTTCAACTTCCTACAAACCAGGTTGGCAACATTTATGCTTGACTTGCTTACTGTAGTCTTAGGCAATTTGTTGCTGATAAGTAGTAAGGTAGGCTTGAGCCAAGGCGTATGTTTTGTGAATTGTATCTAAGTTGGCTTGTAGACCGATGTTGTTAAGCTTAGGGTTATATGCTTGGACTCTTGTACTCTCCACTTATAACTCATTTAGCAACATTGCCTCAATTCCAAAGGATAATTAATATGTTGTATGACTTGTCGATGTCCTTTGAGTAGTCTTGTAAACCTACATAACGTTGGGCAGCTCATTGGACCACTTGTTACCTACTTTGTTGACTCTTTTCTTTAAGCTTTGTAAAATGACCTTATTTACTGCTTTAGTCTAGCCATTACTTTGGGGATACACAATAGAAGTATAACATACCTCGATCTTTCGAGCTTCACAAAATTCTCTAAACTTGTCATTGTTGAACTGTGGTATGTTGTCTATTATGATGGCATTAGGTATTCCAAATCTAGACAGGATGTTGCTTACAATAAATGCCTTGATGCTTCTTTCTGTTATGCTTGGCACAACTTTGGCCTCAACCCATTTTGTGAAATGATAAATTGTAATAGTAATATACCTTCTCTATTTAGTGGTTCTTGGGAAAGAACCTAATATATCTAGTCCCTACTATGCAAACGGCTAGGGCCTAGTGAGAGGAATCAAGCATAATGGTGTGCTTAGGAGCTTAGTTATCATTAGGACTTACCATAGTAGATCTGAACTAATGGGTCTTTCAAAATATTGAAGAAAATAGAAGGCATTGGTCCACGGATAAATTGGAGTAACTGACGTGAAGTTGCTTGGAGAATATGACACACCAGCGAACATAACACGACTTGACACCTCGGAGTTTTTTGCTAAAGTAGGTAATGGGTCGGTGCTCTTGCATAAGGACAGCACTAATGCCGACATTAGACCCATCACATTCAACCTTAAAAACCTTCTCGAAATCTAGCAGGGTGAGTACTGAAGTAGACCTTAGCTTAGAATTTATGTCTTCAAAACTCCTCTGAGCTTTTTCGGTCCATCTAAACTCAACGTTCTTCTTAGTCAATTTAGTCGATGACATAGTTATGGAGCTGAAGTTTTGAATAAATCTCCAATAGAACGAGGTTAGACCATGGAAGCTCCCGACTTCGGCAGTACTAGTCGGTAGAGGCCACTCATTAATAACTCTGACTTTTTCCTCATCAACTTGAACTCCCTTCCCTGAAATGACATATCCAAGGAATACAACCTTGCTTTGGCATAATGCGTATTTCTTCAAGTTGTCAAATAATTTCTCAACGTGAAGTATGTTGAACACTAATCTCAAATGTTTGACATGAACGAGGAGGTTGGCACTGTAGACTAGAATATCATCAAAATAAACCACGACATATTTACTGATCAACGATTTGAGTCCATGATTTATCAGTTGCATAAATGTACTCGGTGCATTAGTTAGACCAAATGGCATCACCAACCATTCGAGTAAACCATCCCTTGTCTTGAGGGCCGTCTTCCATTCATCCCCAAGTCTCATTCGTATTTGGTGGTAGCTACTCTTTAGGTTAATCTTTGAAAAGATGCCAACGCCATGTAACTCATCAAGCATATCATTAAGCTACTGGATTGGGTATCGGTATTTGATAGTGATCTTATTAATAGCTCGTCTATCAATGTACATTCACTATGTTCCATCCTTTTTTTTGGTACAAGCACAGTAAGTACAATACAAGGACTCATGCTTTCGCGGACATATTCGTGATCCATTAACTCATCTACCTGTTTCTTTAGCTCAGCTGCTTGCTTTGGATTGAGCCTTTAAGTAAGTCTGTTTGGTAAGACAGCCCTTGGTTGGAGGTCGATGCAATTCTCAATAACTTTTAAGGGAGGTAAACCTTTAAGCATCTTGACAGGGAATAGGTCGGCAAAGTCCTGAAGTAGCTACTACACTTCAGCAGGTAAGTTCTTGGCTTCTCTAACTTCTAAGAATCTCCTGACTAAAAGGAGCACATAGTCCTTGGCCTTGATTTCTCGTGCAAACTGAGCTCAGGAAATCACCAAGGACTTTTGCTGTAGAGATCTAGCAACCTTTTCTTGGGGTTCTTCCATTTCCTTAGGACTCATAGGTGTTAATATAATTTTTTTCTTATCCTTCTAAAACATGTAGGTGTTTCTATACCCATTGTGTAATACTCTCAAATCAAATAGCTACGATCGGTTAAGTAATATGTGAGAAGCACACATTGGAAGGACATCACATAGTACCTTGTCCTTGTACCTATCACCAATGGTAATTGCCACTTTAACTTGCTTGACAATGTGTAGTCCTCCTTTCTTGTTTAGCCAATGAATCTTGTACAGCTTAGGGGTGTAGAAGGGTTAGCAACTTCATGGCCTTAACTAACCCTTACGCGATGATGTTGGTGTAGCTCCCTCTATCACTACACGACGCATAGCTTGATATTCACATGACAATTTGTATGGAAGAGATTTTCTCTTTGCTCATTCTCGTTAGTCATAAAAGCGCTGAGAGATTGTTGAACAGCAAAGCAATACTTGCCTCCACCTTTAGGAGGTGTCTCGGCATTAGGGTCTTTTTGAAATTCTTCTAGTATCTGATCGGTTGCCACTTCTTCCTCTCCTTTACTCGCACTTTCTACTTCAAACTAGGGCTTGTCTCCAATTATGGTCATGACTTGGCGGTTCGGACATTGATTAGCCATGTGTCCATAGCTAAGGCATTTAAAACATTTGATTTCTCAGGTTTTCCTTCTTAAATTTGGACCTTAGTCTCTTCGAATCTTGGGCTCCTCGGTCTTTCTCTTACCTCGGCTTTCTTTTGATTGGCTTAGCATCTGACCTCTGCGTTCCACCTCGGAACTGTTTGATTCTTTGTCATTCCTTAGTCGGCTTGGCAGTCTACTCCTATTCAATAGCATTGTTCGGCTACTTGACATTCGACTAACTTGGTTTCTTCATTGCCTTTCAACTCTTTGGGCCACATGGATGGTTTCATCTAGAGTTGTGAGGTTCTACAGTTCCACGATGTTACCAATCTCAGCCCGTAGTCTAGAGATGAATCATACTATAGTTCGTGTCTTCGGTTCATCGACATTGCATTGTATAATGAGCAATTGAAACTCTCGGACATAGTTGTCTATGGATTTGTTACCTTGTCTCAAGTCTTGGAGTAATTGGAAAGTGTCTTGTTCGTAGTATTCGAGAATGAACCTATTTCTCATAACCCTCTTCATCTTATTCCATGTTCAGACTTCACTTTGAGCCCTTAGGCGAACATTCTGTAGTTTCTTCTACTACATTGCTGCATATCAAGAAAATTCTAACACGGCCACTTTAATGCGGACAACATCTTCATCATCGTAGAAGTCGAATATCTTTTCAATCTTCTCTTCCCAATCTAGGTAGTCATTAGCACTATCAGACTCGTTGAAGCTTGGAATCTGTACCTTAAGATGTTTGGCACCTCTTAGCACTTTAAACTCACTCTCATCAATCCTATCATACTGGTTTTCTCTTTCCTTGTACTCTTTCACTTTGTCCATCTCTAACCTTCTTCTCACAAATCTGTTGTCACGTCGAGGTGGTACTTGGTTCACTAGAAAGGCCTCTAGAACTTGCTTGTTCATCTATCTTTTCGGCTTATCTCTCATCTCTTAGCCCTGCTTTGAAACTCTCTCACGCGTTTTAGTCTCGAAGACTTTGTTTACTGAGATAGCTAAGTTAGCCACAATAGTAGTAAGATCTTATATTTGCTCATTAGTAATACATGGTGTCGTTGGGTAACTTGACCACAACCATGAGCATTACTCTTGGCATTGTCAATCTCTCCCTATACATTAGGATTTGACATTCTCAACATAAAGCTTCAATAAATACACTTTACATGGATGCCTTCAACACACACACACAAGTAACTTGAACAACAGACTAACTATCACTATACAGGTTTTGGTCTCAACCTCAAGCTTTGATACTAGGATTATACGGTGTGCCTAAGAACTTAGTTATCACTAGGACTTACTGTAGTAGATCTGAACTAATGGGTCCTTCGAAATATCGAAGAAAATAGAGCGAATTGGTCCATGGAGGAATTGGAGTAGTTGACGTGAAGCTGTTTGGAGGATATGACACACTAGCAAACACAACACGACTTGATACCTTACTGGATATGACGCATAAGTTGATGTCAAGGTCCACCCACCACTAATCCTAAGCTACTCGATAAGATTAGACAAGAGTGTATGAAAAATGGAGTTGGAGAGGGTTGGCTTACAAGAACAGAATATTTAATGTCTATTGTGTCATGTTACATTCTGGCTTACAAGGGAAATGAACTATTTATAGTAAGTCTCTAAGGTAACATTACAAATGAAGAAATTATAAGAAAGTATATACAAAAAGGAGATTCTTAGTATGTACGAAAAAGGGTAAAAAGGACAAAAGACACAAATGGAAAAATAGTATAATGTCAGATGAGTTGGATAGGTGGTAGTGCAACATTGGTCCTGTATAGAGATTCTCTGAGCATAGTAGGTAAGAGGGATTAAGATGTTGCGGCAATAAAGCAACTGAGACAAGAAGAGGGTGATGAGAGTCATGGTAATAGGTTAAGAGAAAACTACTCGGTCGGTAAGTGAGTTTCTCGTCTCTTGGTAAGAACTTTTCGGCAGCAGTTGGTCGGATTACTCAATACAGGGTCCTTGGTAAGGGAGTAGTCGGCATCATCACAACCAAGAGTATAGATCAACGTATAACAATGTGGGGAGCTTAAGGAGTTTAGCTACCTTCCTTCAGTGTAAAGTTTCTCGTCATCAGTAGGTTGCTGAGAGAGGATTCTTCGAGTGAGGGATTGGAGGCCTCGAAGCTGTGCGCGAGTACTGGGATCAATGGTCGACAGTTCATCATATAAGCTGGGACCTTTCTCAATTAGGGCATTCCTTTGACATTGATCACAAGTTTGAGCCAGACTAAAGGAATCTTTCATCATTATAGACCACTAATATCCTAGCCTTAAGGCTTGGACATAAAGTGCTACAACCTTGATATGATTATTGCATACTGCTAATTGCAGATTAGACAAAACTTGTTTAGCTTCAAATGGTCAATGGCATCGTAAATGAGGCATGCTCATTCCTCTTTTATACAAATTCCCATCAATTATTGTGAAGTTAGTTGCCTTATAGATGAGATGTTAAGCCTCATTGGTATCTTAGGTTAGAGTTCCTTTTTCTAGGTATTCAATTATAGTATCCATCCAACAACAGTTTGGATCCTTTTGTTGGATCTCAAGACACTCTTGTGGCTATGATATCATGCTTCTATTAGCTAAGTACTCTATAAAAACTTTATCTTACTAGTTCAGCAGGCTTGAAGCCAACTTAAATAATTTGTTTGCCACATTGTTCTCAGTCCTTGATATTTTTGTCAATTGCCACTCTTTGGAATTCGATTCAAAGTCTTTCACTAATTGCAAGTATTTAATCATGCTTTTGTCTTTAGCCATGTTACTGTTGGCAACCTGATTTACCACCAATTGAGAGTTAGAGAATACACTTAAGTGATTCGCCTTGACCTCCTTTACTATCTTCATCCTAACCAAAAGGGCCTCATATTCCGATTCATTGTTGCTAGCTTGGAAGCCGAACTTCAAGGTGTAAGCAATCTAAGCTCCCATAGGCTCCACCGGAATCAATCCAGCTCCACTCCCTTCATTGGTTGATGAGCCATCTACATATATCTTCCAGGTTGGTTGGTCTTTGCTTGAATTGGAACTTTCAGATCTCGTAAACTCAACAATAAAATTAGCTAAAATTTAGGCTTTGTATGCTTCCCTAAGTTGGCACTAAATTTGAAGGGCACTAAGTTCTAAGGTAAATTTGACCAAACGTCCTAAAGCATATGATTTATGCAAGGCTTGCTTTAAAGGCTGGTTTGTCAGCACCACAACCGGATTAGCTTTAAAGTAAGGTCAAAGCTTTTGAGCAGCAACTACTATGGCCAAAACGAATTTCCCCAGCTTTGTATATCTTAATTTTGGTTCTTATAGGACAGGGCTCACATAATAAATAGGTCAGTGAACTCATCCTTTAGCCTGTACGAAGATAGAAGAGAGAGCTTGATCACTCATGGACAGGTGTAGGAAAAGCGTTTCTCCTTCTAAAGATTTTGATAAGATTAGAGGTCTTGTAAAAAATTCCTTTAAGGCCTAAAAATTCTTCTTGCACTCTTCATTCCATTGGAACTCAAATGGGTTCATTAATACTTTAAAAAATTTCACATGCCTTTCTACACTCTTTGAAACAAATCTATTTGATGTTGCTATTCTTCCCATTAACCCTTGGACATCCTTGACAAACTTCGAGGGCTTCATGTCAAGTACAACTTGAATCTTTTTAGGTTTGGCCTTGATCTTATGTTGTGTTGCCATATATCCTAAAAATTTCCCTCATGAAGCATTGAACACATGCTTTTGTGAGTTTAACTTCATATTGTACCTCCTTAGAGTGTCAAAGGTCTCTTGGAGGTCGGCTAGATGGTCATCACTTGTCTTGCTCTTCATTATCATATCATCAACATAAACCTTGATATTTTTATGTATTTAGGGCTTAAACATTTTTGTGACTAGCCTCTGATATGTAGTCCCCACGTTCTTTAACCCGAATGGTACCACCTTATCATAGTAGGTACCAAAATATTTTATAAAGGATGTGTATACTTGATTGGTAGGGTGCATCCTGATTTGGTTGTACCTTGAAAATGCATCCATAAAGCTTAATAGCGCATGTCCTCAAGTTGAGTCGATCATCTGATTTATCTCAGGCAAGGGGAAGGAATCCTTTGGACAAGCCTTATTTAGATTTGTAAAGTTGATGCACATCCTTCATTTGCTGCTCGCTTTCTTCACTAATGCACAGTTCACTAACCATGTGGGATACTGCTCTTCCCTAATGAATTCGGCCTTCAGTAATTTTTGCACTTCTTCTTCAATCACAGCTTACCATTTAGGTGTAAAGTGCCTTTTCTTTTGTTGCATTACCTTCACATTTAGGTCAATATTCAACTTATAGGTAATGACCTCCTTATGTAGTATGTCCGAAGTGGACTATGTGAAAATGTATTTGTTAAGTTAAAGAAAGTATACTATATGTTCTCTTAGTCGGGTGGCATAGCAACTCCGACCTTAGTCACATGCTTTGGATTATACTTGGGCTAAATTGTTAAGGTCTCCTCTATAGGTCCTCTTTACGCTACTACTTGGTTGTTTAAGCTCTATTCAATTGCGTAGATTTGATCCCTTTTCAAAGCTTTTATGTACAAAGATAAAGACAACTGCTAGTCTCCATAACATGTTCCTATTCTAGTTGAGGTGGGAAACTTTACCTTTTGATGAGTAGTGGACATGACCATCCTGAACACATTGATGGAAGGTTGGCCCAATGTACCGTTGTAAGGTGAAGGACAATCCATGATCACGAAATCGATCTCTTTCTCCATTATATTCTCATCATCTCCTATCTATAAGGATAGAGAAACCACCTCATGTACCTTCACTAGTTGATTACTGAATCTGTATAAGCTACATTTGTACGACTGCATGTTGATATTCTCAAGTTTCAAACGTATCTGATCAAATACATGCTTAAAGATAATATTAGTAGAACTCCCAATGTTTACCATCACCTTCTTGATCTCAAAATTTCCATTCTAGTTGAAATTACCAAGGCATTGCTATGCGGGAATTGAACTACTTGCATATCCTTGTTTGAAAAAAATGATCATGTCGTCAACCTTATGTTGTTTTCCCCTAGGGTTCAACACATGATCTCTTACTTCGCTCGGAGAGCTTGTTATATGTTGAAGACCTCCCCTAGTTAGTCTTCCAAAAATCACATTTATTACTCCTTGTGGAGCTTAGTTATCTCCTCTCTCATTGTCATGTGCCCTTTGATCACAATTGTTAGGATATATTTCTGTATTCTGAACATGCTGTTCAATGCTTCTTCTCTATGCAGGTTACTCAATGCGCTCCTCCTTGTTTGCTATGAATTTCTTCAAATATCCCCTTGTACGGCATCTTAAAGTGAATTCTTCAAGTATACACATTTGTTCATTTTATGGCCTCTATCATTGTGGAAGTTGCAATACCTATTAGAATTCCTTCTAGCTGAATTACTCTTCATTTTTTTAGGCCAAGCTAGGAAACCTTAATTTTAGACTTCCATCAAAATATTTGACATAGGTTAGTTGAGCGGGGTATGGTCTAAACGTGGATATTGGTCTTTTTTGATCACCTAGTGGTTGGTTAAGCTTATTGTGTGGATCAAAGGTCCTTCCTAATATGTCCTTTAAGAATCCTCTATCCCTGTTAGGTTTCTTCTCATGCTTTTCCTTCTCTAGTTCCCTTTTAGCCTACATCTAGTCTTCTTGCCAAATATATGTTTCTGATCTCTTAGTGAAGTCATCTAATGAGGTCAGTAAATGTTTTGCAAGGGACTTAAAAAAGTCCGAGTCCTCTTTGTCTCTTCTACAAATGGCATGGAAAGCTACACTTTTTTCACTATTAGTAATTTCAATTATTAGTTGGTTGAAACTATAGATGTAATCTCTGATAGATTCTCTGTGTTTCTACCTAATTGATGTCAAAAGCAAAGAATCTTTGGCTGGAGGCTTACTGGCCAAGAAGTATTATTGAAACGCCTCTGCTAACTAATCAAAGGAGGAAATGGAAGCTACTTTAGTGAGTTGAACCAATTGCTTGCAGTTTTCCTTAAAGTAGACGGGAAAACTTTGCAAGCAATAGCATTGGATAGCCTATAAAGTTCTTTCAAGGTTTGGAAGGTGTTCAGGTGGTCATCTGGATCCTTCCTTCCATCATATGTGTCAAATTGAGGCAAGTGAACACTTAATGGCAAGACCTCAAATACTATATTCTATAGGAAAGGGATTGCCCTCTTGCCTTTTACGCCCGTCTCTTTCTTAGATGTTCCTTCATTGGCTAGCTTCTTAAAATAGTCCTCCAACTCTTGTAAATTTATGTCTACTACAACTTTCTGGGGTAATCATGTAGTCACACACTTAACCCTTTCTCCTAAGAGAGTTTGCACACCTAGAACTGTAGGAGACCATAATGGTGCTTGTGGTTGAACATTATTACCCAACCATGGCTCCTGTGCTTGTTGGGTACCATCTTCATTCACCCTTGGAGCTTTCCCTCGTAGTTGCCAAAGCCTCCATATGCTGGTTGACTTGTTGTTGGGAGTAAGTAGAAGAGGAGGTGGCATCCTTCTCATTACCCCTGGTGCAATTCTCTATTAGTGGCTTGAACCTCCTCCAATTCTTTTGTAAACTTAGCACATAATTGATCTAGTTATGCTATTTGGGAGTTGCCATCTTATTGCTCATTTTCTTGGATGACTTGGTTGTGTACTTTAACTTGATGTACTTCAGGAGTATGCTGTGGTGGTGATTGCTGTTGTTAGACCACTTGAGAGGCCTTACTCCCCCTTGTAGTGGTTTCTTGTGACTTAGTTTGTGCCATGTCGTGGTAACAAAAATAGATGGTGCCAATTGTTGATATCAAATCTTGGTTGAGGTATGATCTCAAACACTAGATTTACAAACACTTTACAAAACAAATGAAAGTTATGCTAGGGGGGTATTAGGGCAACTTTGGTGTTGTCTCTTTAATACCTAAGTTAGGTGATATTAAGTAAGATAAGGGGAAAGTAAAGGAGAAAATGTCTAAGTTTCTAGAAGAACCTCCTTTTATAGTTGATGGAACATTTTGAAAGTAGTAACTACTCCCTCCAGTTTCAAGTACGTACACCTAGTTTATATTTTAAGACCACTTCCTCATTTTTAGGAAACATGGTTGATGTAATGGTAGCTAACGGGCTGGTTTTTGGATAGGAGGGTTGACTGTTCGTGCCTAATGTTAGAGTTTGAACCTTCTAGAGTTGACTAGGTCAAATTCCGACCTAAAGGCAGTTGTTCCTAGCTAAAGGAAGCATATTTGACCTACTTCTAGCAAGACTTCTCTCGTTGAAGTCCAAGTACTCAGTTGTTCCAAACCTTGCCCTATGATCAGTAAGACATAAAGGAGGTCGGAATAAGGTTAAAAGGAGGTATGGTTTTGATAAGAGATTAGAGCCAATCTTAAGCAGCTTAGTTTGTGAGCTTAGGGAAAACCTCCATCAACAAAACTCAAATTTTATTAGGGAATTTTTGTCATATTGTGATCAACTATACTGTATTATAAGAGGATCTTGATTTTCTAAAGCTTTTACAAGAAGATACATGTATAACAACGTTAGTACGTCCAAGTTGATATCATATACACCAATCTAATTAGTTAATAACCAATTTTTATTTCGCTTACCAACATTTTGTAGACATAATCAAGTATATGACTGCCTTAATATGATTTCACCTTATTAGGCGATATCCCTTAATCAATATATGATCTAATTTCATCACCATAGATAATTGTATCTAGAAGAAATCAGGTAACATAAATTTAGAATTTTCAATGTTATATACATAGTCAATGTTCCTATATTCTTATTAAAATTGAATTTTGTATAAGCTTGTTTCGGTTTCAAGATCTTGGGAACACATTTGTCTTTGTAACAATATAAGTATATCACTAATAGACATGATATTTAGTTTAACCAACAATAGAGTCTTACTCTAGATCCTGTTATTCCAGTTGCACTTCCATGTTAACAAGACTCTATGTTTGTAAAACCATAGATATATCTTGGGTTAGAAGGTGTCATATAGTTTTAATATCGTTAAAGAACATAATTATGCTAGTGTTGAATTTTATCATGTTACAGAGAAACCTTTAACTTAATTAGTGATACTATTGTTCACAAACCTCATGTAAAGTCTAAGCAAAGTCCTGATGCCGTTATTAGGGTATATTATTAAACTACCATTCCTTCTATCCGTTTGAATTAGTAAAAGTAAGTACCCTTTATACTACATGCCCGTCTACCACATCGTTGTCCTTGATCATAACTTCAAGATTAACTTTATCATATCTAATATTTTGATTCTTCATGTTTATCTCACAATCTTCCACTTTATCCTTTGAATCAGGTTCTGCCGTATCCTTTGAGGCAGGTTTTGTCTTATTCACTATATTGAGTTCCACCAACTCTACATTCCTAAACTTAGTTGCTACCTTGCTCACCACTCTAGTTTACCCTTAGTAAACACTAAGGTCTTCCTCGGGATCCTTCCTCTCTAAACATTATGAGCTCTTCGAAATTTCTTAGGTTACAATTCTTTTCGATCCATTAGTTAATGCCTTGAGTACAATTGAGGGTTTTACTATCAAGTTTTGGCACATTAAATCCTAATGGTATATCTCTATACCTATTGAAGATAAGTAACCTAGTAATCAATAAATCCTAAGGACTCTTTCAAAAGATATGTGGTAATTCCTATGAATATGAAATCTATGCCTAGTGGATTAAATCTACCTAAACCTTCCTTTATCATTCAAACATTACTTGATTAGTTATTTTTAATAACAACCTTAGAAATCGTATTCTATATTCTATAGGTTGCTCTTTATCATTTCAATCAACATTCAACCAAAGTATTATAGCTACTTCTCTAAAATTTTATAAGTTAATTAGATGGAAAGCAATCGTTTATATGGTCGGTATGGATAATTACACATCCTACATTTCTCTTACATATATATATATATATATATATATATTATAGATATAAACTTGTAGTCTAAATCTTTTACTATCTAGTTATTGCCTACTCTTTATGTTTCTTGAGACGTCTATTGATTCTACTTATGATGCTTCAAAGCAAGTCCGTAAGAATTACACTTTAAAACGATTGTGATTTTTGTTAGTGTTTATCTTGCTTTGACATGTGACTTTTAATCACAAAAATAAGCATCTATTTAAGGGCTATACTTTGTAGAAGTTGTAATTGCATTAAGTGGAAAGAGCATGGTGAAATAGAATCTTTAAGAATATATATAGACCTACTTGTCAAAAATACATATCATTTAAAGACAGAGGACACACAATCACCTTCATTTGACAATAAATTACAAACTAAATTTCAACACAAAAACACATCAGACATTTGATTTAAAGTATTATATAGATGAAAAAAAGAAGAAGAGAAAAATGATATGATTTATTAATTTTATTTTATTATCATGAGAGCAAAAAAAAAAAAAAAAAAAAAAAAATTTCAAAATACACTTTCCATAGACCCTACATTCTTCATCATGAAATTACAACTCTAAATAAAAACAAAAATGTATAGCTTTGAGCGTCACAATATCAAGCGAATTACTTGCTATATAATTAACCTCAACCAAAACAATGGAACTTGCCAATATCAACATATAAAAGCACAAATGAATGAAATAATATAGGAGAAATTATTTTATGCTGAAAATCGAATGAAGAGTTAATTCAAAGTTTAGACGATTAAATTGGAAAATGAATGTATGAATCTAAACAATTTTGGAAAAATGAAACCTAAATATCACTTGAGAAAATATGAGCAAAATATTTCTTACATTAATGAAAAAAATCTTAATCACATTGGTGGAAAAGGGTATATACTTTGATAAATATGGAAGGCAAGCTAGTTCCGTATCCACCAAAATATTTACCATATCATTAAAATAATTTGTATGTTTTAGTATGATTCCTCAATCAAATCGTATGTAAGATAACATAAAGTCAATAATAGGTATAATATCGACAAATCAATTTTTTAGTTTAACAATGTAAACCCTTAAAATCAAATTCATTTAGATATAGACAGTAAATGAGACAATAACGTGTATATGTTCCCTTTGTTCATCCGCGGTAAGTCCCATTGGATGTTTCATCCTTACGTTTCTAGAATTTATATCTGCATACCTAGAGTATCTTTCTGTGTGGATCGAACAATTAACCTTAACTTGCTATCTGCATAATTTATATGACAAATTTATTAATTAACATTATACAATCAATAAAAAAGAACACCAAGGAAAAGTTTAAACATAGGAGGACTACCTATTAGACAATAATGAGGCTTTGCCAATGATTATTGCAAAAGGGCCATTATTTCCCTTACCATTAGTCTTTTATTTTTTTTTTCCCTACATGTTATTGTCTTATTACGTTTTTTTCTCTACAGTTTAGGAACCGATGTAATAATATTTAGGCTTGAATGATGTAAATGTGAAATTGAATTAAACAATGTAAGAAATATGTCATACCTTGTTTGAGTTTAATGGAAGAGGTCTCAAGAGGCTTACACTTCGTGAGTAAATTTGCTTAAGTTAATATTTGTTGAAAGTGGTGACCACAATGTTGAGAGCGAAAGTATGAGAGAGGGAGAAAGATGAGACATATTATGAATTTGAAAAGATAAACAATAGACTACTAAACTTAATGTAAATAAATATAATTATTGTAATTAATAATAATGATGATGATCATAAATATAAAAGATGTTATATGGAAGTGGTGATTTTTAGTATAAAGGGTGCATGAAATTTATAACCCCAACAGAATAATGTAAAAGGCATGCATTGTAAAATAAAAAGGGTAAATTATATGAAATATTATTATATTAAATATGTAATATGGACAATAAGTAAAAGAAACCAAACCTCTTACTTGCACTTAAATAATATAGATATAAATAATAGTAGTGGTAAAAGGGAAAGATTTCGATCTTGTAAGCATTATGGTGGCAAATCTTATCCTCATTTTAGATGCTAGAAGAGACCTAATGTGAATGCAATAAGTGCAACTAGATGGGGCACAGGGTAGTGATATGCAAAGCAAAAATTCAATAACAAGTTGTGTAAGCAAAAAATGCTAATCAAGAGGAGCAAGATTGGTTCTTTGTTGCAACTTGTTTTTTAAGTAGCAACTCATGTGAATCCTAGTTAATTCATAGTGGCTGCACCAACCATATGACCTATGGTAAAGAGTTGTTCAAGAAATTGGAGAAAATTGAAGTTAAATGGGTAAAAATTGGAAATTATGAACATATTGTAGTAAAAGGAAATGGCATTGTAGCTAGAACAAACTACTTAGGTACAAAAACTCTTAGTTATAGTTCTAGATGTACCTTTTATTAATCAAAACATACTTAGTGTTGGATAGTTACTTGAGAAAGGATTCAAAGTTAACTTTGAAGACAATGTTGCATAATTAAGGATCTAACAGGTTAGGAAATGTTCAAGGTTAAATTGAGAAGTAGAAGTTTTATTTGATCCAATGAAGGAGAAGTAAGCTACATTTCTAATAACAAGTTCAATTGGTCTTTACTACAAGAGGTTAGGTCATTTCCATTATTTGGAATGAACTTAAAGTTGAAAAATCAACTTGTTCGTAGAGTACCTACCTTAATAGCAAAATTAATTGACTGTGAAGTAAGTCAATTTGGGAAGGAAACAAGGTTAATATTCTCAAAAGGTGTCTAGAGGGCCAAACAAAAGCTTTAATTAGTTCACACTAATCTTGCTAAACTGCAAAAAACTCCATCACTAAATGGAACTCTTTATTATATCATTTTTATATATGATTTAACTAGAATGTGCTAGATTTATTTTATTTGATACAAATTGTGAGACCCTGCAAAATTAGTTGTAAGCTTGTAAAAGGACGATTTGGAATCAACATATAAAATTTAGGATGAACGCAGAAGTTGTTCGATTGAGCTTGAATTTTACAAATGGAGCTAGAAGGATTAGTAAAAACAGCCTAATGAGATTTGATTTATGTAAAAGAATAATAAAATAATATAATTGAATATAAAAATACTATTTCTATTTATTTGAGAGGCGAGAAACAAGTTCTAATAATTAACAAGTTACCAAAGATAAATTATGTACGTACTAAAGGTTACAAAACAACATGAAATATTATTTAGATGTGTGTATTTCTATTAAATGTACCTTACGTGTATAAATATATACCTGTAATTGCCTAAATATCTAATTATTCACTAAAATAAGCTAAATAAATTAGGGAAAAATAATAAAAAAAATGGAAAAAATCATGTGGTAGATTAAAATAAGTGTGAAGGTTGTGGGAAGTTAAGAAAGCAGATTCAGGCATGGCAAATATAGTGTGGGACACATTATATACTTAAATAGGTGAGATTAAGGACACGTGTAGGCCAAAAATTCATCTAACTGACCCATTCCATTTAAGCAAACTCACTCCTGTGAACTTCATTTTGAACACTTTGAAGCTTAGGAAAAATAAAAAACCCTCTAGAAAGTGCAATCTATATTATTTGTGGTTCTTGTGCACGATAGGTTTCTAAAGATGAACCACCACAATGCTTTGAAGGAGCACCATCTGAAAGGAGGGGTCGACATACCCACAGTGCTGTCAGTGGTCACAACCTTATTTGTCGATGAGTCTAAATTTTTGCTTTAAATTTCATAAAATTATTAAAAATATCAAATTTTCTTGAGAAATTATGGAAAAATGTTTTCTAAAGTATTTTTACACATAGATTCTAGGAAAGTTTTCATTCTATTAAAATCAAGTGTCTAAATATATCACTCTTAGTGAATCACTAAACCTAATCAACTTTTGAAACCATTCTTAAAACCTTATGTCGTTGTTTCGGCTTCAAATTTTTTTGTATAAACTATTTATAATATATATAAAATTGCTATGAAGAGATTTTTGTAGAAATAGTTATCTAAATTTTTATGACTTTTTAGGCTCTTTAATTCTATAAAAATAGGTTTTTCAAAAGTTTAATTTATAGTTCTTTAAGAGTTTTGCTTTGAATATGATTTTTGGATGAATATAAGATATAATCTGGTGTTGAGTGATATTATGGAAGAAATTTTAGGTACTAAAAGAGACAGATTCTGTGTGTATGAAGTTTTGTGGTGTAATTTCTAATATCTGTAAATTGAAATTTTGACTCAAGTGAAGTAATAAATGGAGATACTTCGTGTGTAATGTTTTGGGTTACTATTCATAGTAAAAAATGAGCTGAAGTTATGGAATTTAGTTGAAAAGTGCAAAATGTGTAGAATTAGAGGATAAATTAGATGCTCTTAAGTGAATTTTGTTTTAAATATGTATTTAGAAGCTAAATCAAAGACAATGTATGAGTGAAATTCTATTATGTTAAAATCAAAGGATAGGTAAGAGGATGTTTATAGGACTCTCAAATAAATTGTATTTAAAGGATAATTTAGAGGATGAATATGAGGGTAGCTAGAGATGAATTAGTGATAAGTGACGTAAGAACCTAAATGCCTAAGCGTAACTATACTCTATACTTAGTTTAATGAACTAGAATATAGAATAATAGTATATATTGTACTTGTATAAATATTAAAATATCATATATATTATAGGGACTTGTAGTGAACATACACATCAAACTACACTTAAGAGAGCGACAAAAAGTCTAGGTAAGTTAGAATTATTGCTTTATTGTATTTTAGAGTAACATTTTGGGATATGTAGAGGCTTAAATGTGCACTTGTTTGTATTCGTAACTAGTTGAATGTGCAAATGCAGCGTATATGATTGTTGTTGGTATGCTCCTATGGGAGTTAAGCTCCATTTGTGCTTCTTGTTACATATACTATTTTGATTAATTAATTGCATTGATTGATGACCTTGGAAAATGGACCAAGATGTACTTGACCTAAGATTTTAATCTAACGTACATCACAACGCTGTTAGGGATGATTAGGATTCCTTGACTAAATATCAACCCCTTCAAAAGAGATAGCTAAAATGGACTCCTCCTTACCCTTAGTTGAACTAAGTGACCGAAGAGAAAGTTACGGCAAGGTTGAGGACACTAGTTCAAAGGTAGTCATAGGAAGAGGGATGTCTCCATTGCCCAAGCTTGGGTTTGGTCATAAAGGTGTTGTAGCCATATAATTCCTCCAACCCGGATTAGAGAGGGTACAATTTCTTCAATTTCACAATGGATTGAATAACATCGTGCAATGACATTTGCTTATTTATACATTTTGTATAACTAACTTGGTTGACAACCTTGCTTGCCTTGTAGTATATGCATACTTTTTCCTCCGTCTCACTTATTGAGTGATGGTTGCTCACTCTTCTAGAGACTCTTGTAGATTAAGATCAAACATATAGCTTACATCAAATCCTAACCTAGAAGCTGGTGAAGCTAGGGAGCAATGAATTAATGAAGATGCAATTGGACTATTGCTCCTTTCTAAAGGCTTATTTGTCTTCGAGGAAACTAATTAAGACACTACGAGTGACCTAGTAGTTTTCGTAGTTAGTTTGTAAAATAATATGGAATGTATAACCATTTGACCTTATAAGTTCTCTTTGTATGTATAAAGTTTTACATTAAGCAAATTTATTGAGGAACCCCTTTGTAAGGTTTTTTTTTTTTTTTTTTTTTTAAGAATTAATGTACTATTATACAGGTTTTATGAAAATGTAGGTTCTGAGCTAGATGCTTTGAAGCCATGTGGTTGAGTTCTCCTTATGTGGACTAGCTCTATGGTAGTAGTTGTAAGGCCGACTTTTATTTATTTAATAGTTCGCATGGTAGACTGTAACGACTCTATTACTTAGGGTATGATAGTTATAAGTTGATATCAAAGCATTATTCTTAAGAATTCGCTTTCTATAAGGGCTTAGGCCTAGCTCCCATACATCTACTCCTATAATTTCGGCTCTTATAGTAGTAGTAGAGATACTCTCGCCGATCTAGGAAGGAATTTGGTGAATTCACATACTTGAATAGGGAGGCACTAGCCTAGGCTAGCTATGAAGCTAACATCAGACAATTGATTGAGTTTAGAGGATGGGACTAACTGTTAACCATCAATGAGCCAGTATATAAAGAGTAAACCTTGGAATTCCTTAGTACCTTTAGGTTAGGCACTAATAATCTCTCATAGGATAGGCAAAATACCATGTACTTTAGATATTTTAGCAATGAAGTGAGCATGCCAATTGATGATCTATGCGTCCATACGTGATGTGCTTAGGAACTCAGTAATCATTAGGACTTACCGTTAGGAATGGGAACCAAATGGGTACTTTGAGAGATTATAGAAAAATATGATGGAGTAGTCGGCAAACGTAACACAGTAGCTTACATGAAGCTCTCGGAGGATGTGACTCACCAACGAGCATAACATGACTCCATACTTTGCTTGATATGATACACAAGCTAATGTCGAGGTCTGCTCACCACTAATGTCGAGGTCTAGATAAGAGTGTAAAGAGATCGTACTCGGAGAAGAATATCTCACAAGAATAAGTATATTCAATATCTGAGAGGAATGTAAGATATTTTGGCTATAGTGAAAAGGAACTATTTATAATAAGTCCTTAGGACAACATTAAAAATAAGGAAAATTACAAAAAGGATAAAGAAGAAAGGGATTCCTAGTATATACATAAGGGGTAAATAGGATAAATGATGAAAAGGAAAAATAGTATAATGTTAGAAAAAGTGATGGATAGGTGGTAGCTTGTCAATGGGTTCATATTAGTGAATCTTGAGCTGTGGCAGCTGAGTTGGGTTTAAGATGTGGTGGCTGTAGATGGGTAGTATCTAGAATTGTCGGGACGAGTGAGGGATGCTGTTGTTCAATAGGCCAAAAGAGAAGGACTCAACATGTAGGGGCCTCATCTTCAGCACTTGGTAGGTTGGCCTCAGTACATGAAATTCCTATAGGTTAGAGCAGGGCTTAGTATGTATTGACCTCGACTTTGGCACATAAGTGGTTGGGATGGTACAAGGATCAAAATAGAGTAGGGTGTACTCGAGTTGGGTTCTCAAGGAGTTCGCCCACTATTCTTCTGTATACTGTGTTTCATCCTTGGTAGGTTGATGAGAGCGAATTCTTCTGAAGAGAGACAGAAGGCCTTGGGGGCGTATGCAAGTAAGAGGGCCAAAGGTTAGCAATCCATCAATTCCTCAAGGTTGTTGAAGATTTTCCCTCAAATCTTTGTCTTCTTCTTTGCGAGGTACATAGGGTATTAGGTCGACGACATTGAAAGTAGGAGATATGCCGTGTCCTTCGAGTAGCTCAAGCTCGTATGCATTGTCATTGGTACGCTTATGGATCCTAAAAGGTCCATCTGACCTGGGGGATAACTTGCTTGTCCTTTTTCTTGGGAAATGCTCTTTGTTGAGGTAGATCCAGACAAGGTCTCCAAGGTTTTAAACAACTTACTCCCTTCTTTGACTTCCTTGCTCCTTCTATCGGGCTATAGTATTAGCCAGTTGTTCGGTAACCTTCTAATACGATTTCTAGAGCTCCTTGGTGAGTTACAGGCTGGATTGACTTTCTCATTAGGAGGCTGGGCTGATAACCATATCTAAGGGTAAGTTGGGGTTATGTCTATAGACGACCTCAAATGGTGACCTTCCTATCTAACTCTGAGATGAGCAGTTATGAGCGACCTCAATGACTGGTACGCATAGATCCTAATCGTGTAGATTCTTCCTAGTAGTAGCTTGAAGGAGGTTGCTGATTGTCCTCTTTACAACTTTTGTTTGGTTGTTTATCTACAAGTGGTAAGAAGTACTGAACATGAGCTTAGTGTTGAGCTTCTTCCATAGGGTTCTTTAGAAGAAGCTTATGAATTTTGAGTCATGATTGGATACAATACTTCTTAGTACTCTATGTAGCTAGATGTTCTCTTGCAAAAAGAGGTTAGTAACAAATAAAGTATCATTGGTTTTGTGGTAAGGGATGAAGTGGCTCATCTTGCTAAATCGATTGACCACCACCATAATAGAGTCATGCCTTCTCGGAGTTCAAGGTAGGTTGAGCATAAAATCCATGCTTAGATCAGTTCATGCTCGTTTAGTTATAGGTAGAATGCATACTCTCCATACGGCTACTTTTTGCCCTTTGCATGTTTACATACCTCTTACCGCTAAAAAATTTAGCACACATCCTTCATTACCCCCAAGCCAATAAAAATGTTCTTTCAACATCTTAGCCGTTCTCTTCTCACCAAAGTGGCTGACTAAGCCTCTAGTATGAGCTTCTCGGATAAGTAACTCTCTAGTAGATCTACTTGGCACATAAACTTGCTTACCTTTCATTAGAAACTCTTGGCTCAAATAGAACCCATCCACAACTCCTCTAACGTTGCACTTGGCTACTAAGGGCCCAAAATATAGATAATGCTCATACTGATCAAGCAAGGTGCCAAATCCAAGTATCTTAGCTTACAATGTCATAATGAGGACATGTTGATGAGAGAGTGCATTGACTACAGTATTGGTACTTCTCTTCTTATATTAGATGATATAGTAAAGAGGTTTTGGGAATTCAACCTATTTGGCATGATGTTGGGAAAGTTTTTGTTGCCCTTGGAGATATTTGAGAGATTCATAGTCTGTGTAGATGATGAATTCTCTCAGTAACAAGTAGTATTGCCAGTTTTGAAGTGCTTGGACAAGGGCATAGAACTCCTTGTCATATGCTAAGTAATTTAGGGCAGCTCCTCTTTTTATTTTTTCAAATTTCTTTAGAATAGGATAAAGGGTCCTAAATTAGGAAAAATACAAAAACAAAATAGAAAATTGAGAAAACCCAAAAAAATAAGAAATTTATAAAAATACTAAAAAAGGAAAAATTTAGAAAAGTATAAAAAAATTGAAAAGTCACGAAAAATATAAAAAATTGAAAAATAAAGGATTTAAGGAATTTAGAAAATAATATTTTTTTAGATAATTTAGTAGAATATAATAAAAAAAAGAGAAGATCATTGGGCTTGAGCTTAGATTTGAATTTAGCGTAGTTTGACTTAGTCCATATGTACAATAAATAAGAAAAAACCAACAACAATTTGGATAAGCACTCAAACTTGATATTGCATATGACTTAGAGATCCTAGGTTTAATCTATGAAAGGTGTAAAATGCATCTTTTATTTTCTTTTCTAACTTCATCGTCATGTCATCGCAACGTTACTAGTCACATCATTTACCAAGTTACTTCTAAGTGTGGTAAGTACACTCCTACGCTCGTTGGACACACTTCGACATACTCCTACACACGTAGCTTTGTATTTAGTATCACATATTGTCCAGGTTGGCTTAACTCAAACATGGAAGAAAATCATATTACATTTAATATTTTCTATCCTTAATTGATCATGATACCTATAAAAGGGGATTCTATTTCACTATAAACTATCAAGTCATCACTCACAATCACTTAAATCCATTCATAATGCCTCATGATCTCTCTTTACACGACCCTTTTTTCTAGTATTCATGTGAACTCCTGCTTGGTCTGGCTTTACTTTGGTTTTGATTTGTGTTTTATTCTCCGTATTTTGTTTTCTTTGTTTTTATTTATTTTTGTAATATTGTACTTTTTCTTTTTCTTTTTGTTGTTGTTGTTGTTATGATTTTATTCTATTTGCAATTGTAAAAAGAAAAAAAAAAGCCGAAGAAAAAGAAAAGAAGGAAAAATAAAAAAAAGGAAAAGGCCTAGTTTGTTTGGTTTACTTATTTTTATATTTTAGTCAGAAATATACAATAAAAAATAAAAATAATAAAAAATGTAAAAAAAAATAATAATGAAAAATCAAGATGTCCTCTCACTTAGAAAAATAATATTTTCAATAAAATAAATAAACTCTTTAGGTATGATTTCCATAATTTAGACATTTTTTCAATGATTAAAACATCTTTTCACTTCTTTTTCATAATTTAGGCTTCTTTTCTATAATTAGGCATCTTTTCTATGATTTAGGCTTCTTACTTATAATTAGGCATCTTTTCTATTGTTTAGGTATTTTTTCTATAATTAAATATGTTAGCTATGGTAATTACGTATTTCATAAAAAGTTGTATTTAGATAGGATTTCTCTAAAAAGTTTTATCACTTAGAAGTTTTTTTTCTAAATAAATAAAAATAAATGGACATTTTTTCGAAAATTAGAATATTTTAGAAATTTTCCAAAAAATAAAATCACCAAATTAGGATACTTTTTTTCTTAGGTGTTTTTCTTAAATAAAATAAAATGGCTAAGGGATGTAAACTCAGTTACTTTCCAAATTTAAAATCAACCAATCCACTAATATTTTCGAAACAAATCATAGAAGTCTGATTCCAAATAACGGGTACGTAGACATTCGTAGTAATTACAGGGTGACTTAAAATATGGAAAATTTCCCTTTTTCATCTTTTGTAAATAATTGATCGCTTAATCTTATTAAAATTAAATCAAGTCGCATGTAGATAGATTTCATTAAGGGTAATTTTGAAAAGTGAAATTAAAATTAGAAAGTTAAAAAAGTGGTACCTGTTAAGGGTTAAAAAAATTAGCCCTTCGATCTAAATCTTTGGTTTTTAAAAATTATTTTAATAAAATCAATTTTATCGAAAGATCGGTAGCTTTGTTATAATCAATCTACTTAATTGGTTATAACTTAATTCTTTTTCCTAACTATGGTTGGGTGGCGACTTTAAAGGGTTTTCAAAATATAAAAAAAAAACTAGTTTTCTTTAAACCCTAGTTGAGGTTCAGTATTAAATGGGTAAGGTTTAATATTGATTGGTTTAAAAAAGAATAATTTATAAAAACTGAGAGGAAAAAATAAGGCTCGATAGCTTTGTGACTCCATTGGGAAATTCAAGAGGGTTAGCCACTTAAAATACTTTTTGAATTTAAGTTTGTCTTTTGTAATACCCTTGTTACTTATTTGTTTATTTATTTAATTCATGTGAATGGATGTTTTTTACCATATTCATTTTCTTATGCATTATTCTAAGGACATCGGGGAATGTTTATATCAGGGATGCAGGGTAGATGCAGTTAAACTTGGATCATATTAGGATCCTAGGACTAGGGGCTGTTGTGTAAGCTTTAGGTGTTATGGTGTAACCATTGCTCAGGGTTGATTAGGCTACCTCACTTAAGCTTGATGTGACCAATGAAAGTGTTTTCTATAAATATGTGAGGTTACAAAGTTTAAGGACCTTTTAGAACCCACTATAATTGTATATACTTCCCTTCAAGCTTGAGTTAATACACTATCCTTAAGAAATTGCAACCTTACTAATCGTTCAAGAGTTTTAATGCAATTAAATTTTTTGAAAATAATAGTAGGGTTGCAACTTAAGGAAATAATGTATTAACCTAAATGATCCTAACATTTGCATATTTCTACGTACTTTCTTTTGTTACATTGATGATTGATTCTTGTCCATAAAATGTGTAGACCTAAAATGGTAGACAACCAAGCAAATAATCGAGGGAATGATAGGCCATAGGACACATCTAAGGTTCGTGAGCAGTTGTTGAAAGAAGAGATTGCCTACTTGAAGGAAAAGCTCAACTGTGTTGAAGCTCACAATTGGGCCTTAAGGTCCTTTTTGGCACAAGTCATTGGGGATAGCTAAGAGATGATAGAGAACCTTAAGGCTCGTCTACTAGAGTTAGTGTAGGGTTTTTTCCAATTCACATTTAAAGAGCCTAGAATAAATGTCAAATTCCAGAATAAATGTTAGGTTTTTTGTCTTTGTTTTCTATATTTTGATCTTTCGCAATAATAACAATTCTCTTTAGTTCATCATTCATCATCCTTTATTCTTTAGCATTCTCTTCTTTGTAAATGGTGTTTCAATAGGCATTTAACTAACCACTGTTCCCTTCCATTCCGGGAAATGTAAAATCTCATAAACTTGTAAATAAAACCTTACAAATCACCATCCTTATTTGTAAATAATTTTCTTGTTTTTTTACAAAATAAAACTTTATCTTTCTCTCTCTCAAAAAAGAAAGAAAAAAAAAAAAAGAAAGAAGAAAAAGAAACAAAAATTGAAAAAATAGAAATGAAAAGAAAAGTTGCTGATGATTATAAATCCTTATGGGCTTAAGGAGCCAACATAAACTTATGCCTTTAGCCCACTCAAGTAACTAACCTAAATACTTGAATTCCAACCTACACAAGGCCCCTCGACCTATTAATGAAGCCAACACGAGCCCCTTGGTCTATTCAATCCAAACACTAGTCCCTTGGCCCATTCAATCTAAACACCAACCTTGGGCCCATTCAGCCATTCAACTTAAAACACAAACCACTTGGCTAGACATTCAATTTAAACACCAACCTTGGGCCTATTCAGGCAGCTTACCCAAACACAAGCCACTTGGTTAGGTAGACAATTCGAACACAAACTACGACCTATGAAGGCAGCTGACCCAAACATAATCCTCAACCCATAAAGGTAACTAAGCTAAGCCAAAACCCCTAATCTATTTAGAAAGCCAAGCTTAATCATAAACTAAGCCAAAACACAAAGTCAAATACTAGGGCATGATTTGAGAAACTGGGGGGCAAAGCTGATCTTCACCCCAGGTAAATAAATATATATTCCTTCTCAAGAAATCGGTAACTCACTTTTAAAAGGTTTAGATTGAAAAGAGGCAAACTATATTCTACATACTAACTTGAAACACTTTGATAGTTGAGTGACATAATGGTGAGGATACTTTGGACTCATTCCTTAAAAGAGGCCTACTTTGGATATGACACATAGATTAAAATGAAATTAGGCATTCATTTCCAAATCTTAAACACAATTATCTCTTGTTCACCCCATTGGACCAATTTAGAGTATTTTCAAATTTAAACCTTGTCAAGAACTACCCCACAATGGGGCAGTTCGGAGGTTAGGTTCACTGATTAGGAGATAAGGGTAAGATTGGTTTATACTTGCTTAAGTAATGTTAATTCAAAAACGACTTTTATTTCTGATAAATTATTTTTCTTTGAAATGAAAAAGAGCCAATTCCTTTTCAAACACCTAAAGCCCATATACTAAAAATCCTTAGATTTATCGCCTTGAATCATTTCAAAAGAAAAAACCAGGCAATGGAGATAATCACTCTTGGGGCCAAAAGAAGATAGAGAATAGTAAGAGATAATGGGGTAAAGCAATTAAAAAAAAAGAGAAAGAAAAAAAGAAGAAGAAAAGAGGTCGAAAAATTAGACCTAAGTTTAAGACAAAAAGCCCTAAGAGATATATTTCATCGTAGTAGGGGTAGCAAAACTAAATTAAAAAGCTAGAAATCAAGGCCCAAATAGTCGAAAAAACACAATGCCTTGAATCACATTCCAAAGCCTGAAAACCCAAGATCTTTATATCTACTCTGAAGCCTCTCTTACCTATGCTGAATCACACAAGGCCTTCTTACCCACATTACCATCCTTAAGCAGTAAAAGCTCTTTCGATCTTAAAAGATAATTTATTTTTCATAATTTTTTTTTTTAAAACTAGGGTAAGCATACTTCTAATTTTTCCTTAAGGTTCCAAACTTGTACACCTAGGGTAAATACAAGTATTTCTTTTCAAAATAGGTCTCTTCATTAGTCATTTTTTAAACTCCTTAACCAAAAGCCTAAATGTTGAACTGAAAAAGACCTAACAAATTAATCAAAGCGTGTTACTTACAAAATGGACTGTAATTTTTGGAACTATAGTCAAGAGTGAAATCTAGACCGAGAGCTAGCAAGGAAGCCCTCTTTGATTAAACTAATCATGGGTCACCTTTTACATAGGAAGGGAATGTTTAGAATCACAAAGACGTACGGGGGAACCCAACATCAAGGTCAAGGGCATTAAGAAACTCTACATGATTACCAAAGAAAGGGGTGGTTATAAACTTGTTCCTTAAATAAGAATTTATAACCATTGGCAAACTTTCAAAAATGAAAAAAAAAAGGGGTGGGGGGAGGGAGACAAGGAAAAAAAAAAGAAGAGAGAGAAAGTAAAGGCTTGTCACAAGAATTTTTGTCCAATCTATGTTAGCTCGAGTAGCTAAGCTTTCAATTTACGTCATCCGTTTCTTTTCCAATGTAGTCACACTTTTTTAAATTGATTATAATAGTCTAGATCATTCTTCTCTATTACAATTTTTAATATCCTTTAACTCTTTTTCAAATCAAGGGGCCTATCCCTAATGCATTTTTCATAAATGATTTTTCAACAATTTCCTTATAATATACTTTTCTAAGTTAAGAAGTCTTTTAAAACTAGTTGCTTTCCTTACTTTACTTCTTCAATCCTTCATCAACTTCTCTTAGGGTTCAAGTCAGCTTTAGAGCGCTATCCCCTCTTTTAATTCATTTTTAGGGATTTAGCCAGCCTTTAGGGCACTATCCCTTCTTTCATTTTTAGGGATCTTGCTAGCCTTTAGGGCACCATCCAGTCTTTCTTTCTAGGGTGATAGCTAGCTTTTAAAGTGCTACCCTCATTTTCGTCAATTCCTTTTAGGGTTTAAGCTCGCTCTTAAGCATTATCCCCTCTTCTATTCTTTTTAGGATTCTAGCCAGCTCTTAGAGTGTTGACCAATCTTTTATTCTTTTTAGGGTTCTAGCCAACCTTTAGGGTGCTATCCTGTCTTTCATTTTTTAGGGTTCAAGCAAGCTCTTAAAGTATTGTCCCATCTTTTATTCTTTTTAGGGTTCTAGCTAGCCTTTAGAACACCATCCTATCTTTCATTTTTAAGGTTTAAGCCAGCTCTTAGAGCACTATGACCTCTTCTATTCTTTTATGGGTTCTAGTTAGCCTTTAGGGCGCTGTCCCATGTTCCGTTTTTAGGGTTTAAGCCATCTCTTAGAGCCCTGTCCCCTCATCTATTCTTTTTAGGGATCTAGTTAGCCTTTAAGGTGCTGTCCTATCTTTCATTTTTGAGATTCCAGTTAGCCTTTAGGATGTTGTCCCGTCTTTCATTTTTGGAAGTTCTAGCTAGCTCTTAGAGCATTGTCTCTTCTTCTAGTTAGGGTTCTAGACACCCTTTAGGGTGCTATCCCATCTTTTTAGGGTTCTAACTACCCTTTAGGGCACTGTCCCATCTTTCTAGGGTTTTAGCTAACTTTTAAAGTGCTACCTCTTCTTTTGTCAATTTCCTTTAGGTTTTTTAGCGAGCCCACAGGGCGCTTTTCTTTACCAACTTCTCATAACAAGTCCATAGGGCGGTTCCTTATCCACTAATCTTACTTCAGCATTTTAGCAAGCTCATAGAGCTCCTCTTTATTCATTAAACACTCTTCAAGGTCTTAGTGAGCTTGTAGGGCACTTCCCTTCATTAAACTCTTTAAGGTTTCGGTGAGCCTGTAGGGTGCTTCTTTATTCATTAGTCTCACTTCAGCATTTTAAGTAAGCCTTTAGGGTGCTTCCTTTCATCATCGATTCCTTTTAGCGAGCCTGTTGTGCGCTTTCTTTTACCAATTTCTCTTAAGTGAGCCTATAGGGCACTTCCCTTTACTGAATTCTCTTAGCGAGCCTAAAGGGTGCTTCTTTTCATTATTGATTCCTTTTAGCGAGGCCGTTATGTGTTTTCTTTTACCAATTTTTCTCAAGCGAGCCCATAGGGTGCTTCTCTTCATCAAATCCTCTTAGTGAGCCCAAAGGGCACTTCCTTTCATCATTAGTTTCCTTAAGCAAGCCCATAGGGCACTTCTCTTCATCAATTTCTTTTAGCAAGCTCGTAGGGTGCTTTCCTTTAGTAATTTCTCCTAAATGAGCCCATAGGGTGCTTCCTTTTATCCTCAATTTCCTTTAGCGAGCCCATAGGGAACTTCTCTTCACCAAGTCCTTAGCAAGCTCAAAGGGCGCTTTTCTTCATAAGTTTCTCTTTAGCAAGCCCATAGGTCGCTTCCTTTCATCACCACTTTCTCTTAAGCAAACCTATAAGGTGTTTCTCTTCATCAATCCCTTTAGCAAGCCCATAGGTCACTTCCTTTCATCAATAATTTCTCTTAAGTGAGCCCATAAGGCGCTTTCTTTTACCAATTTCTCTCAAGTAAGCCTAAAGGGCGCTTTCTATCATCATAGATTTCATTTAGGGTTGCTAGTCTCTGAGAGATGCTCTCGCCTAGGTTAGTGAGCCTAAAAAGGCACAGCTAGGTTCTCCAGATTGATTCTAACTTAAGGTTACTAGTCCCTAAGAGATGCTCCCACCTAAGTTAGTAAGCTTAGAAGGGCATGACTAGGTTCTCTAGATCGATTCCAGCTTAGGGTTCCTTGAGAGACGCTCTTGCCTAGGTTGGTGATCCTAAAAGGGCATAACTAAGTTCTCTAGATTGATTCCAGCTTTGGGTTACTAGCCTCTTTGAGATGCTTCTACCTAAGTTACTAAGCTTAGAAGGTCACGACCAGGTTCTCTAAATTGATTCCAATTTAAGATTGCTAATCCTCAAGAGACGCTCTCACTTAGGTTAGTGAGCTCAAAAGAGCATGACCGGGTTTTCAAAATAAATTCCAATTCAGGGTTGTTAGTCTTTGAGAGACGATTTTGCTTAGGTTAGTGAGCTTAGAAGAGCAAGACTGGGTTTTCAAAATCAATTCTAATTCAAGGTTGCTGGTCCCTAAGAGATGCTTCCGCCTAGGTTAGTGAGCTCAAAAGAGCACGACTAGGTTTTCAAAATTGATTCCAATACAGGGTTGCTAGTCCTCGAGAGATGCTCCTACCTAGGTTAGGAAGCTCAAAGTAGCACAATCGGGTTATTAAAATTGATTCCAATTCAGGGTTCTTAGTTCTTGAGAGACGCTCCCGCAGGTTAGTTAGCTCAAAGTAGTACAACTAGGTTTTCAAAATTGATTCTAATTTAGGGTTACTAGTCCTCAAGAGACGCTCTTGCTTAGGTTAATGAGCTTAGAAGAGCACGACCAGGTTATCCAAATCAATTCCAAATTTAGGGTTGCTAATTCCTTAGAGATGCTCTTACCTACATTAGTCAGCTCATTAGGGCACGACCAAATTTTCAATATCTTTTTACGGTCTTAGCCAGCTCAAGGGAGCGCTTCACCTACCTTGGTTAGTTAGCTCATTGGGGTATGACCAAGTTTTTTCATCACTTTAGGGTCTTAACTAGTTCAAGGGGCACTTCGCCTGCCTTGGTTAGTCAGCTTATTGGGGGATAACCAAGTTTTCTCATCTCTTTAGGGTTTTAGCCAGCTTAATGAGCGCTTCGCCTGCCTTAAGTGGTTAGCTTAATGGGGTATTACCAAGTTTTCAATATCTCTTTTAGGGTCTTAGCGAAATCAAGGAGCACTTCGCTCGTCTCATCTTGGTTAGTCAACTCATTGGGGTACGACTAAGTTTTTCCATTCCTTTTAGGGTCTCAGCTAACTCAAGGAGTGTTTTGCTCATTTCACCATGGTTCGTCAGCTCACATGGGTACGACTAAGCTTCAATTCTTCTTTTAATCTTTCGGCCAGCTCTTAGAGCACCACCTCTCTTCACCAAATCCCTAGTAGATTGAGCATAGGATAGTTAGCTAGGGCATTCCTTAGGATGAATTCCACTCTTAGGGCAAAAATAGTGTCTCATTTGTCTTTGTGGCAAAGTTTGTTCAAACTTCACCACAAAGAGGGGTAGCTGTAGACATCCTATTTTTACTTTCCCTTTTATTTTTTCAAATTTTTTAAGAATAGAATGAAGGGTCTTAAATTAGGAAAAATACAAAAGAAAAAAAGAAAATTAAGAAAACCCAAAATAATAAGAAATTTAGAAAAAAAAAGAACAAAAGATGGAAAAATTTATAAAAATATATGAATAATTGAAAAGTTATGAAAAATAGAAATAATTGAAAAATAAAGGATTTAAGGAATTTAGAAAATAATTTTTTTTCTTTTAAATTGTTTAGTAGAATATAATAAAATAAAGAGATGGTCATTAGACTTGGGCTTAGATTTGAATTTGGCTTAGGTTGACCTAGTTTATATGTGCAATGAATAAGAAAAAACCAACATCCCATTTGGATAAGTACTCGAACTTGATATTACATATGACTTGGAGATCCTGGATTCAATCCGTGGAAGGTGCAAAATGCATCTTTTATTTTCTTTTCTAACTTCGTTGCTATGCCATCACCACATCACGCGCCACATCATTGCTACATCATTTACTAACTCACTTCTAAGTGCAGTAAGCACACTTCTACGCGCATTTGACACACTCCGATACGTATAGCTTTGTATTTAGTATCACATATTGTCCAGGTTTGCCCAACCCAAACATGGAAGAAAATCATATTACATTTAATATTTTCCATTTTTAACTCGATCATGATACCTATAAATAAGGGATTTCATTTTACTACAAACTATTAACTCATTACTCACAAAATCTTAAATCCATTCATAATGCTGCAGTCTCTCTTTACATGACCCCTTTTTCTAGGATTCATGCGAACTCTTGCTTAGTTTGGCTTTATTTTGGTTTTGATTTGTGTTTTATTCTTTGTATTTTTTTTTTATTTTTTTAATATTGTACTTTTTCTTCTTCTTTTTGTTGTTGTTATGATTGTATTCTATTTGCAATTGTAAAAAGGAAAAAAAAGAGAAGAAAAATGAAAGAAGGAAAAAGAAAAAAAAAGAAAAAAGAAAAGGCCTAGTTTGTTTGGTTTACTTATTTTTATATTTTAGTAAGAAATATGCAATAAAAAAAATAATAAAAAAAGTAAAAAAAAAATGAAAAATAAAGATGTCCTCTTACTTAGAAAAATCCTTTTTTCAATAAAATAAATAAACTCTAGGAATGTTTTCCATAATTTAAACATCTTTTTGATGATTTGAACATTGAAATTGTTTCATTGGTTTAGACTTTTTTTTCCGTGGTTTAGGCTTCTTGTTTATAATTAAGTATCTTTTCTATAGTTAAGTATGTTAGTTATGGTAATTACGTATTTCATGAAAAGTTGTATTTAGGCATTTTAGGATTTCTTTAAAAAGTTTTATCACTTAGAAGTTTTTTTTTTTAAATAAATGAAAATAAATGGACCTTTTTTCAAAAATTAAGATATTTTAGAATTTTTCCAAAAAATAAAATCACCAAATTAGGACACTTTTTTTCTTAGTCGTTTTTCTTAAATAAAATGAAATAGTTAAGAGACGTAAACTCGACCACTTTCCTAATTTAAAATCAACTAACTCGTTAATTTTCTCGAAACGAACTATGAAAATCTGATCTTGAATAGTGAGTATGTAGGCACTTATACGTAAGTATGGGGTGACTTAAAATATGGAAAATTTTCCTTTTCCATCTTTTGTAAATAATTGATCACTTTATCTTTTTAGAATTAAATCAAGTTGCATGTAGATAGATTTCATTAAGGGTAATTTTGAAAAGCAAAATTAAAATCTGAAAGTTAAAAAAGTGGTACTTGTTATGGGTTTAAAAAATTAGCCTTTGGATCTAAATCTTTGGTTTTTAAAAATCGGTTTAACAAAATCGGTTTTATCAAAAGATTAGTAGCTAAGTTATAATCAATCCACTCTATTGATTATACTTAACTCTTTTTCCCGACTATAGTCGGGTGGCGACTCTAAAGTGTTTTTAAAATATAAAAAAAAAACCAATTTTCTTTTAACCCTAGTTAAAGGCAGTATTAAATGGGTAAGGTTTAACATTGATGGTTTAAAGAAGACTAATTTATAAAAATTGAGAGGAAAAAACCAAGCTTGACACTTTAAGTTGTCGAATAACTTCTCAATATAGAGGATATCAAACTTAAATCTTTAGTGCTTAATAAGAGAAATAAGGGCGGCACTATAGACTAAAATATCATAAAAGTAAACTACTACACATGTGCCAATTAAAGTCCTCAAAACATGGTTCATGAGTCGAATGAAGGTGCTCAGTGCATTTGTCAAACCAAATGGCATCACTATTCACTCGAATAGACCATCCTTTGTTTTGAAGGCAGTCTTCCATTCATCTCCTAGTCTCATTTGTATTTGGTGGTAACCACTCTTTAGGTCAATCTTCGAAAAGATATGGGCACCATGTAACTCATTAAGCATATCATCTAACCGCAGCATTGAATATTGGTATTTAATAGTGATTTTGTTGATCACTTGATTATTAATGCACATTCTCTAGGAGCCATCTTTCTTTGGCACCATGACATCTAGTATGGTATAGGGGCTCTTGCTTTTTCAAGCATATTCACGATCAATCAACTTGTATACTTGTTTCTTCAACTCGATTGCTTGCTTAAGGTTAAGCCTATAGGTAGGTCGGTTTGGAAGAACAGCTCTAGACTAAAGATCAATGCAATGCTCATTGCCTCTCATGGTTGGTAAACCTCTCAGCATATCGATAGGAAAGAGGTTGGCATACTCCTGTAATAATATTTGCACCTTGGCAAGTAAGCCTCTAGCTTCTCGCAATTCTAAAAGCTTCCATACTAACAGGAGAATACACTCTTTTGTCATGACATCTTTGGAAAAAAGTGCTTGGGAAATCATTAGGGACTCTACTGTAGTGATCGGGTAATCTTCTCTTGCCACTCGTACACTTCTTTATGGCTCATTGGGACCAGTATAACCTTCTTCCTATCCTTTGGAAATATATAGGTGTTTTTATACCTATCATGAAACACTCTCAAATCAAATAGCCAGGGTCAGCCCAGCAATATGTGTGAAGCGTACATGGCTAAGACATTGTGTAACACCTCATCCTTGTATTTATCACCAACAGTAATGGGCACTTTAACTTGCTTGGTAACTGGTAGACCTCCCTTCTTATTTAACTAATGAATCTAGTATGGCTTAAGGTACAAGTAAGTCAGCTACTTAAGGGTCTTGACGACTCTTTACACTACAACATTGGTACAACTTCCTCCATCTATGATTAAGGCGTAAAGCTTGCCATTCACTTGGCAATTTTTACTAAAGAGGTTCTCCTTTTGCTCATCTTCTTTAGAAATAAAGGTACCGAAAGATCTTTGAACGGTGAAACAATACTCGGCCCCTAGTTCGGGTGGGGTCATGGCATCAGGATCTTTTAGATATCCTTCTAGCACCTAATCGACTCCCTTTTCGTTCTCTCCTTCATTAGCACTCTCTACTTCTAATTAGGGCTTATCTCCCATGATGGTCATGATATGTTGATTCGGACATTGATTAGTCATGTGACTATAGCTGAGACATTTGAAACACTTGATCTCTTGGGTCTTCCTCCCTCAGCTTTGACCTTGGTCCCTTTGGACCTCAAGCTCTTCGGCTTTGCCCTTCCTTCGACTATCATCAGGTTGACTTGGCACCTGTCCTCGTTAGTCTATCTCGAAACTGTTTTGTGTTCAGTCGTTTCCAGGTTGGTTTAGCATACCATTTCAGGTTGGCAATCTTGGTTAGCTACTTGACATTTGGCTTATTTAGCTTTACCTTTGCCTTTCAACCCTCTATGCTATTCAGATGGCCTCATCTAGAGTCCCAAGCCTTTATAACTTTACTATATTGCCAATTTTAGTTCTAAACCTAGAAATGAACCGTGCTATAGTTTGGGTCTTAGGTTCATCGACATCACATCAGATCATTAGCAATTGGAATTCTTAGATGTATTCATCCATTGATTTGCTGCCTTGCCTTAAGTCTTGGAGTTGTTGGAAAGTGACTTGTTCATAGTATTTTAGAACAAATCTGCTCCTCAGAACTCCCTTCATCTCATTCTACATTTAGTTTTCATGTTGGGCTCTCTAACATGTGATTTGCAACTTTTTCCACCAAATTATGGCATACCCAAAGAATTCTAATACAACCACTCGAATACGAACAACATCTTCAGAATCATAAAAGTTGAATATCTTTTCAATCTTCTCCTCCTAGTCTAAATAGTCATTTGCACTACTAGACCTATTAGAACTTGGAATTTGTAACTTGAGATCATTAGCTCCCTTAGGAGCCGTAAGTTTACGCTCCTCAAATCCATCATACGGCTCCTATTCCTCTACATACTCCTCAACTTCGTCTAACTCGAGTCTCATTCTCACAACTATGTCAACATGTCGGGGTAGAGCTTGGTTCTTATTGATTGGTTTTGGCTCTCATTGCTCATCTAACTGCCTTCTTAACCCTTCTCTCACTCCTTAGCCTTGTTTAACAACAACTCTTTCTTAAGGCCTAGTCTTTATGACCCTTTATACAGAAACAACCAGATTGGCTACAATAGTGGTAAGGTCTTGTATCTGCTCATCTTTAGTTCGTAGGGCTAGTTAGGTAACATAACCATGACTATGAGCATCATTCCCAGCATTGTTAATCTCTCCTTAAACATTAGGATTCAACATCCTCACTACAAAGCTTTAGTAACTACTTTACTCACATGGGAAATCTTCACAAACTTAGGAAATATGACTCAAATAGCGAAATAAAACTTGCTCTATTTTTCAAGTGGAAAACAGAGTACAGTAGAATAAACATACTGGTAGTAACTATCCCAACATAACTTTCGACCACAACCTCGAGTTTTGATATTAAGATTATATGATGTGTTTATGAGCTTAGTAATCACTAAGACTTACTATAGGAAATGGGAACTAAATTGGTCCATCGAGAGATTAAAGAAAAATAGGATGGAGCGGTCGGCAAATGCAACACAATAGCTTATGTGAAGCTACTTGGAAGATGAGACTTACCAACGAATACAACATGACTCAATACTTCGCTTGATATGACATATAAGCTAATGTCAAGGTCCACCCACCATTAATCTCAAGTTACTTGGTAAGATTAGATAAGAGTGTAAAGAGATTATATTCGGAGAGGAATATCTCACAAGAAGAAGTATATTCAATATTTAAGAGGAATGTAAGATATTTTGGCTATAGTGAAAAGGGGCTATTTATAATAAGTCCCTAGGCAACATTATAAATAAGGAAAATTACAAAAGGGATAAAGAAGAAAGGGAATCCTAGTATGTATGTAAGGGGTAAATAGGACAAATGACGAAAAGGAAAAATAATACAACATCAAAAAAAGTGATGGACAGGTGGTAGCTTGTCAATGGGTTTGTATTAGTGAATCTTGAGGCATAGTAGCTGAGTTGGGTTCAGGATGTGGTGGCTTCAAATGGGTAGTATCTAGAATTGCTGGGATGAACAAGAGATGCTGTTGTTCAGTAGGTTGAAAGAGAAGGACTCACCATGTAAGGGCCTTGTCCTTAGCACTCAGCAAGTTGGCCTCATCATATGAAATTCCTTTGGGTTAGAGCATGGCTTGTTGTATATTAACCCTAGCCTTGACACTTAGTCGGTTGGCCTTGACACATGAGTAGTCGGCGATGGTATAAGGATCAGAATAGAGCAAGGTGTATTCGAGTTGGGTTCTTAAGGAGTTCACCCACTGTTCTTCTGTATACCGTGTTTCATCTTTAGTGGGTTAATGAGAGAAAATTCTTTTGGTGTGAGATTGAAGGCTTTGGAGGCATACGTGAGTAAGAGGGATAGTGGTTAGCAATCCATCAATACGGGATTGGGAAAGTTATAAATGGATTGAGGAATTGTTATTTTAATTTCTAAACTTAATTGTAGAGGATGGTTATCTATCCTTTTTTTTCAAAATTTTAGATTATATGAACAAAGGAGGTTCGTCCTTTGAAAGTCACTTGAAAAATCAAAGTAGTTGGAGATACTAATTAAATAAATTGCCAAAGATTGGTAAGGATTGATCTTGGTTCCCTAGAAGAGCAAGACTCTTTCTTACTATTAATCACAATAGTAAAAATCAATTAAATTTGTTAAGACGATCTTGATCTGTTAAAAGAGTGAGGTACCTTCTTATTAGCAACTGCTATGGTAATTTAAATGCAGGCTAAATTAGTAAGGATTAGCCTTGGTTCATCAAAAGAGTGAGGTACTCTCCTAATGCTAATAAAACTTCAGTAAAGAGAATTAATTTGGGTTTAAAAAGCCTCTTAATGAAAATTGATAGAAGTAAAGAGACAATTAGAGGATAAATTGATGTAATATGCATTCAGTCTAGTCTTCACATAAAAATAATTAAGGAAGACCTCTCTCCTCTTGAATCGAAGTGAGGAGATCTTTATAACTTTTTCTTGATTAATTTATGTTTGTTTTAATCTTTAGTTTAGTTTCTACTTGAGTGTTGTGGCCAACTCTGTGTTATTTAGATTGATCATTGAAATTTAGTAGATGTTAATTTGCTATTATCCAAGTACTCTAAAGGCATTATAAAGTTAAAGAAAAGGGTGATTTGAGAGAGATTTTTGTTAAGCTATTTAAATTTGAGGGAGCACTTTTCTGAGATTTGTTATAATCAAATTGTCCTTTAGATATTTTTTAGTTTGATTTTTCTCCTTTTGCTTGAAGAGAAGCAAAAGCTTAAGTATGGGGCATTTGATGACATGAATTTAGCATACATTTTCTATGAGTAATTTGTGCTAAATTAGACATTATTCTAGTCAATTTTATGATATTTTGATTCTAGTACGTTTAAATTTTATTTTTAGGGATTTCAGGAGCATTTTATGAAATTTTTGAAGACTTTTGTCACATTTTCAAGCTTAATTTCAATACAAGCATTGATCATAGATCAAAGCGGATGATAATCAAGTGAAGAATGAAGCCCAGTGAAGGCTACGGTTGAGGACCGTGGCTGTAGTCCCCGTCTATGTTCATTATGCCTTGCAATTTCATCAATTTTCAAGATTTTGCACGAAGTACAAGTATATGCCCATACTTCATGGTCGTGTACCTAGGGTGTGGACATCTTATGACGAGTGAATCTTTTATTTTTGTCAAGTTCTCTTCATAAACCTAGCCTTACTTCCTATAAATAGATCCCTTAAGCTTAAGTTTTTAGGAAGAGCCCCCTTAGGTAGAGTTGTAGCTTAGAATTATATTGGGGGTCTCTCAATTACTTCTTCTTTTCTTTTAATCATGTTGTTCCTTTGAATTATTCTTAGTAAATTGTTATTGAAATCTAATTCTTCTTGCAATGAATTATTATTCTATCTATGATTTTTTTCTTTGATGATCTAATTACATCGATTATGTTGTCATCAATTAGTATTTAATTGGGTTGCTAAATTGATGTGTAAGTTTTCTATAGAGATACAAGTCATGTAGTTGAATGGACAAGTGTAATTAGAAGGAATTAAGTATACTAAGAGATTAGGTATTGGATTTCTTTAGATTAGGGTAATCGAGGGTGGCTAACCTAATAATGGGATCTAAGGTCCTAATGCAATCTTGTGATGCTCTATTCAGAAGCAATTTGAATAGAGAGGGCCTTAAGATTAGGAAGGGGCTAGAGATACAAGTTTGGCTAATTTAGAATTTGAATTCCATAGGAGTAGGGTTAGGAATCTCCATGGCCTAAGGAAATAATTGAGATTGAATGGTTGCATGAAATTAGAAAGTAGACAACAACAACAATTTACTAAGGATTATGTGTTATTCTTTTGAATTGAATTATGCTTATTTTAGTTAACTTTTGTTTATTTAGTTTTATTTTATTACTCCTATTTCAATTATTGTCTTTTATTCATCTTTTCCATTAAATTACAATTATCTCCATATTGTTAAGTTAGATAGTTTGGGATCTTAGGGTAAATTGCTAGTAACTAGGTTCTTGCACACATGGTTCCCTTTAGGATTGAAACTCGAACACAAAATTCATTTTATCTATATTATAACTTGACTAGGTGCACTTGCCTAATAGTACGGTATACATTTGATCATACCATAGTTACAAGGATATTTATATTGAACCCCTAACAACTGTAGGGGCATGAGTGTAAAATAGATAAATAAGGACATAGTGTAAATAAATGATACAAGGCAATATTACAAAATACAAAGTCGAAATACTTCATTAGGTACGACTATGCCTAGGACTATGGCTGTGAACTTAGCTCATATTTCTCTTATTTTTAATCTTCCTTTGATTTTTGTGAGAATTTGCCATACGAAAGGGTCCATAGCTAAGAACATGATTGTGTTACCTAAGCATGGTCCTCTTAGCCCAGCTTCCCTTCACATCACTTGAGCCTTAGCTTTTGGTTTTGATCATAGGGGTTGGTATCCTCATCATTATCTCCTCCCTAGAAAAATATTTGATCTGAATCTTGGATTAGTATTCCTTCGAGATTAGACACTAACCTTCAAAACTCAGTAAGGGTTAAATAAAAATGCTTAGCTAATATAGGATCACTAATTGCTTCCACTAATCCTCTTGAGAACAACAATTCCCAGAATATCGTAGCATCAACTCTACTGTTCCTTATTGGCTCATGCCAGTCATCATGTAACATAAAACCCCAACTGCACTAGAGTAGATGAATTCCATCACAAGTCATAATAGCACTTGCATGCCTTACCAAAAGCACTTGTGATAATCCATAAAGATCTAACCTTTCAAAATGTCCATAGAGCCTTAGACATACACGTACCTTAACCTCCTTTATACCCACACCGAGAGTAAGTATAATGCCACTCCAACATAAGCAACAATTGACGACTCTATGAATAATTCCCACAAACATCCTACATGGTTTAATAGGCACAATAGATTTGCAACACTCCACTCCACCGTACAATCCCATAAATAGATAAAAATATGTTAATAAAAAAAGGTAGAAGTTGAAAACACAAATACTTGTACTTATCATCAGCCTTAGGAGTTGATAGCACCATAGCTATATCAAGAATTACATCAGATTCCACTATTGGGCTTTCTAACTCATCCTTCGCACTCTTGCTAACCACCTTTGGCTCTTCATGCTCTTCCTTCTTAGGAATCACAACTTTTTGCTTTTGTCACTGAATAGTGAAGTGCCTTGCTCTATATACTTGTAGCAGTTTTGCTTAATAGGCTTCTCTTCAATCGTTATGGTGATGGACTCCTTTTTTGAAGGATTTGTCTCTATCCTTTCCTAATCTTATCCATACTCATACCCAAGAAGCGAATCCTTTTACAACCATTCAAAAGACAATAGGCATTATGTGACTCATATTCAACATGCATATTACGATCCATGGACTTCTAAGCATTATATGAGATATGGTAGTACATCACATACAACCTTATCAATATATTTACTAGAAATTGAGATTGGTTTCTTTACATACTCTGTGACATAAATCAATTTCTCGCTTTCCTTCCATCGAATATAATATGGTTCTTGATGCGTTATCATCAGCAAATTTAACTTGTCCACCATACACTTGCAGTAAGATTAGCACAATTACTACGATCAATTATGATAAGACATATTACATGTTTGACTCTACACTTAATGTGAAACAAGTTTTCTACACATTCATCTCCATAGGAAGGATTAGTTGGAAAATTACATTGCATCACCATATGTCTTGACAACTTTTCCATAATGCACTCCAATTGTTGATCCAATTTTTCAATTTAGTTTTTTTAACAAACCTTAAATTCCTAAACATCGAAATACTATAAAATTGAATTTATGTTATACCATTACTGAAGCATGCAAATTGTAGATCCGATACCAAATTGATATGGATAGGATTCGTATAGCCAATTAAAGTTGGGATCTTTAGGGTTAAACAATGAGAAGAAATATATATATATATATATATATATATATTTATGAATTTTTTCTTCGTTTAGAGAACAACTAAAAATAAGAGATATACATGAATACTAAATTAGATATGACTCATCGACTCAATAAACAAACTAGGTTTGATTACTTCCTAGAATTGATATGACTCACAATCCTAGAGACCAATGGGATTGCAATTATAATTTGATAGGACTCATGAATTTTAATAGCATTGTTTTCAATTCACACATCCGATATGACACATAAATGAATAAATTGAGGAAGTTGGTTTGTTCTATAGTCTAATGCCTAGATTGATAAAACATGGAAATAGAGAAAACACTCATAAGGTTTCTTAGATTCAACTATCAATAGAACTCTCCTCAAAATAATGTTACAAGGATATTTATATTAAACTGCTAACAACCATAGGGGCATGAGTGTAAGATAGATAAATAAGGAAATAATATAAATAAAAGATGCAGGACATTATTACAAAATACAAAGTCAGAATAATTCGTCAAGCATGATGATGGGCAGCTCTATGGTCGTAAACTTAGCCCGTGTTTCTCTTATGTTTAATCTTTCTTTGATTCTTGTAAGGATTTACCATATAGAACGGTTCATAACCAAGAACATGACCGTGTTTCCTAGGCGTAGTCCTCTTAGCCTAGCTTTCTTCCACATGGCTTGAGACTTAGCTTTTTGTTTTGATCGTACGGGTCAATGTGCTCATCTTTACCTCCTACCTAGAAAAATATTTGATTTGAATCTTAGATCAGCGTTCCTCCTAGATCAAACATTAACCTTCAAAACTCAGTAAGAGTTAGATAAAAATGCTTAGCTAATCTAAGCTCACTAATTGCTTTCACAAATCCTCTCTAGAGTAGTAATTCTCAGAATGTCGCAGCATCAACTCCATTGTAACTTATAGGCTCATACCAGTCATCATGTAACAAAAAACCTCGACTACTCTGGCGTAGATGAATTCCATCACAAGTTATAGCAGTACCCACTTCCCTTACCAAAAGTACTTGTGATAATCAATAAAGATCTAACCTTTTAAAATGTCCATAGAGCCTTAGACATACATGTACCTTAACCTCCTTTATACCTTAGAACAAGAAAAAATGTAATGCCACTCCATCATAAGCAACCATTGATGACTCCATGAATAATTCCCACTAACATCCTATATGGTTTAATAGGAACAATAGAATTGCAACACTCCACTCCACTCCACCATGCAATCCCATAAATAGATCAAAATATGTTAGTTGAAAAGGTAAAAGGTGACAACAAAAATACCTATAGTTACCATTAGCCTTAGGAGTTGATAGCACCATAGCTATATTGAGAATTATATCAGATTCCATTATGGGGCTTTCCGACTCATCCTCCACACTCTTGCTAACCACCTTTGGCTCTTCATACTCTTCCTAATTAGGAATCACAATTTTTTGCTTTTGACACTAAATAGTGAAGTGCCCATGCTCCATATACTTGAAGCACTTTTGCTTAGTAGGCTTCTCTTCAATTGCTACATTGATAGACTCCTTTTTGGGAGGATTCACTTCTAACCTTACTTTCCTAATCTCGTCCGAATTCATACCTAATAAGCGAAGCCATTTTCAACCATTCAAAAGAAATAGGCATTATGTGACTTATCAAATTTAGCATGTTTATCACAAATCCATGGACTTCTAAGTATTATATAAGATATGGTAGTTGATAATACGTCACATACAACCTTATCAATATATTTACCAGAAATCAAGATTGGTTTCTTTACTTGTTCTGTGACATAAATTAATTTCTTACTTTCCTTCCATTGAATATAATATCGTTGTAGATGCGCTATCATTGGCAAATTTAGCTTGCCTACCATACACTTGCAGCAAGATTAGCACAAATACTATGATAAATTATGAGAAGACATATTGCATCTTTAACTCTACACTTAATGTGTAACAAGTTTCCTACATGTTCATCTCCATAGGAAGGATTAGTTGGAAAATTACATTGCATCACCATATGTCTTGATAACTTTTCCATAATGCACTCCAATCATTGATCTAATTTTTCAATTTATTTTTTTAACAAACCTTAAATTCCTAAACACTGAAATACCATAAAATTGAATTTACGTAATACCATTGTTGAAGCATGCAAATTGCAGATTTGATACTAAGTTGATATGGATGGGAGTTGCATAGCTAATTAAAGTTGGGATCTTTAGGGTTAAATGACAAAAAGAAATATTTTTTTGTGGAATTTTTCTTTATTTAGAGAACAACTAAAAATAAGAGATATAGATGTATATTGAACTGGATATGACTCACCAACTCAATAAACAAACTAGGTTTGATTAATTCCTAGAGTTGATATGACTCACAATCCTAGAAACCAATGGGATTGCAATTATAATTCGATATGACTCATGAATTATAATAACATTGTTTTCAATTCACACATTTGATATGATACATAAATGAACAAATTGAGGAAGTTGGTTTATCCCGTAGTTTAATGCCTAGATTAATAAAACATGGAAATAGAGAAAACACTCACAAGGTTTCTTGGATTCAACTATCAATAAAACTCTCCTCAAAATAATGTTATAAGGATATTTATATTGAACTACTAGCAATGTTAGGGGCATGAGTGTAAAAAAGATAAATAAGGAAAAAATATAAATAAAAGATGCAAGGCAATATTACAAAATACAAAGTCAGAATAATTCATCAAGTACGACCATAGGCAGGTCCATGGTCATAAACTTAGCTCGTGTTTCTCTTATTTTCAATCTTTCTTCGATTATTGTAAGGAGTCACCATCTAGAAGGGTTCACACCTAAGAACACGGCTGTGTTTCCCAAGTGTGGTCCTCTTAACCTAGCTTCCTTCTACTTGGATTGAGCCTTACCTTTTGGTTTTGACTGTATAGGTCAATGTCTTCATTAAAGGGTTTCAAGTGGAGGTAAGATGGAGATGCTACGATGCACAGAGGATTGTACGGGTGGTTGAGTTCGAAAGGATAGGGCTTTGGAAACACTACTGTAGTGGTTGCTTGTATCAAAAATGGCTATGGACCACGAATTGTGAGAGAGAGAGAGAGAGATGAATGTCAGTATTTTGATGAAGTTGTGAATGAGTTGATGGTCTCAAATAACTTGGGAAGACCTAATATATAGGAAATGACACTTGAATCAACTTTGGAAGGTCATCAATGTAAGATTGAATCTTGATCTACCAACTAATACAATCTTTAAATTTGTAGAAAAAACTTAGATTTTAAGTTATATTTTACATTGAAAAGTTGTATTTATGGATAGTCTAATTTCATTCACTTGACCCCTCGGCTATTGACATGATAAATAACTGAATTCTTGGCTAACGCCGAGTAACATAGATCCGTATTTGATTTGGATTTAAGGAAAGTGGTACGAATAGTTATCACTTGGTATGGTTGTATTACATAACTATCTACTATTCCTACATTTTAGGAATATACTTGATCGAGAGGTCTCCACATGTCCCAATAATCACGTGATTAATAGCTATTTCAGACACTTAACATTCACCTATAAATAAGGAGAAGAAGCATTGTAAGATATATTTGATAACTCACTACTACTCATTTAATCTTTTTTAGCATTCACTTACTGACTTAGGTATTGGAGTGGCTTCACTAGACTGGCTTCGATACCTTAAAGCCTTTTCTTTCTTTGCAGGATCAAAGTCTTAACTCAAAATCACCTAACAACATTTGGTGCTGTCTATGTTTTCTTACCCATCCACATGCCTAGGATAAGATTGACTAAAAGTGTAAGTGCTGGTACTTCATCCTACCACCTTGAATGGGGAAGTAAGCACATTAATGAACAACGTTTGTTTAAGCTGGAGTAACTTTGCCTCGACTTAGCTAAAGAAAACCAGGAATTAAGCAAAAAAATGAAGAGATCCTTAATTTCCTTCATAATAATGTCTACTCAAATCAAAACAAAGAGTATGATGATCACAATGCCGAGAATAGCAATGACTCAATCTATTCACCCGAATTGCCGAAAAAGCAAGCCAAAGTTACAATGGGACCTTTGGTCCCTACACTCAAGAAAAATGATAAGGGTAAGCAACCACAGGTGCACCATACTGGACCCTTGCATGTTACCACCCCTGTTGCAACAAGTAAATAGTTTCAAATTAAGAAGGGCCTTTTCATCCCCGAGATTTTGGAGGAGGCTATACTACGGCACATCAAGTTGCCATAATTTGAAACCTATGATAGGACGAGAGATCCAGAAGATCATTTAGAGTACTACTGTACTTTGGCCAAATTGCATAGCTTGAGCGATGCTAAGGCTTGCCAAGCTTTCCCCTTGATACTAAGGAATGTAGCAAGTACATGGTTTAAACACTTAAAGGTGAACACTATTTCATGTTTTGAAGATCTGGTAGAAGTGTTCCTTCAACACTTCCTTGCAAGTAAGCTTCTTGTTAAGGATTCTTTAGTCCTTAACACGATAAAGTAGAGATTAGATGAGTCTATTAGAGATTATTTGTCTAGGTTTATGGCTGAGATGGTCTAAATTCTAGAACTGGACATGAGTGTAGCTCTCAATGCTATCATTGATGGTGTTAAGCCTTACGGAGACATTTTCAAGTCTCTCACTAAAAATGAGCTAAGAACCGAGTTTAAGGCTAAAGCCATGTCTTGCATCCGACGAAATGACAATATAAAGGCTTGGAGAGAGGTTGATCAAAATAGAGGAGAGAGGAGAAGCGATAAGAGGAGAAGTGTGAAAGATTGGCTTAGAATGGATAAAGACTAATGTCCTAACTTCGAGAAAAAAAGGCTACAAATTCCAACATATTCAGTCTACATACCAGTCAATTGTCCAATTTTAGACATATTGACAGAAGTGTGTGGATAGAAAGGTGTTTTGCAATGGCTAGATAGGATGAGAGGAAATTGACAATAGGATAATATAAAGGCTCAGTGAGAAGCCAATCAAAATAGAGGAGATAGGAGAAGTGACAAGAGAAGAAGTGTGAAAGATTAGCTTGGAACAGATGATGACCAATGTCTTAACTCTAAGAAACAAAGGCTATGAATTCCAACATATTTAGTCCACACATCAATCAATCGTCCAATTTTGGACATATTGATGGAACTGTGCTGATAGAAAGGTGTTTTGTAGTGGTCGAAAAGGATGAGAGGAAACTCATCAAGGTGCAATTCCAACAAATACTATGATTTCCATTATGATAAAAGCTATAACATTAACGAATGCATCTAACTTAAAAACGCGATTGAGGATGCAATTTAGTGAGGGCACTTGTATAAGTTTTTTGCACATGATGTTGAGAATATTAAGTGACCATCTTAGAGGAGACAAGAAAACCAGGAGAATGTTACTTAATTAGCTATTTATGAGAAAGATGCAAAAGACGGGAACACCAGTAGAGAACCTAATGGAATAATCAGCACTATTGTTGGTGGACCTTCTATTGTAGGCCGGTTAAGCTCTTCGAGCTCGACTAACACCATTAATTATGTTTGCAAAATCTAGGGTAAGAAAGTCAAAATCGATAATACGATTTCTTTCATAGAAGAAGATTTTGAAGGCATTCAAAGGCCATATGATGACGTACTTATGATTAGTACGAGAATTTCAAACTTTGAGGTCAAAAAAATTCTTGTTGACATTATAAGTTTGGTAGACATTATTTTTCAATACGCTTTTGATCAGATGAGACCAAAAATCAAAGCACAGTTGAGATCCTACAACTATGATTTATATGGCCTTAACAATCAACCTGTCTGGGTAACTGGAGTAATTTCTTTACCAACCTAGATTCGAGATGATGAGCATGTTGCGGAAGACAAAGTGGACTTCCTTGTTGTCAAATGTTGGTCCCCATAAAATATGATCATGGGACGGCCGTATCAACATTCATTCGGCATCATCCCTTCCACTGCTTACCTTAAGGCCAAATTCCCCACTCCTATGGGAGTCGGTATATGTAAAGGAGATCAATAATTGACAAGATCATTGTATATAAGGGCGTTAAGGCGAGAAGAAATTTTTCAAGTGGAAACTTGTCTAAAAGGAAAGTCAATCAACATAGACAATGCCGAAGATGAAATAGAGGAAATTTCATTGGGAGGTGACCTTATAAAGATGACTAAGATAGGGAGACACTTGCCAGCAGACATCTATTGAAGTTTAATAAACTTCTTGCAGAATAATGCTGATGTATTTGCATGTTCCCCTTTGGACTTGCTGGGTATCCATAGAGACATCATAGTACATAAGCTTTAGATTGATCTAAGCGCAAAAGTGATCCAAGAAAAGAAGAGGCATTTTGCCTTCGAGAGGTAAGTAGCCATAGAAGAAGAAGTCTAGAAACTCTTAAATGTAGGATTCATTTAGAAAGGGCCTTATTTAACTTGGCTAGCCAACTATGTATTAGTCAAGAAGTCTAACGGCAAATGGTACATGTGTATAGACTTTACAAATCTTAACAAGACTTATCCCAAGGATTGCTTTCCCTCGTTGAGAATTAACTAGATGGTTGATTCAACTGTCAAGCATGCGTTGCTCTCTTTTATGGATGTTTTTTCCAGTTATAACCAAATTAAAATGGATAAGGAAGATGAGGTTTACACATTATTCATCGCTAATGCCGTGCCGTATGACCACCCTTTATTCTGTAGCATGTCGAGTTGACTATTACTCTTTATTGCTAAGCCACCTAATCACTCTTACTTTTTGTTCGCATCTCTTAACAACCTTACGAATACCGCATCGTCACGTGTACAGCATTACATGTAGAATCTGTAGCACTAATGATTATTTTCCTTGGATATTCATTTTTGCCCCTTTCTAACATGTGCTTTGGCTCCCTTTACAAAATACCCTTTTTGTCTTTTCCCTTTTAGGGAAGTTGCCTTAGTTTGTGGGTATAAATACCTTTGTACTTACAGTTGCAACACATTAGATTACCTTCAATACACTTGAGTGCTTTCTTCCTTGCATAAACATTGCTTGTTTACTATCGGCATCACTCTTATCCTTTCCCTTAAGTAAGGTTAGGTGGTGAGTAACCTCATTGGACCAATTCATGCGTTATATCGAATTGTATCGTGAGTCCTCAGAAGTCCCTTTGGTGCGTCATATCCTTTGAAACTATTCATGGGTTTTTTTTGCTTAATGTTCCATTCATCTTTGTCACTTTTTTCGTACCTTTAACCATTAACCCTTTTTCGAGATTTCCACAAGCTTAGATTAATCCAGCGACCGGCCTTATCTGTTCTTGGTCACGGTTCGCACCATCTTGGTATCAGAGCAGAGGTTTTGTGTAAACTAGAATTAGTTCTTCTTAAATTTCTATCATGCTTTGTTTTGCTTATGTGAAACAGAGTCAGTTATTGAGTTTATTTGACTACTATGTTATTAGCTGTTCACTTTCTGAAGTGTTTGTTTAAATTCTGAATCTGTGAGGACAAATGACAGACTTAAATATAAATGTTGGTATTGGTGATGATAATGGAGTTGTTTACCATAGGCTTCAGTCTCAGGGAACTCCTAGAAGCATTGATGAGAGGCTCGATGAGGTAGCTAACCTCTTGGTAGATCTAACCTGAGTTGTTCATGCATTGTCTTGCTAACCCACTGAGGCTGCGTACAATACTCTATAAGTTGCTTAACCTGTTAGAGGTTAGAACCCAGCCTGACCATTTCAAGGTGGAGGAGTTGGTGGACCAATAATGGGAGAGCTTGATGAGGAGGAAGAAGAGTATTTTGAAGATGAGCGTATACGAGTCCCCAAAGCATCCGACCATGTAAAGCTTTGGATTCTGAGTTTCAATGGATCTGGGAATTTGATAAGTATCTAGATTGGGAAGAGAAGGTAAAGCATGTATTTGATTACTATCAATATGAGGATTATGAGAAAGTAAAGACTGCTGCTGTTGAATTCTCCGGGTATACCGCCATGTGGTGGAAGAATTTTCAAGCCATGAGAAGGAGAGAGGGGTATTGAGAGATTAAGACCTGGCCCGAGATGAAAAGAGTGCTCAGAAACAGATTCATGTCGGAAATGTGTCTCCAAGATACTTTCATTTGGCTTCAAGAGCTAAGACAAGGAGGCCGAACTGTTGATGAGTATGTTCAAGAATTCTAAATGCTTATGATAAGATGCGAAGTGAAGGAACCACTAGCCTGAACAATCTCAAGATTTGTTAGTGGGTTAATAGGAGACATCCGAGACATTGTAGAACTCTAACGATTTGACATGATGGATGAAGTTATTAAGATTGCCCAACGTATAGAGAGGCAAAGAGGGAGCCGAGCAATGACCCAAATGTTGACTAGCTGACTAGGATAGGCAAGTAACCAGACTCTACCTAGTATTGAGCCCAGCAGAAGGGTTAATGTCAAAGCCAAGCAGAAAAGCCGACCTGAAGATGTTGTGCTTACCTAAGCTATGAGAAGGGGTAAGGGTCTGGTAGGAAGACCAACTAAATCAAATGCTTCAAGTGCCAGGGGTTCGGACATATGGTTGCTCAGTGCTCAAACCGAAGGACGATGGTCATTAAGGGAGACATCCTGAAGTTAGACGTAGAGAGTACAGATGAAGAACCCAAGGTAGAGGAGGTTCTTGCTGAGAAAGAGTTAATTGAGGAAGACGTGTATGCCGAGGACTTGGACCGACTATTCATGGTTGTTCGATGCACTATGAGCGTAGAACCCTCATGAGAAGAGGAGTAGAGAGAGAACTTATTTCATATCACTTGCAAGGTGAATGAATAGACATGCGCCCTCATCGTGGATAGTGGAAGTTGCACCAATGTGGCGTCAGCCGACCTAGTCTTAAAATTGAGGTTGCCGGCTGTTGCACATGTGAAGCTGTACAAGTTGCATTAGTTGAGTGAGAAGGTAGAGTTACATGTCATTTGGCAAATACTGCTGTTGATCATTATCGATAATTACTCCGACTAGATTCTCTATGATGTACTACCCATGTGCGCTTCCTACATTATTAGGAAGACTGTCGCTGTTTGATAGGAGAGTCATCTACGACTATTATAAGAATAACTACATGTTCGAGAAGGATGATTGGAAGATCACGCAAAATTCGATGCTGCTAAGAGAAATTTACAAGTTACAAACAAAACTTACTCTCGGATCAAAGAAGGCTTTAGTGATGAGTAAAGCCGAGCTCCGAGAGGCCATTAATGCCAATGAGCCGACCCTCCTATTGGTCAGGCGACTACTGGAAATGATGGAGCAGGATGATTTACCCTAGGAGTTGAGGGAACTGTTGGATGAATATGCCAACCTGTTTCCAGAACAGTTACCTGAAGGGTTGCCCCCGACTCGAGGCATAGAGCACTGCATTAACTTAGTACCTAGTGCTACACTGCCGAACAAGCCAACGTATCGCATGAATCCTGAGCAAGCTTTTGAGCTTCAACATCAAGTCATTAAGTTGCTGGAAAAAGGATATATAAGAGAGTCTCAACCTTTGTGTTGTGCTTGCACATCTAGTGCCAAAGAAGGATGGAACTTAGAGGATGTGTGTTGATAGCTAAGCTATAAACAAAATCACAATCAAATACAGGTATCCAATCTCGAGGCTAAAAGACACGTTGGATGAACGAAGTGGAGCCTAAATTTTCAGCAAGATTAATCTCAAGTTTGGCTACCATCAAATCCGCATGAGGCCAAGAGATGAGTGGAAGACTGCGTTCAAGACTCGACATGGACTTTACAAGTGGATGGTTATGCCCTTCGACTTGTCGAATGCCTCGAGCACCTTCATGAGGCTTATGAAACATGTACTGAGACATCTCATCGGGAAGTATGTCGTGGTGTACTTTGACGACATCCTGATCTATAGTGCCGATATACCGAGTCACTATGAATATATCAGAGCAGTCTTGGATATTCTCTATGTCGAGAGATTATTTGGTAACCTAAAGAAATGTTGCTTTTGCCAGGAAGAAGTGGTATTCTTAGGCTATGTAGTCAGTGGAGGCGACTTGTGAGTTGATGATGAGAAGATCCAAGCAGTCTTAGATATTCACTATGAATGACGCTTTGGCTATTGCTTCTCTTTTCTTACAGGAGGTTGTCCGGATATACGGCGTGCTGAGAAGTGTGGTCTCCAACAAAGACTTAAAGTTCTTGAGCCATTTCTAGAGAACCCTTTAGCATTGGGTAGGAATCAAATTACTCTTCAGCACCTCATGTCACCCCCAAACTGATGGCTAAATAGAGATAGTTAATCGTACTTTGGATTCACTGCTCCAAACTACAGTAGGCAAGAACTTGGCTGATTGCGACATCTACCTACTAGTGGTCGAGTTTGCGTATAACCGAACCATACATGACACCACCAAGTAGACCCCCTTCGAAGTGGTCTATGGATTTAATCCTGAGTTACCCTTTGACCACGCCCCTGTACTCGCACCCGCATAAGAGGACCTCGACGCCTCGGCTAGAGCATAATCCCTTTAGCACATCTATGACAAGGTCACTCGGTACATCGACCGGGTTTCTAGGAGAATGCGTGAAAAGCCCAAAGGTTGGTTAGCCAAACAATTTTAGCCGATAGACTTGGTATGGCTACACTTCAGCAAGGAGCGGTTTCCGAACAAAAGAAGAATAAGTTATCTATAGTACCAATGATTATTTTCCTTATATATTCATTTTTGCCCCTTTGTAACATGTAAATTGCCCCCTTTAGGAAATGCTCTTTTTATCTTTTCCCTTTTGAGTAAGTTGCCCTAGTTTGTGGGTATAAATACCTCTGTACTTGCAGTTGCAACACATCAAATTACCTTTAATACACTTGAGTACTTTCTTCCTTATGTAAACACTGCTTGTTTACTCTTGACATTACTCTTATCCATTCCTTTAAGCAAGGTTAAGTGGCGAGTAACCTCACTGGACTAATTTATGTGTCATATCGTATTGTATCGTGAGTCTTCAGAAGTCCCTTTGGTACATCATATCCTTTGGAACTATTTGTGGGTTTTTTTTGCTTACTATTCCATTCGTCTTTGTTACTCTTCCCGTACCTTCTCCCATTAACCCTTTTTAGAGCTTTCTATAAGTTTAGACCCATCTAGCGACTGGCTTTGTTTGTTCTTGGTTACGGTTCGCACCGGGATTAGCATGATGTTGATCTTAAGGAGACATTCGCTACCTGAGGAGATACAACATGAAGTTGAATTTGCATAAGTGTATCTTTGGTGCTACTTCAGGAAAGTTCTTAGGGTATATGGTCACTCGGTACGGAATTGAAGCTAATCGGAGAAAGATTGATGTGATTAGAAATATGAAATCTCCTTGTATTGCCATGGAGGTTTAGGAACTCAATGGGCAAATAGTTACCCTTAATAGGTTTGTGTCGAGAAGCATGGACACGTGTACAAAATTCTTTAAAATTTTATAAAATCCTAGAGATTTCAAATGGACAGATGATTTTGTAAAGGTATTCGGTGAGCTTAAAGAATTTCTTGCGTCATCCCTAATACTCCTGACACCTATCCCAGGAGAGAACTTATATTTATACTTATTAGTCAGTTGTTGAGTGCTTTCATCTATATTGGTCTGAATCGATGGCAAGGAGCATCGACCAATCTATTACATGAGTTATGTCTTGTAAGAACTGGATCATTGATATACCATAATTGAAAAATTTGTGTTAGCAGTGGTTTTCTTGGCAAGGAAGTTGAAACTGTATTTTGAAGCTCATCAAATTGTAGTCCTCACTGATCAACCTTAGTGGCAAGCATTTCAGCAGCTAGATTCTTTAGGAAGTATGAAGAAATATGCCTTGGAGCTAAGTGCTTATGGTATACAGTACAAATCTAGAATGGCATTAAAAGCCTAAGTACTGGTGGATTTTCGACCTAAGATCATAGGTGAGGAATATAGCATGGAAATTGCCAAGAAACCCATATGGTATCTTTATGTCGATGGTTCTTCCATTAGAGAGGGAAGTGGTGTGAGCCTTATTTTGCAAGGACCCTACAATGTCAAGGTTAATTATGCTTTGAAATTTGAATTTCCAGATAGTAATAACAAAGCGGAATATGAACCCTTAATAGTCGAACTTAAATTGGCAAAGGAAATTGGTGCTGAGAAACTCAAAGTTTTCTCTAATTCACAATTGATGGTGAATTAAGTCAAAGGAAGTTATGTGGTAAGGGAAGAAGAAATGAGCAAGTACTTGTTGATAGTATGAACATTCACGGAAGAATTTTATTCCTTTTCAATTTACAAAATACCAAGGAGTAAGAATATTGTTGTCGATAAGTTATTTAAGTTGGCCAGTACGGCATTTCCCCAATTTGAGTGACAAACTCTTTGTCGAGTTTCTCCCACATAAGAGTTTATCCATTGTCCCAAAGAGTTGTGAAGTAGCTCCTTGCTCGAGAGAGAAGTCCTGGATGGATCCCCTTGTAGATTATCTGAGGGATGGTGTCCTCCCCGATGACAAGAAAGAGTCTTAAAGATTAGTTTATCAAGCCACAAATTAAACACTCATAGATTATCAACTGTACAAACATGGTATATCCCAACCTTATCTTCGATGCCTTCCTCTGAAAGATGCTAAATGGGTGTTATTTCAACTATATGACCATGTATATAGTAACCACGTAAAAGCATAAATGTTGCATATCTATGCAATGCGACTTAGCTATTATTAGCCGATAATGAAAGATGATGTGAGAACAGTTGTTTAGCATTGTCCACAATTCCAAAAGCATGCGGCACCGAGTTATGTGCCTTTTACTAAATTATGCTGCTTAACTAGTCCTGAGCCCTTTGCTTAATGGGGATTAGACATACTTAGACCATTTTCGAAGTCTATAGCCCAGTGATAATTCGTCATTGTTGCTGTAGATTATTTCACAAAATGGGTATAGGTTGAAGCATTGGTAAGGATCACTAAACAGAAGGTTGACGCATTTGTTTTCAACTTCATAATATTAAGGTTTTGAGTCCCATTTGTGATAATCACGGACAATGGACTACAATTTGACAATAACAAATTTCAAGTATTTTGTGAGAAATATGACATTTGCCTGAATTACACATTTATAGCTCACCCTTAGACTAATGGGCAAGTAGAAGCTGTTAACAAGATCATCTTACATGGCTTGAGGAGAAAGGTTAATTAAGTAAAAAGAAATTGGGTTGATGAATTGTCGGATGTTTTATAGGGATACTAGACTACCAACAAAACCGCAATAGGGTAAACACCCTTCAGATTAGTGCATGGTACAAAGCAATGTTGTCGATCAAATTGGACCTACCAAATATACATATGCAAAATTTCAATGTGATGACTAATCAAGTTGGCTTAATGGAAAATTTGGATATTATTGAGGGAATCAGAGATGTCGCATGAGTGAGAGTTGCAGCATATCAGCATATAACAACTAGGTATTATAATCAGAAGGTGAAGCATAAGGTTTTTTAGCTTGGAGATTTAGTTTTCCAACAATTAGAGGTGACTGGCATGCGAGAGAAATGAGGGAAGCTTAGTGCAAATTAGGAGGATCTTGTTAGGGTCCGAAAAGTTGTTGGCGAGGGGGCCTATTGACTAGAAAGATTTGATGGAATAGTCATCCCTCGTGCATGGAATGTTGAGAACTTGAAACTTTATTTTATAAGTAATAGCCTAGTTGTTTTGGAAGACAATTGTGTTCAATGTTAACTTCGATTTGTCTCTCTACTCAATCTTTTTATGATTGATAGATTATTAATAAGTTTAAACTGCATGGTAAATGAACTAGTACTTCAAGTTCAAACCTATTACGGTCAACAAACTTTATAAATTAGTTGAAAAGCCAAATAACAAACTTTATAATAAGTTTAAGTAAGATGGCTATTCTACGTCTTAAATGACTAACGGATAATGTCTCGAAAGACACCCAAATATTGTATGTGAAATAAAACATGTTGAGGAAATAGGGTGTATGAATTAAAACATACCGAGAAACCGTAGAGCGCATGAATTGAAAATGTTAAAAATAAGTAACACATTATAAGAAATGTTGATGATATTGATATAGTATGATATGTTCGACCATTCGGCCGAATTATGCCTATATAATAGAAAAACTATAATATAACAATCATAAGGCAACGATTTCTTTGATTGTGCGAAGGCATTTCCTTGATCGGAGGAGGGGACTTTGCTAGAGCATATCTCTTTTTTGGCGCTTGGGGTTGTAGAACAAGTAGATTTCTCTTTGCGTACAAAGGAGATCTATTTAGATAGAAGATCTTTGTCTTCGTTATCACCTTACATATTGATCTTGGCACTTGAATCTTTGTCAGCTTCTTTGTCACAATTGTTGACTTTATCATCAATGTTGGCAAAGTCCAAGCATGAAAGATCATATTTAGGGTGAACCTTTAGAATTTTTTCTCTTACCACTTGGACCCCCTCTAACAACTTTTTCTTTCAGTAATCTTTTGTTTTGCAAACTAGGAGTTACGATTTCAAGCGCCTCTTCGATAGAAGGCTCTTTTCTCGTTGCCTCTTCTAACTCGGTAATGCGGTTTTGTAATCTAGAGTTATTGGTTTCTAGCTCCTTTATCTTCATCCTAAGCCTATCGTCCTCATCATTCATTGAGCTAAGTGTTTGGCCTAAACCCCAGCATTCCTCTTTTTTCTTATGAAGCTCCTTCTCCAAGTTTTCAGCCTCTTTGTATTGCTTATTAACCTTAGCCTTGAGGCTTGAGACTTCATCGATAGCTAAAGGGTGTGCCAATTTCTCGGCAGCAAGTTCATCCTGACACTTTATGGCCTCCATTTTAGCCTTGATTCTTGAATTTTTGGCAACTATAGTTTGAGGCTTTGAGGAGTTATATGCATCAGCCTTGATTCTTGCATTTTTAACAACTATAATTTGAGGCTTTGAGGAGTTATATGCATCTTCAATCTTCTGTAATAAATTAAACAATATAGAATGATGAATTTACTAGGCCACCTAGCAGAATACATAAAAAAATATTATTATTATTACCTTTTTCATTTATAGTCAGCTTCATCCAATGCCGTCAAAACGTGACTGTTGATTTGTAAACAAACATAATTGTTAGCAATAAAACATGTGCAACAATTGAAAGGATTTAATTGATACTTACATCATATAATTTAGCTGCAATATGCGCCTTATTGTAGCCACCAACCTTGTTGACATCTTTCTTCACAATCTCTTTGCCCTTAGGAAGAATAATACCTTTCATTAAAGCTAAGGATTTTGTCCTATTGCCCAAGGTTGAATCGGTGGGTAGGATGTTATAGCTTTAGCATGGAGTGAAGTATTTACCAACCTTTGTGTTAGGGATGAATTCGGCACTACTAATGCTGAGTGCTTTGTTTTGCATTGCCTCCTTTGCCCTTTCATCTAATTCCTTAGATCTCTTAGTAGGAGGTTGGCTGATGAGTTCCTTGCCACTTCTTTTGTTAGTACTTGGCACAACATCCATTGGGAGTGATGACGCCTCAAGATTTGTGATTTCATCCTCACTTTGGGCTTCGATTTCTCAGCCACCATCTCTCTACTTTGTAAATGGAGGAATATTTTTGGCTGGAGGAGTCTCAATTTGTACAACCTTGGCAAAACCAGGTTTCTCACTCCCTTGTTGCCTCTCAGCTGGACGGGAAGCCTTCTTCTAGGCTGTTACTTGTTTCATTACCCCTCTTTTACTACTTTCTTGATAGTAGTTGGCTGAGTAATAACAATCGTGGAGGTTGCACGTTTGTCGGTTTTGGATTTTTTGGCCTTTGCTTTGGTTAACAACTTGGTAGGATTCATATCTCTTGCGCTTATGTCAGTAATAAAAGACAATGTATTAACAATAGGCATAGAGAAACTAAGGACTTACATGTTTAGTGCTGAGCAAAGCTCAAAGGCTAGACTATCCTTCCCCGAAGGAATGGGAACGACCTTCCTCTTGTAGCTTTACTAGGCATGGCTATCTCTCAGTAGCATACCTTCTTTTTCAGAGAAGATTGGCTCTCCATTTTCATATCGCCTAATAATTCTCTCGACGTCCCACAAAAACATCTTGCTTTTCCTACTCTCCAAAATCTTCTTTGCTGTAGTAGCATTGTTTGGCATCAATTCAATGTCCTTGGTGCAGATTAATCTAACTCCTCATTTGAAAAGACAAACACAAACTTGTCGTGCTACTTGTAGATCTTAAACTCTAATCCATCTATGAATTTCCACCCATGCCTAGTAGCTGCAAAGTACCAACCGTTGGGTTGCCTACTAATCGTAAAGAAATACCAAAGTAATTGAGACGTAGCCTTAACTTCAACTTCTTCACAAACTATCTCGAAAGCCGCGAGAAGTCGATAAGTGTTTGGTGTGAACATACTCAGCGTAACTTGGAAATAGTTAAAGAATTGCTTGACAAAAGTCAAGAATGGGAAGCGCAGTCTAAAGTTGAGATATTTTAAATAGATGTGAAACTCATAGTCCCTTAGGAAGCACACCTTTTCATCCTCTCTCAGACTCTTAAGATTCCATGTTTCGGGAAGGTCTTGCTAGTATTTGTTATATTTTGAAACAAGAACTCTGTTGGTAGCACTGGTCACTTTGTTTGGTGAATTACTAAAGTAAATTATATTATTATACAAGTATCTTGCCACATATCTTTCTTCTTTATCTTTCGGATAAGTATTTGCTGCAAGAGAGTTGATTTGAGCAAGTTTATCTGCTGCTCTACTATAATGTTGGTTGAGCTATTTGAGGAACATACTGTCTTGCTCCTTCTTTGGGGGGTAGAAGTAGCCTCAGTCTCAGTTGCTTCAGAATTTAAAAGAACAAGTCGATTAATTACGTTTTAAACAATACTTGATTTTAACTATAACGAATGTCACATAACTTTTTGAAAAGTTTGAAGGTGAAGATGAAATGTTGAAAGCAGGCAAAAGCTTATGGATGCGAATGAAGATGAAATCTATTTTTAGTATTGAAAAAATTCCTTAAATATGGAGGATTTACCCTCGAAACTACAACACCGTTTTAACAGAAATGATGCGCTGCTTAGATGATAGCGTGGATTATTGACATGTGTTTCGAGATAGAAATCCAGTGGTTGTCAAGGCTTTGACAGTTATTAGTGCCTGCGGTATAATTATGGCTAGGGTGATAGTTGTCGTACATGCTACTGTTTAATCTTTTGATAGGCGGGAAATTTGAAAAGTTGCGACCTTTTAGATAGGATGCGATTTGTCCTTTTAAACAGAAATCAAGGAACTTCCTACATTATTCGGCATTTGGGAAATTATTCCCCACTTAACCTTACAAAGAATATTAAAATCCTTGTTCTCTTAATCAAATCCTTGTCCATCAGAGTTGGGGCGCAAATGTTGATAGTTGAATTTCATTCACTTAGCCACTTGATTGCTGATATGTCGAGTAACTGAATTCTTGGCTAACGTTGAGTAACATAGATCCGTATTTGATTTGAATTTAAAAAAGTGGTGTGAATAGTTATCATTTGGCACGATTATATTACATAATTGCTCAGTATTTCTACATTTCAAGAATGTACTTAATCGAGAGATCTCCATGTATCTTAATAATTACATGATTAACTACTGTTTTAGACACTCAACATTTGCTTATAATTACGAAGAAGAATTACTATAAGAGATATTTGATAAGTTACTACTACACTTTAGTCTTTTCCAATATTCTCTTACTGACTTAGGCATCGGAATGGCTGCACTGGACTAACCTCGGTACCTTAAAGTGTTATCTTTCTTTTCAAAATCAAAGTCCTAATCCAAAATCACCTAATAGCAATATCATTACTCCTTTGAACTTAAGAAAACTTCAATTTAACTTATTATAGCTTAGATTAAGAGATTATGGATAATTTTTTTTTTGATTTTGTAACACCAAATCAATTTGGCAAATGGATGTATCTAGACATGGATTTGGTCTTGATATGAAGAGGGTCACATAATCTTTGAGATTTCACCATTATCTTGGTGAAATCTCAGAGGAAAAAGGACAAAAAATGAAGTTGAGGAGAGCTACTTAGAAGAGAGATGAGAAGAAGATGTCGGCATCCATGGCTGAAGTAGCTCTAGGTATACGTATGTTGCATGTCATAAGCACTTGGAGCGCATGCGGATTACATGCACCTAAGAAAACAAATAAGGCATTGTAGGTACCTATTTGGGTTGAGCTTAGGCTATCTTGTACAGGCTTAGCCTTTTGCAATTTAATTGCAAGACAAGCCCAACTTGATCTAAGATACTTTTTGTCTTTTAAATCTCCTCTCTCTCTCTCTCTCTCTCTAAATTAAATTACACCAATCCTAGTTTTAAACCAAAATCAAACCCTAATTGAATGACTCTAATAAGTCACATGCACATAAAAAAGTAATTGATTTTCAAATTAGACCTAATTTAATGGTTTTAAGACCTTTAGTTCAAAAATTAATTTAAGTTCAAATGGGGTCCAAATTTAATATTCTCAAATATGGCACAAAATTGTTAAAATCACATGTGTGTGCTTTGACTTTATTCGACCCTAAAAATAAGATGACCAGTTTAATGTGACCTAACAAGACTAAAAATGACCTATGGCTTTTATTTTCCCAAAAAATTCTATTATTCCTAATTTTTTTGTATTTTTTTTTTATTTTTTCAACTTTTGTTGATAAAATTTTAAGAAATACTAAAGCTATAAAGGGAGTAAAAATAGGGTATCTATAACTACCCTTCATTATAATAAAGTTTAAGTAAAACTTTACTATAAAGACAAAAAAGACACCATTTTTGCCCGAGAGATAGGTTTACGTTAATAAGAAGCATTATAGATTGCTAGCTATATTAGGCTTGATTTACTAGGAATGTGTTGAAAGGTAAAATATATTTTGAAAGAGAAAGATGACGCCTTAAGGGCTGGTTGAGACATAATTTTTTAAGAAAAGGGTATAGTACCTTACGAGTTGGCTATAATCCTATAGAATTTGGAAAAAAGGGTAGCTCTCTCAAAGCTAACTAAAACCCTAAAAGATTATGAGAAAAGGGATAGCACTCTATGAGTTAGCTAAAGTCTTAAAAGAAATTGAAGAAAGGATAGTGCTTTGGGAGTTAGCTGACCTATGGGAGCATTACTAAAAGACAAGCAACCTCAAATGGGAAATTGATTTGAAACTTGGTCATGCTCACTTAAGCTGACTAACTTAGGGACAGGAGTGTCTTTAGGGAAGTAGCAACTCTAAATGGGAAATTGATATGAACCTTAGTTGTGCTCCTTTGAGCTAACTAACCTAAGCTAGAGCATCTTTAGGAGACTAGCAACCTTAAATGGGAAATTGATATGAAACTTGGTAATACCTTTCTAAGTTAGCTAACCTAGGTAGGAGCATGGTTAAGAGATTAGCAACTATAAATGAGAAGTTGATATGAAACCTTGTAGTGCTTTTTCAATTTGACTAAACTAGTTAAGAGTATCTTTAAGGGACTAGCAATCTTAAATGAGAATTGATATGAAACCTGGTAGTGCTTTCTTAAGATGACTAACCTAGGTGGGAGCATCTCTAAGGGATTAGCAACCCTAAATGAGAAGTTGATATGAAATTTGGTTATGCTTTTTTATGTTGACTAACCTAGGTGAGAGTGTCTTTAAGGGATTAGCAACCTAAATGAGAAGTTGATATGAAACTTGGTAGTGCTTTTGTAATCTAACTAACTTAGTTAGGAGTATCTTTAAGGACTAGCAACCTTAAATGAGAAGTCAATATGAAACTTAGTAGTGTTTTTTCTTATTTGACTAACCTAAGTGAGAGTGTCTTAAGGGATTAACAACCTTACATGAGAAGTCAATATGAAACCTAGTAGTGCTTTTCTTAAGCTAACTAACTTAGGCGGGAGCATCTCTAAGGGACTAGTGACCCTAAATGGGAAATAGATATGAAACCTAGTAATGCTTTTTCTAAGTTAACTAATCTAGGTAGGAGCATCTTTAAGGGAATAGTAGCCGTAAATGAGAAATAGATATGAAACTTGGTAATGTTTTTCTAAGTGGACTAACTTAGATGGGAAAAATGTTCCTTAAGCTTGTTAAATCTTGAAAGTTGGTTGGAAAGGGGAAGTGCCTCATGGGTTGGCTAAAACTTTAATAGAGATCGTAAATGGCCCTATTGCTGGCTAAGACCCTAAGAGAGATTGGTGAAAGGGAAGTGCCTTATGACTAGTTGAGACCTTTGGAGAAATTGATGATGGGAAAGTGCTCTTATGGGGTAGTTGAGACCTTAAGAGAAATGGTGAAGGGAAAGTGCTCTATAAGCTTGCTAAAACCCTAGGAGAAGTTGATGAAGGGAAAGCGCCCTTATAGGTTGGCTGAAACCCTAAGCGAGATTGGTAAAGGTAAAGCGTTCTATGGTTATCTAAAATCCTAAGAGAAGCTTAATGTAGATGTTATGCTTAAAAATCGAGTTAGCACCTAAACAATCAAGCCTTTTCTTTAAAAAGTTCAATCAAAACCAACTTAGTCTTTGTAACGGATTCAATTCTCTTGGAGACATAAGCTTTCTATCATCAACCGAATAGAGCAAATAAGGCTTTGTTTCCTACCGCATTGTTAAAGAATTAAGGAAAGTGACCTAACGTGTGAATCATTTTCTCCTTTACATAGAAAAAGCTGATGTTTCGAATTTCCAATTTCACTTATCAACTCTTAAGGTTTAAATTGAATTGCCTTTTAGTTTCCTTTAGTCAAGCTTTTATCTTTGATGGAGTGATCGTGGTTCAGAATATACAATTTTTCCCAACTTTAAAATCCATATTTATGCATAAATTAAGCAAAAATTCGTTAATTTTGTATAAAGTTGGAGCTTATGCACAAAATGGAGCAACTTGTGTAAAATTGCTAAAAATTCATGAAAAAGGATTAATTTTGCATGAATTTGATTAATTTATATACTATGTGCAGGTGCATGGGGGTTAAAATGGTCTTGGTAGCCCCCATCGTTCGATCAAGGAGGTTGAAATGAATAGCGCTAGCAAATTTGGCCTATCAATCGATCCATAGTCTTGCTATCGATCAATCGATATGTTCTGAATCATCAGGGATAAAAGTGACCTCTTGGATGATCGATTAATGGAGAGTCGGCATCATGAACAGAAAGTACAAGGGTGGATTCACACATTGGTACCATATGAATCGATCGATTGATAGAAAAAAATAGGGTTAGGTTTTTTTGTCTAAGACCCTAATCCTCCTAGACACTATGTTTCTTAAAACATGGAAGAGACCTAGTGTTGACATGTGTCTACTGATCAATTGGTAGTTTAAAATTACAAACACTCGTATTTACAGTTGGAAAAGCGAGTCTCAATTAGGATTTTAGGGTTGCTTAGTCTAGATTTACAAGCTCATTGTTTGCTTTCATGTTTTAGTGACTTGTTTATGATTTAGTGAATGTTTTTATGATTTTGATGCACATTTAAGTTTGATTAATGAACATTAGCTACTTTCTTTTCATTTAATCTCTTGTTCATTTGTTCTTATCTTGTTTACTTCTTCTTTGATGGAGTTTACTACTATTCTTCATCTCATATGGCTCTTATCGTTGATATTATGAGTAGCTAAGTAATTTATGGTGGGTTTGTGAAATGTGGATGTTGTAACTTTTTAGTTATGATATAGGTATGTATATTTAATTGGGATTTTGTTGATTGGTATTTCATTTGACTCTTTGAGGTGCTTGTTATTAAAATTTTCAATCCCTTTCTTTGTGATTATGAGACTGAGAGGAGATTAGTCCTAGGAATCACCCTTAAGAGTTAATGGCTCTGCATTATTATGAGACTAAGAGGAAATTAATTGTGTAATTCCCTAGTTGAATCATTGAGTTGGTGAAATGTCAATAATAGGTTCTTACAACTATGAGATTATGAGGAGATTAGGTGCTCTCTGCTGAATTCACATGACATTATATGGTTTTAGTGGATTATGATAGGTTATGAGACCGATAAGAGATTGATCCCCTAATCTCTAGGATTAGAATACTTAATTCGTGATAGGAATTGAGTATGTAGCTAATCGTGTAGGGAAATGAGACCGTGAGGAGATTTTTTGCTACATAGTTAAGTGAAGTGCCCTACTTGGGATTGAGCTTAAGTGAGTTCCATTAAAACCCAGTTAAAAACTGTAAAGGGATAAAAATTATTATATTATTTATTTAGACTTGACTTCTTGGGCTAAGTGGTAAGGCTTAGGAAGTCTTGTTTATATTTAGGATAACTTAAGGAGATGAGGCATGGCCGCTTGGAGTAGGGATCATTAGATTGGCTTGTCCACTTCAAGCTTTCCTAAGGAAGCTCATGCACAAAGAGAGACGTTATGGCTTGGACTAAATAAGAACCCATTAACAAGAGGATTCATCTCGGCCGTTGATTGTCACTATGATTTGATGGATGTCATTGATGACCTAGCCTTATAAATACCCCAAAGCTCCTCTTCATTTAGAACAATTTTACCTATTCAGAGAAATGGCATCGTGCTATCACATTATTGTTGCGGAAGATTAAACGGAGCTCAAAGTGAAGATTACACACAACCTCTCATCTAGAATAGTGGGGTTAATGCTTTATAACTCTTTTACCTATCATGCATGTGTTCAAAGCTCCTCAAGATTGCCTACTCCTCCTCTTTACCTATCAAGATTGCCTAATCATGATATAGCATGATTACATAGACAACATAGGATAGTTCATATGCTATTTGCTAGACGAAGATTTTATATAATGTGAAGCTATCAACATGAGAAGTCCATATTTAAAATCACAATAAGTACACAATGGAGCAATTAATGAAGTATGATGGTATTGCATTGAAGAAACACATGAGAATGACAATGTATGGATTTAAAAAAAAAGATAAATAAGAAGAAGAAGAAGAAGAAGAAGAAGAAGAAAGAAGAAGCGAGGAGCGTAGGATACAATCAATAGATGATGTTATGATGGTGGTAGAATAGGCGAGTCGCAAGTGAATAAGAACTTGTTATGATAACAAGTTACGTGCAACAATGGCCTAATACGGTTGTGCATGCTTGTTTAGTCACTTTTGTGACTAAGCTTCACAACGGCTGAACGTGATTGTAGACACTTGTCTAGTTATTAGACTTCACAACAGCTTAATGCAATTATGGATACTCATCTAGTTATTGTGCTCCTTTGTGGTTGTGGATACTTGCTTAGTCTTTAAGTTTCTTCTTGAAAGTGCACAAAAATAGAAGGCAAGTTGAAGAGGTGATAACGGTAGAATGCGGCTATCGCAGGCTGCTCAACTTGTGATGTGCATTCAAGCTGTGTCCACATAATCCCTAAGTGGTGGAGGCCTTGCGGAATTCATAGAATAAGGAGGGTTTATCTTCAATAAAGATATATAGATATATATAATGGATGGATAAAGAAGATAGCATATGGTGGCTGCCATGTGGTCTTGGTACTAACGGGTAACAAAATAAATATCATGGCATTATATGAGGAATCAAGAGAAGGGATTGTGGAAATGGATAAACACGCAAATAAGATCACTCCAAAGAAAGCAATTATGAGAATTTCTTGAATCGGAGAATCATACACAGATAACATGGTGGCGGTAAATATTGAGATACAGGGGAAGAACAAAACATATGCATGAATATAATGGCAAGTTATATATGATGCATTTATGAAGACAAGTTATGCGTCAAACCTGGTGCAATTTAGAGGCGAAAGAGTTGTTAGTGTCAAAGATGGTAAAATCTCGATGGCCGCCAGCTGTTGGGTGTAGTAATCTCCGATTGTGATCGTACGCCTGTCAAGGAAAGGTAGCCAAGAGTGAATTGGAATAAATTATAACAGCGATTAAAAGAAAATTAATTAAGGAAGGAAATAATGCCAAGATTCAAGCCTCCACGTACAAGAATTTCTTGTCCAGCCAATCAGGAGTTGGATAATCTGATGATGTTTGAGGCTGATTCGGTAATAAGACATAATGGAATCTAATTTGTTTAAGATAGATTTGGGGAGAAAAAAAAAAAGGGGAAAGAAAGAAGGAAAAAAAGACAAGTCCCCTGAAATTTGCTACGCAGTTGTCGCTTGAACCTGGAAATAGTGCTTTTATTTTTTATCACCATCAGCGATGAAGATGGATGTCGGCTGGTCACGTAGTAATTGCTTCAAGCCTTGATATCAAACCCCTTTAGTTAATATGTCTGTGGCATATTACTCTTGAAAGCTGATTGTTGAGCGGTCAGTTGCCGCGGAAGGCCAAAAAAGTAGAGATGAGAAGATAGATGCGGGGAGATTTAAATTTGGAGTAAAGGTTTTAAAATAAAGATTAGAGATTCACAGTTAGAAATTTGACGGGGATGAGTAATCTTGAGGACATTTTGATTGATTTGGGGAAGGAAGAAATTATGGAATATAATCCATTTACGATGATTTGAAAGAAATAAATGAAGATTTAGTGGGGCTTGTGATGATTATATTTGTTACAAAGGTTGATCTGTTGAAAGATAAGGGAGAGGAAATTTGACGAAAATGAGGAGGTTATATTTTCCGGGCAGGGCCTTATATGTTGGTATTGTTATCAGCACAATCTGCAAAGCAATCAAATAAGTTTTGGAGATTTTTTTGCCCATGCAAGAAATATTGCAAGCTTTTATCGGAAGATCCGGAAGGCCAAATTGTTACATTATTTATTATTTATATATATGAAAAAACAAAGTGGGGGCTTTTGAAGCAGGTTTGAAAGACATAGTACCTCATCTTGGACATGTTTAAATCGTTGAAAAACTCGATTTCTTTTATAGAAATTCGAGAAACAAAGCTCACCCAAGCGAATAAAATGATATCGTGGAATTGTTATATGATTCAAGGAGAATCAGGCCGCCGTCGATATTAATTTCGTTATGGTATGAATAGGCGATAAGACTATAAGGGATCACATCTGTGACTTGAAGCAATATAGAAGAAAGGAGGTTTTATATAAGATACGAATCTATGCGAGGAAGAAGTACAGGAAGATATTGTTTCTTTATTCCAGATATGCCCATGTGTGAGACGTGATTGAATCAGGTTTTCAGAATTTATGAAAAAATAAATAAATAAAAAGTACAACAGAAAACATGAAAATATGAGGCGTAATGCGCCTGATACGGTCGAAAGATGAGACATCACCGAGTCTTCCCCACCATGCTATTTGCTAGCTAGTATCTCTGCATATGGAACATAAACTTATATAATGTCAAGCACACGTCGTTAGCGAAAGTCCAAAAACACATATATGTCTACATATAGTGAAATATAGACTTTGGCATTTTCCATTAAACCAATGGTTATGCTATGCAAAGGTTACTAAATGGAGATCTCCCATCAGTAAAGTTTGTCGAAGAAGAATTGATTCGCGCCAGCGGATGTCTTAATCAGTGAGATACATCTAAGTGTTACATGAAAATCCGGCTTCAGTAGAGTTTATTATTAAAAAAAAAAGAAATAAAAGAAGACATATAGGAAAAAAGAAGGTAGTCCGCAAAAGATAATTTATTAAAAAAAATTATTCACATGGAGAAGGGGAATTAGCTTGTGTATAGGAAGCTGCCTACGAAAGAATATTTAATATATTGATAGGAGAGGAATGTCACTCCAGCAAGCCAACAGCGATGCGTGCAATGAAACGATGCAACAAGTTTACGTACTGAGAAATATTATTTATAAAATTGCTGCGTTGACATTAGGCTCATAAATTCCAATGAAATAAAATATTTCGCTGTGTGTGCACACTTGGCCATACTCAAACTCTTTACAGTGTACTTGTGCTAAGCAGTGACCTAACTATTTAAAGTAAGCGATTAATGTTTAAAATACTTATAATCTATCAAAGAATTTTAGTTAGAGGATAAAATGTAAAGGGCTGAAAATTATTATATATTTTTATTTAAGCTTGAGTCCTTAGGCTAGGCGATAAGGTTTAGAAAGTACGATTCATATTTGAGATAATTTAAGAAGATATGGCATGGTAGGCTTGGAGTAAGGATTGTTGGGGCGGCTTGTCCACTCTTGCCTTTCCTAAGGAAGCTCATACACATAGAGAGATGTTATAGCTTAGACTTAATAAGAGCCCATGAAAGAACCTATCAACAAGATACCCATCTTGGTTGTTGATTGTCATTGCGATTCGATGGATGTCATTAATGACCTAGCTCTATAAATATCCTAAAACTCCTATTCATTTGGGACAATTTTAGCTATTCATTGAAATGGCATTATGTTGTCATATTACTATTACGGAAGATTAAACAGAGCTCAAAGTGAATAATACACACAACCTCTCATTTGGAATAGTGGGGTTCGTGTTTTATAGCTCCTCCACTTATCATGTGTGTGTTTGAACCTCTTCGAGATTGTCTACTCCTCTTCCCTACCTCTTTTTCTCCAAGTCATCCTTATGTGTCATTTTATGTCACTCTTTTGAGGCTATGTATAGTCAAAGACTTATGCTGTACACATGTGACCATTGCAATTGGATCCCTTCATCTACAAAAACCATCCCCAATATCTTAACGGCATACCTTCACCACTACTTCGGACACATGCCACAAACCTACGTCTTTATTATTCATGTTAATTGTTACTTTTTGGTTGTGTTTAATTTCATTTGCAATTGCAATTTCTCTTTTAGATTCACCTAGATTAGAGTAGTAAGTTATGATGTAGCACTTAATCGAATCCCTTGTCTTTAAGAAAGTTGACTTGGTGAATACTCACTAGTATTATTACTGTATATGATCCAGTACACTGGTTAATCAAGATGACACTATTTTAAAAATCTTCATCTATAAAGTGTCTTGAAATGTATCATTTTAACAGTGTCTCATGTTGTTCGTTAGTTTTTGATGCCGTTATCGAAGAATAGGCAATTGAGTTAATATTAGACAAATTGAGGACTTTGAGACTAGGCCTTAGTATAGTTGTAGTGTAGTTGGTAACATAGTCTAATTTCTATTAATTTTGAGTAGTTTAGTTATTAAAGTTTTGATCTTTATTTATTTTCTTGTTCAATTAATTTGATTTTGATAGTTTGTTGTTGATTTGAGTTGTATTGAGGATAAATTTTGGAACTTTACTATGAAATTTGTTGAAAATTGATGAATTTGTCTCTAGCTTATTTATGTCAAGCTAGGAAGAGTGTTGGACATATTATTTATACTATTTGCAAGTTGTAGTTTTGGCGATTCAGTTGGAGTGGAAAGAAATAGACATTAGGTGTGTAGTTATGGGAGATAATAGAATACTTTGGGATTATTCTGTCCCATCTATCCCAGCCACATGATAGGCAATTTGAAGGACACCCAAAAGAAGACCCAAATGAGCACATTCAAGAGTTTCACCAGTTGTGCTAAATAATTGAATATCAGGGAGTTTCGAAAGATGAGTTGAAATTGCAATTGTTCCTATTTTCTCTTAAGGGAAGTGCAAGGAGTTGGTACTATGGATTGAAAGGGCAAAGTATAAACACTTGGGAGAAATTAGCTTCTTAGTTCCTTGCATATTTTTTCCCTCCAAATAAAGTTGCCCTGCAATTTAAAATAATGACATTAACACTAAAGGAGAGAGAACTTATGAGCGAAGCATAGGAACGATTTAAGGGGCTATTACGACAATGCCTTTGCCATGGTGTCTCTAAGGGGTATCAATTATAGATCTTTTATAATGGTCTTAGTCATGAGGATGGACTACTGGTAAACACTATTGTGGGAGATAGTCTATTGAGTAAATCAAAGAATGAAGCAGGGGGTCTACATGATGTGATAGCATATAATGATAGGAATTGAAAAGCTCATACCTATGTATGAGAGTTTGCTAAGGAGTTGGTTGAGGGGGAAATAAAGCAACTAAAGGAGCAAATCAGAAGGTTGTTTGAGTAGCTCAACAACCAAAACAAGACCACATATGTTCACACATAAGAGGTCTAGTCGATTAAGGTTTGTGTTGAATGTGGGTTTACTCATGATGAACAAGATTGTCTTAGATCAAGACAAGTAAGGACATTGAAATACAACCCTGAGACTACATTGAGGCAATCACTAATGAACTCATGTGGAGAATCTCTGAGGTTAACTTTAAATAGGGTTGAGGAAGGCATACCTATGAATGGATCTAATGATTTACTCAAGAGATCTCCAGGGAGTAGCCTAGAAAGTAAGGAGGAACCTCGAAAGTGTTTGAATGAATTCCTTCATAATCATGGCTTAGAATTTTTACAATTGGAAAAATAGCTCAAGGAATTCATAGATGCATTAGACCCGTTAAAGGAAAAGGATACAGTAGTAGAAAGCAAGCAGCAGTCACTTAATAAAGTTAAAGCAATCCAGTTAAGGAGTAGGAAGGAAATTAAATGACCATGTCTCAAAGGGGATTGTGAATCTATAGCTAGGATGCAAAGGAGAAGGTAGATGAATAAAAGTAGAAGCAAAGAGATGACCCTTCCCTTGGAGAGGAACTTGAACCTTGAGTTTATACCCTACCAATACCCTTCTTAGCTAGATTGAAACAACAAAATTAGATCAACAATTTGCCAAATTCATAGAAACATTCAAATAGTTGCATATTAATGTACCTCTTTTTGAGGCCCATAAATAAATGCCTTCATATGAAAAGTTCATGAAGGAAATCTTAACTCAAAAAAGGAAGTAATGATGTTTTTTGAGGAGTGCCTTGCTATTACGTCTAATACAATACTAAGAAAGCTTAAGGACCTTAGGAGCTTAATAATCCCTTGTATGATAGGAGAGACATTTGAAAGCAAGGCGTTGTGTGATTTAGGTGTAAGCATTAATTTGATGCCAAACTCTATATTCAAGCTTCTTGAATTAGAGGAGTGTAAGCCAACTAAAATGACTTTTCAATTGGAAAATAGGAGCATGAAATACCCTTGAGGAATTGTTAAAGATGTGCTGATGATTGGTGGCAAATTTGTTTTCCCATTAGACTTTGTCATGTTGGATATGGATGCTAGTAAGGATGGTCCTTTGATTTTAGGAAGGCCTTTTCTAGCCATTACACTAGCAATGATTAATGTTAAGGAGAAAAAGCTTGTACTAACTGCACTTGATGAGGAGATTACAATCAAGGTGCCTCGAGTAATGAAGCTACCACAAGGAATGGATGATTGTCATGTTATGGAGCTAACTAATGATCTAGTGAAAGGGTTACGAGAGGAGGAAAATGAAGAAGTAAGATTTGTGAAGTGGAGATAGGATTTTGAATGGAGTGAGAGTGATAGTGATATAGATGAAGAAGATGATTTTGAAGCGGATATGGTTGAGGAGGTAGTTGAGTGTGGATGGTATCAATGGATTCAATAGACATGGAACTTAGCAAGGATAAACCTTGACCATCAACTGAAACCCTACCTTGATGGGGATTAAAATAATTACTGGACAGCATGAAGTATGCATTTGTGGGAGAAAGAGATACTTTGCCGATGAATGTGGTCTCTAATTTGTCAAAAGAAAGAGAGCAAAAGTTGTTAGAGACACTAAGAAGGAATAGAAAGGCTATTGGTTAGACCATAGTAGATATACATGGCATTCACCCTTCATTATGCATGCATAGAATCTTTCTTGAATCGGAATGCAACCCAATTGTTCAACCACAGAGATGACTCAATCCCATTGTATAGGAAGCAATAAAAAAGGAAGTGGTGAAATTGTTGGAAGTAGGGATAATCTACCCAATTTTGGATAGCAAATGGATAAGTCTTGCTTAAGTAGTCTTAAAGAAAGGAGTAATGACTATAGTAAGAAATGAGAACAATGAGTTAATCCCAACAAAGACTGTGATAGGATGGTGAGTATGCATAGATTATCATAAGTTAAATAATTTCCCTTTACCATTCATAGAATAAATGGTTGAAAGACTAGTAGGACATGAATACTATTGTTTTTTGGATGGGTACCGAATACAATCAAATCCCTGTAGTATCCAAGGATTAAGGAAAAATAACTTTCACATGTCCATGAGGGACATTTGCATTCAGAAGAATGCCATTTGGACTTTGTAATGCACCAACAACCTTTTAATGGTGCATGATGTCAATATTTTCAAACATGCTCAAACATGGGATTGTGGTATTCATGGATGATTTTTGGGTATATGGAGAAATGCTTGAGATATGTCTTGAGAATCTAGCAGTAGTTTTGAAATGTTGTAAGGAAACTCACCTATAGTACTTAATTGTGAAAAAAAAAATGCCATTTTATGGTACAATAAGGAATTGTATGAGGACATAAAATTTCAAAGCAATGAATAGAATTAGAAAAAGTGAAGGTAGAAGCAATCGCTAAGCTATCTCTACCTATTAATGTACAGGGCATTTGGAGTTTCCTTAGCCATGTTGGGTTATATTATTTATAAAGGATTTTTGTAAGGTCCTAAAACCATTGTGTGCCTTACTAGCAAAAGATATGCCTATTGATTTCAACCTTGAGTGTAGAAATGCATTTGAGACATTGAAAGAGAAATTATTGATTATAATGGCACTTGACTGGATATTGCCATTTGAACTCATGTATGATGCAAGCAATATTGCAGTAGGAGCAGTGTTAGGGAAAAAGAGAAATAGAATCTTCCAAACAATTTACTATGAGAGCAAGATGCTTAATGAGGCTTAGAAAAATTATGAAACCACCAAAAAGGAGCTACTTGTTATAGTTTTTGCATGTGACAAGTTTCAATCATACTTGATAGGATCTAAAGTAACAGTATACATAGATCATGCAGCCTTAAAGTACTTGTTGAACAAAACAAATGCTAAACCAAGGCTAATCCAATAGGTTCTCCTATTATAAGAGTTCAATTTGCATATTAGGGATAGGAGAGGAACAGAGAACTTGGTGGCTGATCATTTATTAGGAATCACAACTATTCAAAGTGATAAGCCTATTCATGAAAACTTCCTAGATGAGCAACTATACATGATCGATTTAACCCAATTGCCTTGGTATGTAGACATTATCAATTATTTGGTTAGAGGGATTATGCCATATGGTCTAGACTGTAACCAATGAAGGAAATTTCCATAAGAGGTGTAGAATTACTTTTGCAAAAAACTATATTTATTCAAGTGTTGTGCAGATCAAGTAGTTAGACGCTGTGTAACCACAACAAAAGCACAAGACATCATCACCAACTACCACATGGAACCTACCAAGGGGCATTTTGGTATGTATTGTATAGTGGCAAAATCCTACATTGTGGTTTCTATTGGCCCACTATTTTTAGTGACTGCGAGGAGTATGTGATGCAATGCTTGAAATGTCAATAGATAGGTAGTATATCAAGGCAAAATGAAATGCCACAATAAGGGATCCTTGTTATCGAAATTTTTGATGATTGTAGAATAGATTTTGTAGGACCATTTGATACATTAATGTCTAATAAATATATTTGGTGGCAGTGACTATGTTTTAAAGTAGGTAGAATTAGCTACTTTACCCATTGATGATGCTCGAAATGTCCTTAAGTTTCTTAAGAAAAACATCTTCACAAGTTTTGGCATACCATGAGCTATAATCAGTGATGAGAGAGCACATTTCTATAACAACCAAGTTGACAGTTTACTAGCTAAGTGTGGGGTTAAACCCAAGGTAGCATTGCCATACCATCTTCAAACAAGTAGATAAGTTGAACTATCAAACTGAGAGTTAAAGCAGATTCTAGAAAAAATTGTTAACACCTCTAGGAAGGATTAGGCTTCCAAATTGGATGATGCATTGTGGGCTTATAGGATAGCCTACAAAAACCATAGGAATGTCCCCTTATCGAATGGTTTATGGGAAAGCTTATCACCTCCTAGTTGAAATCATGCATAAAGCATATTAGGCAATTAAATTCTTGAACTTTAACAAAAATCTAGTAGGAGGCGATCATATGTTGTAGCATGAAAAGATAAAGAGGTAGCATGACAAGAAGATAGTTTTCAAGAACTTCGAAGTAGGATAGAAAGTTCTCTTATATAATGCTTGATTAAGGTTTTTTCTTAGTAAACTTTGGTTAAAGTGAACAGGGCCATTCATAATAACATGTATATTACCTAATGGAGTAATTGAGATTAATGGAGAGAAAGGAGAAACTTTTAGAGTAAACAGGCACATGATGAAACCCTTCTATGAGACAAAAGGAGTTGAACCAGTAAAAAGAATTGCTTGTTATGAGGACCTACCATGAAGTAGCATTGTGAAGCAAGGATGAAGGCTTAAAAACAAGTGCTTGGCAGTAGCCAACTTGACCTACAATCTTTTCTTATCTTTTCATTTAATTTATGTTTGAGTCTTTTGAATTTCAAAGCCTTTTTAGTTTTGTCTCTTTTATGTTACATAGGTACATGTAAATATGTAAAGGAAGTGATGAATCCATTAATCCTAAGACATTATCAACAAATCTATAAGGGGAATTGAAGAATTCAGATCACACCAAGAAACTAGGGGAGTCTTGTTCTGACTTTCTATTTCCTATTACATATGCATTGAATTGTGAGATATATACATCTAAATTAAAGTTAGGGGTAGGGAAGTTATACATAAAATTGAAGCTGTGTAATTTTGAATAGGCTTTGATGATTTGATTAAATGCATGATAATTAATCCCTTTTGTACACCTATAAGATAGTTTCTCTTTGAAAAGTTGGATCCATTTTTCTTTATGCACTATACCTCAATTTTTGAGTATGTTATTGATGATAGCATTTTTCAGTAAAATAAGCCGAAGGCCTAAATCAGTAACATTGAGGCTTAAGCCTAACTCTTACGGTCCATCTGAGTACAAGTGTCGACTCTCCTACTATAAATACTATACAAGACCTCTAGGTAAGGTGACTTTATTTATTCTTTCACTCTCATAATCACTCTAACGTTCCATTCATATCATAAAAGGATTGATTTAGGTATTGGAGTGGTAGCATTCGAGCACCCACTGATGCTCTTTATAGTCGTTTTCTTATTTTGTAGGTGTTCATTCATTGGGAGGAAATTCAAGAGTTAGCAATTGGCATTGTTTGTGGGAATTGAACCCACGACCACATGGTTAAAAACCATGCACTCTACTTATTGAGCTTGACGAGCTTCACTCATGCCTACAATAGTGTCTTACCAAGTTAGTTGTAGCAAATAAGTTAGACAACCAAGTTGTCTACACAAGTGTTGATCTACATAAAAATCTGAGCTCTCCTCTGGGAACAATTTGATGAAACCAAGCTTTACCAAAAGAATTGTAAGTTGCTTTTTGTGGGGAAGCACTAGCCTTCGACTAATTAAGGGCTACACTACAATTAAATTGAAGTATTGTAGTAGCTTCAAACTCTTTCCGACCGTAAAATTAGGGATGCTCTACATGATTAGTAGCTCCGAGCTCTACAATCTTTGTTTGTCCTTCCTTTTCAAACCAAGCATACAAGTGCCAATGCATTTACGGACCCGAGTTGTTTTCAATAAGCAATTGGAGTTTGACATACTAAATGCCGAACAAATTCAAGAGCTCTGAGCCATGAGTAGGGTCAAAGATGTGCCAAGTAGAGCTATTTCCTAACAAAGCTGAGTAATTTAGTGGCTCTGAGCTCCATGCCGATTCGAGTCTCACAATACTCGGTTCGAACTCCAATTGCCAACCTTTGAACTCCATGGCCGGACAACCTGTGAGTCACTGATTGACTGTAGTAGAGCATCCGAAATGCTCTACATCCTGTGAATTGCAGCGTACATAAATCCCAAGCTCCATATAACAAACAGTCGCTCCACTCCCTCCATTAATTGCCGACCTACTTCCTGGGCTGTGCTGCTCGACAACATTTGCTGAGCAACTTAAAGCTCCTTGACCAGGCTACTCTACATGTCTTCCAGGCCTTACCGAACCCCATGGCCGAACGGTTGACCTATACTCCAAACTTGCCAAGCAAGTGCTACCGACCTATGACAATAGCTGGGAAGTTGAGTTGTCCATTCATATGTCGAGTAATTGTCCATCTCCATGCCGAGATATCCATAAGGAGGTCGGACTCGTTGCCGTGAATCTAGTTGCCATTCGGAGCTCGTCATGAAGTGCTATCGATAACCAATAAGGATCGGATTGGTTTATCGCTGTTGTTACAATTCAAAAGATATCTCGATACAACAAGAATCTTTTAACGATTACAATCGGTGGGTTAGGGTAAAACACAAAGAACCGCTTTGACAGATCTAAATTTATGAAAAGTTAGGGTGAAAATTGATGAATTCCATCGATACCACTCTAGTCGGTCTCTAATGTGATTGGACGAGAGTGACTTTGAATGTTGAATGTGCGATGGTGACTCAAAAATTGAGAAGAGCTTGATTGATTGAAGGATTTGGATTGGAAATAATTTATCTAGAGAAATAATTGAGGATTTGGAATGTGGGGAGATCAACTCCTTCACTAGTTTGAGCTGCTATGCGAGCCACCATGAGCTCGGCTTTATTTGGTCTTGTATGGTTGGTATCCAGAGCTCGGCTCATGCAGGGAAAATATGGTAATTCGCTTGGCTGAACTCAAAATTGCATACCATGCTGAGCTATACTTAAATGGCAGCAAAAGATTAAAAGCTATCAATTAGCATTCGATCACACAAGCAGCTTTTGACAAGTGGCATGTTGAGCAACCACAAAATATGCAAGTATATATCGAGTCAATCTCCATAGCCAACAACTACTAAGCAATAGTTTTGAATATTTGACACCAAGCAACCAAACTTTAAGCCCCATTCTCGTAATGTTCTTGCTGATGAAAGATGAGTAAAACCTCTTCATCATTGCTTTTGGTTCATTTGATTGTTCATTTTTAAAACATATGCTTTATGTTGCACCTTATGCTAATCAATTATCAATATTCACACTTTATGCATGGATAATGTACGATCTATCTACATGTTGCTCCATGATTTGAGTTTTGATAAGCCTAATGATGGAAAGTGCTAACTATTTGATGCTTGAAATGATTGATTCAAATCTTGACAGGCTTATTCCTACTCTTTTGGAGTCAAGTATGAAAATTCAAAAATAAACTAAGGCTAAATAAATGCCTTCAATTTTAAGACTACGAAAATTGTAATTCACTAATGAGCCACTCTTTAATAGCTCTAAACCCTATACGCTATGGGTGAAAAGCAAATCATAAAATGCTAATCCTTAGGTCTTTTATTTAACAGACGATGGGAAAGGTATACCTAGCAATATCTATGTCCAAAAAGGAACTCAAACGATGAGGCATATGGCCAAAGTTAAGGCCAAAGTCTAAGTTATAGATTATGAGCTATTTAAAAACCCTAAGTCACTAAATGGCGATGGGTTAAATACTTTAACACTTTATATGAACGACGAATAGATAAGCCAAAGTCCTATACGTTAACGGACTATAGGCCAACTAGCTTATTTTATGGCTCTACTTAGCACAGGTTATGTCTAGCTTAGATGACCTACATGCTTCCTCAGCCTTTTCATGCGCTTTAGTCTCTTTAAGCCTTTGTCTTTCCTGACACACTTGCCTTTTCAAGCATTATAGCCTTTTTAGGCCTTCGACTTTTCAAGTGCACTAGCCTCTTCAGGCCTTTGCCTTTCTAGGCATACCAATACTAATAGGTGCTTTGGCCACTCTAGCTACTCCCGCCTTTCATCTTACTGCTTTATGCACTTTAGCCTTTTCAAGCCTTGGATTACAAACTTTTTTGGAGATCTCACCAAATTATTAACCTCCCTAAAAACTCTCTTTGCCAACTTTGTCACTAAAGAGAGTTGGGGGGGGAGGGGGGGAGGGGAATGTTGATACCATTTTTTATTAAAATAGGTGTAAGGCCTAAATCAGTAACATTGAGGCTTAAGCCTAACTCCTATGGTCCATCCGGTACAAGTATTGACTCGCTTGCTATAAATATTATACAAGAACCCTAGGTAAGGGGACTTTATTCATTCTCTCACCCTCATAATCACTTTACCATTCCATTCACATCACAAGAGGGTTAACTTAAGAATCCGAGTGGTTATACCAATGCACCCTTCGGTGCCCCCTAATAGCCATTTTTATGTTTTGTAGGTGTTTATTTATTAAGATGAAATTTGACAATCAACAGTTATCATTAATAAAGTTTTCATGAATGAAAGTAGAAAGAAGTTATTAGGGCCTTATTTTGAAAGAAGTCCCTTGTGAATAAGTTGTGAACATTTTTCAAAACTTTGTAGTCAATTCATGGCATCTTTGCTTTGTTTAGTTACACCCAATTTAGGCATGTTTTAGTGGTTTAGAGTTAAGGAAATGTTTTGATTGGATGTTAGTTCTTAGTGTTTTTGGAAGTTGACATGTATATATACAGCATTTTTTGAGGAATTGAGCGGTTTGTTAATGTTCTTCAAATTGAATTGTGTATTGGATCTTACCTCAACGTTCCTGATAAAAGCATAATGGATGCCTAAAAACAAAATAAAAGAAGAATTGAAAAAAGGAAAAATGATGGGGACAAAGAAAAGTCATCACATATCAAAAGTATGACCCCATCACTAAAGAAAATGTCATTTGGAAATGAAAGAAAGAAAATGAAGGGAATAAAAAAGAAAGAAAAATCTAGGAAGAGAATAATGGGCAAAGTATGAAAGCCATTCCAAGAGTCAAGAAGGTGAAGTACGGTACGATTTAGTGGTCACTCTGTGTTTGCATGGCATTATCATACTTAAGAGACCAATATAGGAGAAGTATATATTAGAGCCAACTAATTAAACACCGAGACCTTTCACTCTGTCTGAAACTTTAGACTTGACTTTAAATTTCATAAGCCTAACCTAAATGAGAAGTTAACTTTTCTAGGCATTAATTCCTTAAGACCCTTTTTACCTGCATTGTTGTTAACTAGAGCATCTCAAGATTGTATGAAGTACATGGATTCAACTATTAGGTTTCCCTAATCCAGAGAGATCCAATGCTTAATCTCTTAGTGTATTGAAAATCTTTTAAGTACGCTTGTTTGTTTACTGTAGACTTTGCTACTCTACAGTAAATTTAGACATCTTATTAGTAACCATGGCAAATATAAAAGGAAGATAATGTATTTGGTGTAATTATATCATCATAGAATAAAATCATAGAAAGAAAGAGTAATGCTGCAAGAAGGAACTAGATTTCAACAATATCCACTACAAATAGTTTAATAGAGAAACATAATAAAAGAAAAAAGAAAATAAAGCGAGAGACTACCGATAAAAATCTTAAGATACAAGTCAGTTCATGGGGGCTCTCCCTAAAAGCACTAGCCTAAGGATCTATTTAGAATGATGTAGGGTTGGGTTTACAAAAAGAGACTTTATAAAATAAAAGATACATTGAATATTACATGTTTTGAAATAGAATATTTCCTTCAAAGATAAGAGATTTGCTTGTCAGGGGACAAGTGGTGGCTGGGCATGTAGTAATTCTTCATATGAAATCTCAAAATTTGAGGAAATTAGCATGATAAGAGGAACACGATTAGGGACCATGGCTATGGTCTTTCTAAGACTTCTTTCCTTGCTTGATTCTCATTTGGACTTCCTTTGCTTTGTTGTGTGATCTATGCCTTTGCTATAAATTACTCTAAAAAGTGCTAAAAATTTTAAAACTTCATAGAGTGCAACAGAAGTCCCTAAAAATGAAAATTAAATGAATTGAACAAAAAATAACATAAAATTAAATTGATCAAGGTCAAAATAGCACAAAATAACCATAGAAAATATATGCTATTTTTGCGTTATTAAATACCTCTACACTTAAGCTTTTGATTGTCCTTAAGGAAAACATAAAAAATATTTAATTTTAGAAAAGCACACCCTAAGAATCGTAATTGCTTAGAGAAAATTCTTTTTAGAACCATCCTTAGTCCTTAGCTTGATAATGAATTTAGGATACTTAGATAACAGCAATTGAAACTTACTAAATTTTATAGATCAATCTAGAGAATTTAGAGTTAATCATAATACTTATGTAGAAACTAAACTAGAGATTACAACAAATATAAATTAATCAAGAAAAAATCATAAGGATTTCTTTTTCTTTGACTCAAGAGAAGCGAAATCTTCCTTAAGTATTTTCAACTTGAAAAACTAGATCAAATGCATGTTACATCAATTCGTCCTCTGATTGTCTTTCAATTTCTTTCAATTTTCATTAGGACGCTCATAAATTCAATTTACCTTTCTTTACTTAAGCTTAATTACCATTGGGAAAGTACCTCATTCTTCTTAGGGACTGAAGCCGATCCTTACCAATTTGGCTCTTTTTTAATTACTTAGTAGTTGTCAGTAGGAAATTAGCAAGGGCTATGTCCCCAAGCTCATTTTTTACTTTTGTACATTATGTAAAGAGATCCCTTATATGTAAGGCCCACGACTAAGGCCCAATCTACTCCATGGAATGTTCTAGAAGTACCTAGATACATTGAACCTTGGTAGGTAAGGGCAAGTTGAGTAAGGTTATAATAGCTGTTAGGTCGACTAGATCTTGGTTGTCCACTGATGGAAGCTCCCTATATATAAGGAGGTGGCCCCTTCATTCATAAACAATATAAAAAACATTCTTACTTGAGTACTTCTCTCTCTCTCTCTCTCTCTAAGTAAGCATGTTCTAGTGAGTTTTGGATAGAAAGGCTAACTTAGCCTCTCAAAAATATACTTGGAGAGTCTAAGTGTCGTACATGAGAGCTAGTAAAGACTCATCATGTGACAAAAGTCCCTTGCTCTTCTAATGGACTAAGGTTGATCCTTAACAATTTTAATTAATTTCACTTTTTCCAATTAGAAGTGGAAAAGAGTCTCGCTTTTCTAAGAGACCAAGATTGACCCATACCAATTCTTAACCATTTATTTATTTTTTATTAATTTAGTGTAGTTTTATACCTCTAACTACTTTGATTTTTCAAAGGGCTTTTAAAGGATAAATCTCCTTTATTCACCTAACCTAAATATTTTGAAAAAGAGGGATAGATAACTATCCCCTAAAATCAAACTTAAAAATCAAAATGACTAGACCTTAACCCATTTACAACTATCTTAATCTCGAGGCTAAGTCTAATCTTAAAAGAGGGGAAATTTTGAACTCTAAAAATTTAATAACTCAAATTTAGTAAAGTATCCTAAATTCATATAAGATCAGGTAGATTCAAAATAATTATGCTTGGTTAATGTACATAGGGGTGGCAAATTTCTAGAATTTTTGAAAAATTTTGGTAAAATTTAACCAATACTGTAAGTGTGTAAAACAATAGCATATATAATCTAATTTTTCCCTACACTTAAGTTGTACATTATCTTCAATGTACATATTAACAATATAATGCAAAAATTCATGTGGGAGAAAAATGAGAATAAAGAAAAGAGTACTAGGACTTCTTTGGTTTTTGGCATTGATCTTGAAAACTGTAAAGTCCAAATTCAAGTTATTTTGACTAATTCAATGCATAAAGTTTTCATGACAAATGAACTTACTAAGAAAAGATAAGAAAAAGTTAAATGAAATAAGCTAAATAAAATCACTACTGTTAATTCAAGCACCAACTACTAGTTTCCTACAATGCTTGTAAACATAAGCAAAATAGAGACAGTTGTCTAAGAAAAAGAGAGCAGCGACATATAAGTTAATACAGTCATCCAACGCTAAACAAAAGTATTAAACCAAGTTTTTATGAAAGAAAATAAAAAAGTTCATTCTTCATCATCATCTTCCTCCTCTTCTTCTTCTTCTTCTTCTTCTTCAATCTCATGCCCTATTGACTCTTCTGTGGAATCAAGCTTAACCATTGGTGGTGGTGGTCGTTGAATTTGGAAATGAGCCACGATTGCTACCTACTGGACTAAAGCTTAGTCCACCTTTTGTTGTAAATTCCTTTGCCTTTTAAAAAGCCTCTTAATGAATCTCTTAAATGTACCAAACATTGAAGAGGATGATGCTCATAATCTAGAGGATGATGAAGTAGTAACTGTCCCAGTTGGCTTAGGTGGGACCTTAGGAGTGGTGGAAGCTGTGTAGCATTGAAAGCATCATATGTTAGAGGGGTTGAAGGTTTTAATGCTTGCAGACATTGTACATCAAGGAAGCGATAGAAACTTGTCACCAAACAAGTGATGAAAGGACCTAAAAAAATGGACTTGGCATGATGGCCTGGGTCTTGAAAAACTAAGCCACCCTAACAACTAGATTAATTGGCCACTTATTAACAATACTATGCAAATATAAAATGTCCCTTGCACTTACAACTCCTTCACTGTTCCCTCTACTTATAATATTTTTAGCCAAATCATAGTGATTAGGGGTCAATCAATTTTGAAGCTTTCAACCACTCTGGATTACAATAGCTACCATCTTTGGTTAAATTGCTCCACATAAATGCTTTAAGTAATCATCTAAGCAATTGACAATGCAATTCTTTATACTCTTGTGTCCTTATATGATTTGCTAGGTAAATAACCATATGAATGCCTACATCATCAATTGGCATACTCATTTCCTAACTAAAACATCTAAAGTGAATAGAGTTTTGCCTACTTAGAGCAATGTTATTAGGACCCAATCTGAATGTACTAAGGAATTCTAAAGTGAGCTCTTTATACATTGGATCATTAATTGTCAAGAGCCGGTCCTATCTACTGGATCCTATCAAATCTCTAACTTTAGCTTCATAGCTAGCTTGAGCTAATACTTCCCAATTAAAATAAGTATAGTCACCAAATTCTTTTCTAGATAAGAGAGAGTGTGTATTTCTTACCGATGTAAAAGGTTAAATTGAAGGAGTGAGTGTGTAGTTCTTAGGGTAACATTCTTTTGGAATGTATGTTTTTCCCTAATCATTTTTTTTCTACAATAAAAAAGTGATGGAAATTAAATTTGATAAAAAAGATAATTCATGTGATATAATAGCTAATTCAAGAGACTAATGAAGCTTAATTATCATTTCTGAATTAATTGCTTGTTCACATCACTAAGTAACATAGGCAATGATAAAGTTGAAAGAAGAATTGCACAATATAATGTCAAATTCACTAAAATCATAGGTTGAGGCACTTGTAGAAGTGATCAATTCCTAGTTGTAATGATCCCATTGACAAGAGTACATATGTATTTAACATATACAAATTCTTGAAATTGGCTTATCTTGTGAAATTCTTGAAACAACATATTATCATATAATGCTAATTTCTTAAAGCATAGATTCATAAAATTAAAAGGTTAGTAAGACGTTAATTTTAAATCTTTAAGCTAACCTATAATTTCAAAATTTCAATTAAACATGAATATTAGCATTTAACAATGCAAACTTGTTCTCCATAATTTGATTGAGCAATTACCAAAATTCCAAATTTTGTCATGAATTTAGGATCTAAGCTAGAGGAAATCCATGTTAAAATTTCTAGAAATTTATATTAGTGATCTTCTAAAAATTCATGTGTTCAAGAAATCTATGAATTTATGTCAACAATTTCTAAAAATTAATGGTTTTCACAAATTACATAAAAATTTCCATATGAACAAGTTTTAATAATCCAACATGATTCACACTTTCCTCTACTTTCTCACACTTTCCTATCACTTCCTTCACTTTCCTCTCTACTTTCTTACACTTTCTCTTTCACAAACATGAACCAACATGTCTTTGTCATAGAGTTTTTGACAAACAACACATTGCAAATACTATTCATTGAATCCATCCTTTACGTAACTCCCTGATTGATACCACACACTTAACCAGTTAAAAGTGTACTTAAAAGGAAATTATCAAAAGAATCACAGGAAAGATTGTTATAAAAGTGTTAAAATGATTGGAAATTCTAATTCATGCTAGTTCTAGCTAAGTTGCACATTTTAATTGCTCAGCAACAGTACTAAAAACTTGATTGTATGTATACCAGGCAATTACACCAGGTTAAGTTGTAGTATAGTCAAAACGAATGTGAGTTTGAGTGTCGATCCTATAGGGAAATGGCATGTGAGAACTAACCAGTTAAAAGTGTACTTAAAAGGAAATTATCAAAAGAATCGCAAGAAAGATTGTTATAAAAGTGTTAAAATGATTGGAAATTTTGATTCATGCTAGTTCTAGCTAAGTTACTCATTTTAATTGCCTAGCAACGATGCCAAAAACTTGATTGTATATATACTAGGCAATTACACTAGGTTAAGTTGTAGTATAGTCGAAATGAATGTGAGTCTGAGTGTTAATCCTATAGGGAAATGGCATGTGAGAACTAACCAGTTAAAAGTGTACTTAAAAGAAAATTATCAAAAGAATCGCAGGAAAGATTGTTATAAAAGTGTTAAAATGATTGGAAATTTCGATTCATGCTAGTTCTAGCTAAGTTACTCGTTTTAATTGCCTAGCAACGGTACCAAAAGCTTGATCGTATATATACCAGGCAATTACACTAGGTTAAGTTGTAGTATAGTCGAAACGATGTGAGTTTGAGTGTCAATCCTATAGGGAAATGGCATGTGAGAACCTTATTACTAGCAATTTTCCTAAAATATCCAATTACTTATTATAATATATAGGAAATTGTGATTAACTGGGAAAAGAGAGCATGAATTGATAACATAAAAGCAATAAAGTAAACAAGAACAAATAAAATAACATGGCTAATTAAAACTAAGCTAATTTTAGTGAACAAGCATAAATTAATTAAAATAAAAAGAACATGATCCTTAGTGAAACATTTATTGTCTCTAGTTCTGTGTAACCATTCAAGCTTAATTATTCTTAAGACCATGGAGATTCCTAATCTTATTCTTGTGGAAATAGGATTCTTCATTAGCTAGACTAGTGTCTTTAGCTAAATCCTAACCTTAAGACCCTTTCTCCCCTCATCACTACAAAATAAAGCATCTTAAGATCACATGAAGTACATGGATCTCGTTATTAGTTATCCCTATTCTTGAGAGATCCAATACCTAATCTTTTAGTGCATTGAAACTTTTTTAATTAAGCTTATCTATTTACTCAGGCCTCATGACTTTATAGTAAACTCAAACATCCTATTAGTAACCTTGGCAAATACTAAAGGAAGACAATGTATTTGGCATAATTAAATTATTAAAGAATAAAATAAAAGAAAGAAAGAGTAATGCTACAAGAAGGAACTAGATTTCAACAATATTCAATAACAACAGTTTCATTGAAAAACATAATAAAAGAAGAAACAAAATAAACTGAGAGACCCCCAATAATAATCCTAAGATAGAATTCTATCCATGGGGGCTCTTCTTGAAAGCATTAGCCTAAGGATCTATTTATAATGATATGGGGCTAGGTATACAAAGAGAGACTTAATAAAATAAATGATACATTGAATATTACGTGTTCTGAAATAGAATATTTACTTAAAAAATAAAAAGATTCAGTTATTTGGAGATGACTACACCTTAGGTATATGGCTACGGTGGTTGGGTGTGTACTTATCTTCGTACGAAATCTCTAAATTTGAAGAAATTAACTTGTTGAGGAGAACATAGTTGGGGACCATGGCCATGGTCCTTCTAGGACTTCTTTTCATGCTCAATTCTCATTTGGACTTCCTTCGCTTTGTTTTGTGATAAATGCTTTTGTTTTAAATTATTCCAAAAAGTACTAAAAATCATTAAAACTTCATAAAGTGCTCTAAAAGTCCTTGAAAATGAAAATTAAACAAATTAAGCAAAAAAAAAAAAAAAACACAAAATTAAGGTCTAAAATAGCACAAAGTAACCATAAAAAATATGCGATATTTTTGCATTATCAATTGTGTATATATTGCATCACAGGTAAGTGCACTTGATTAAGTTATAGTATAGTTAAAATAAATGTGAGTTTGAGTGATGATTCTATAAGGAATTAGTGTGTAAGAACCTAATTACTAGAAATTTTTCTAAAATATCCAATTATCTAACTTTACAATATATAGGAAATTGTGATTTATTATGAAAGGAGAGTAAGAATTGATAGCATAAAAGCAATAAAGTAAACAGGAAAAAATAAAATTAAAAGGCTAATTAAAACTAAGCTAATTAAAGTAAATAAGCATAAATTAATTAAAATAAAAAGAACATGATCCTTAGTGAATTGTTGTTGTTTACTCTCTAGATTTATGTAACCTTTTAATCTCAATTATTTTTTAGATTGTGGAGATTTCTAATCCTATTTCTATGGAAATTGGATTTTAAAGTAGTTGGACTTGTATCTCTGGCTAATTCTTAACTTTGAGACCTTCTTTACTTGCATCGTTGATGAATAGAGCATTTCAAGATCGCATGAAGTACATGGATCCTACCATTAGGTTTCTTGAATCTCAAGAGATCCAATATCTAATCTCTTAGTGCATTGAAACATTTTTCATTACACTTATCTATTTTCTATAGGTCTTGTGACTCTACAGTAAACTCAGACATCCTATTTGTCACCATGGTAAATACTAAAGGAAGACAATGTATTTGGAATAACTAATTTATTAAAAAATAAAATCATACAAATAAAGAGTAATGTTGCAATAAGGAACTAGATTTCACTAATATTCACTAATAACAATATAATGGAAAAACATAACAAAAGAAGAAAGAAAATAAAGTTTTTAAATACTTGTTTTCGATATTATTGATGCATTTTAGGTAAAGCAACTAAATTTTGTGGAAAGTAGCAACAATATCTTCACTCTAGGGAATTAGTAAATTAAGAGATATCATTGAATATTCATTGCATCTTAGTGAATAAGAACGTGGATTAGGAAGAGGAAAGTAGATTTTATGTGAGAGAGGTTCAACATAGGAAAGCGTACTTCACCTTCGTAAAAGTAAGATCTGGACGCATCTTATTTTATTGGCAATTAGAATATATAAGCATTACCACGGCTGTAGTAGGTGACCGTGGTCATGCTTTTATAAAAAATCCTTCGAAATTTAAATTACAATTTGAGAGTGAGGGCTCCATGGCCAAGGAACATAGCCATGGTAGGTACCCTTAGTCATCTTCTTTGCGTGTTTCTTGAATAAATTTTCTCCGATCTTTGTCATATTCAAATTGTCCTTTGAAATAGATGAAATTCTCTCCAAAAATCACCTAAAATCTCATCTTTTTGTCGTATTGCTTCATTTGAGTCCTAAAATAAAAAATAACTTAAATCAATAGTAAATTCAATTAATTTATATCAAAATTGCTCAAAAAATTTAGGAAAATAGCTTGGTAGATGAGTAACTTCACACTCATCAAATTTTGCCACACTTAAACATTTGCTTGTCCTCAAGCAAATAAATTGATCCTTAATAAGGATGGATTTGAAAAATTAGAACAAGAATGCTTGGGATGAATTATTATTATTTAGGAATCATAAAAGAAAATAGAATCATTCCTACAAATAGATTTGCATCTCTTAAAATTTCCTAGTTACTTTGACACTCTTTTTGCCTGTTCTCCTTTTCAATGCATACTGGAGACTAATATTAGAATTCAATGGTTAATTCCTGTAAACTAATATTCAACCACATCATTTAACTAAGGATCCTCTTCCTGAATTTGTCCACTTCTCATTTACTTGGGCAAAAACCATATATAACTCCTGTCCATTTAGCTAAGATGTATAGAAATCTCTCTTAACTCTATTTAATACAATAATCAAGAGCAAATACATGTTGTAATTACTAATCTCCTATTTATTCCTCCAACATAACGTTTTGCTGACGGGCTTTTTAACTGGTTTAATTATCGAAGCTTCATTAGCAATGGGAAAGAACCTTGCTCTTATGAGGGACTAAGGTTGATTATCAATTTTTCATTAGTCATTTGGTTTTTTTTTTCTTTTCCAATAGATTGGTAGTGGGAAAGAGTCTCGATCTTACGAGGGATTGAGACCTATCTTTACCAATCACTATTTGTCAGTTTTACTTTTAATTATGCCTTTAGCAAATTGAATTTTTAAGGGGAAATTACAAGAGATAAGCATACATCTAAGTAAATTTTAGAAGTAGGATAAACTAAAATTGAAATTTTAATAATTAATTGATTAATGTCTAAGAATCCTAGCCTGAAAAACATGTAACTGTCGCCCCACAAGAGTTCCACCTTTCAATTGTAACAATGTGATCCATATGCAAAAGTAACTTAGGAAAAATTTAGTAAAAGCACTATTTCCTTACCAATGGGGATTGCAAAAATTTTTAGGGGGTTAAAATAAACAATTTGAAATAAATAATGATTTCTAAATAGTAGTAACATTCCCCTTCCCCACACTTAATTGAATACATTGTCCTCATTTTATCGAATTCTAAATTATAGGCAAAATTATTGCAACAAAATAGTGAAGAAGTAAATAAAATCTTGGGAAAAATAATACTCCCCTGAATATTTAGACCTTTACTCAAATTATCCATTGAGAATTTAGCGTGATGTTGGATTTTATCAATGCCAAAGATCTAAATTAACACACTCAAAAGAAAAAGATAAGAGTATATGTGGAAAAAGAAGCTTTTATTAATTCATGGAATTGAATGAACAAGAAAATTAACATAAAACTAAAAACATGAAAATGTAAAAGAAATTTGATAACTAGCTAACTAAACTCTTATTCAAATAAAAATTGCAAAAATCGAAAAACATCAAGTCATATAAAAATTCCTAAAAGAAATTTAAATCTTTTGCATTGGTTTAATCTCTCAAATCCACATTAATCGATTCATTTTCTCCATCGCCTTTAGAAGATTATTCTTCTTAGGTCTTGGGTGTCACTTCTTCCTCTTCCTCTTTTCCCCTATGTTCATCCTTTTCACCATATCAATCAATTCCTCATTTGTTGGTGGAGGAATTTTCATCTTGACTTGGTTGACGAGATTACTATAAGATTCCATCATCCAGCTTTATCTCTTAAACAATCTTTTTAAGGATTGTTCCATAGTCTCTTAAGATTCAACCAATTTCTGAACTTGTATCTTCAGTTTCTACAACTCCTTAACAAGTTCGTTGTTGATGGAAGTTTCAACTTCTTTCCTTTTAGGGGTTAATTTATCAACCTCATTGGGAAGAAGTCCCATTTGATGGAATGTAGAAAGATTCATCAGGGTAGCATTATGGATCATGGTGAGTTGAGGATTATCCACTAGGAGTTTGAGTTGCTTGGCCAAGACGGTGACATCAGGTCTATAACCTAGCTGATTTACTTAGGAATTTGTTGCTTAATGTCGCATATAGAATGCGAGAGCAACCGTGAGATTGATAGGGTATCCTTCTATAAGGCTATAGAGGTTGAAGACCTTATGTATAGTCACCACCCTAGTACTTTTTCCCCTCTTGCTAATTGTGTTTGTTAGAAGCCAATGGATAATCCTATGAGTTAGATTTACTAGGTGGGACTATCTCGTGAATTTTGGATTGTATATTTTCTCACCACTCAGTTTAAGTTAGTAGCTTGCGAGGGTAATACCATGTAGTAGTTCACATGGAAGAGTATAGGACCTTGCTGAACAAATCAACTCTTTATCATGAATCCCCATCAAAACCCCAAACTCAACAATTGAAAGGCTAAACTTGGTGTTTTAGAGTTGGACTGAAATTGTGTTTCAAGCTCCACAAGAGACTTGGTCATGTTACAATGACATGGTGGATAGGAATTTGAGAGTCAATTCTTTATAGACTAGTTCTTAAATTGAGAACAACTTATTCTAACCTCCTCTCTTAGCTATGATATAGATGTCAGGTTCCGTGTTTGTAGTTTCAAGACTTCTCAATCAATGAAGGTTGATCGGCAGAAAGTCTTTTTAGATAAAGCTTCATAACATGTTTAGTATTTATCGAGTTGCAACACGTATTTAAGGTATGGTGGTAGGGTAGCTAGAGGATCCTCTTCTAAGATTGTTTTAGAAGAGTTCTTATGGCTAGTTTGACGGGTTGTTCATGGTGCCATTGGTGGTTGGTTTCTCTCTTTCCCCATACTTGGTTGATGGAGTAATGTTTAGGAATGTTTTAGATGCAATAGGGTTATTTAAGATGCAAGTTAGTTTTAAATACATGTTTCCTAAATTTATCAATGCAATTTTAAATGAATCAACAAAATATTGTGGAAAGTTGCAATAATATCTTCACTCTAGGAATTTCTAAATTAAGAGATATCTTTATTCATTGCACCTTAGTTAATATAAAAGTGAATTAAGGAGAGGAAAGTATATTTTTATGTGAGAGAGGTTCAAAATAGGAAAGTACAGTTCACTCTCTTAAAAATAAGATTGGGATGCATATTATTTTATTGGTAATTGGAGTTCATGGGTGTCACTACAGGCCATGGTTAATGGTCGTGGCTGCTACTGGGATTGACTCCTTAGAAATTTAACTAAGTGCAATTTCTTGATGAAAGGAACATGTATGTGACCATGGACTACTGTTGCCTTGTAATTAATTTTGGACCTTAACTTTGTATTTTCCGTAACCTAAAAGTATACGGCTAGGAACATAAGTGCGGTCTTGAACCTTGATCTTCTTGTAATTCAACACTTGAAATTTTAGACTTAATTTAATTCTCGATGAGAGGAACATAGGTAAGACCACGGGTGTAATCTTGGACCATGGTCCTTACTAGACTCGAACTTACCTCTTCTCCTTGCATTCCATGCTCCATTTTACAATCATGATTCTTTTTGGCCTCTTTCCTTAGTCATCATAAGCCCTTTGTGTTTGGGGACTAGTCTTGAAACACTTAAGAAAAATCTAGAAACCAATTATGTTGACTTAGTATAAAATCAAAAAAGATGTAAAATGAAAATTTTAGTGAAAAGAATTCAAACATGCTTGGGTTACCTCCTAATAAGCGCTTTGGTTTAACGTCGTTCACTAGACAAATCAAGATCAAAATTAACCATTTTCTATGATTAAATGGAGGTCGTATTCAAGGTTAGTCTCCTTTTTGAGCTCTCCTCCTAGGTATATTTTGAGTTGGTGTCTATTTACTTTAAAAGTTCCCTTCTTAAGGCTTGAGATTTCCACCGCTTCATATGGAAATACCTATGTCATAGTGTAAGGTCTTGACCATCTAGATCTAATTTTACCTAGAAAAAGCTTCAACCAGAACTGGTATATCAAAACTTTATCTCAGAGTTGGAATTGTTTTCCTTGCTTAATCCGGTTATCATTAAATCACTTGGCTCTATCCTTGAATATCCTTGAGTTCATCTAAGTGATATCTCCCTATTCTTTTAGCTCATTTAGATGAAGTTTCCTATATTTACCTGTACACTCAATTTCATGATCTAGAGGCTACTTTCTCGTGGTAGGTTTCCATTTACCGTACGAAGACCAACGCTTGATATTGATATGAATCAACTTGTGGCAATCTTTAAGTCAAGGCTAACCTATCCAAAACTGAAGTCGACCTGCTCTAACCTGAGGTTGAACTATTCAAAGCCGAGGCCGACTTGATACTAGAAGGCCGAGAGGAAAATAAGGAGCCACTGGACATCAAGTCTGTTGTCTACCAAGAAGCCAAGAGATTACACTGTTGAGGCCTCGGCCTTAGCCTCAAGGCCATAGATCTACTCAGCATGACATGGAGAGATTAGTGTTGAGTAACCATAGAACTTGACAACTGTGGGTTAACCTTTTAGGTATCTCGGCTAAGTACTGTAGGACTTTAGGGGTTCTTACCTAGACTTGAACATCCAGTTGTTGACCTCGCCCAGTTTAGATCCTTCTCCTTCTAAGATAGCCCGAATGACTGCATGTTGATTTCTTTTGCTAAACGCACAGTTTTGTATTCTTGTACATATTTTCTTTATTTTAATTATGGGCCCATTCTTTAGGGTTTAAGGCTTTATATATTATTTACAGTTTTACCATTAGGGTTTTAGCACCTATTATGAATAGCAACATTTGTAAGCAGTTAGATAGTGAAGAATATATAGACAATGATTACATTAAAATATTCCTTTTGAGTAAGGATATTCTTGAGCTCTTAGAGGTTGCTTCTTTCGGATTATTGAGTGTTTATTATCTCTTTAACCTTTCTCATGTTCTTATTAATCTTGGTCTTAAGATTGTGGTGAACCCCTCGTTTGAGCAGGTTAGTGAGTTGCATCTAACCTTCATTTGAATCCCAAGTGACATTTAGTGTTCGTAAGTTATATTGAATCTTATTTCGAGCTTAACCATTAATTGTGTTTGTGTCTTGGTGTGTGATATCTATATACATTCACTGTTAAAACCCCGATTTTACTTCTTATTCTTCATACCCATTGAACCCTGACTATCCATTTTAGTTCCAGTCCATTGCTTACACATACGCTGAGTCGTGTCATCTTGGTTGTGTCCATATCAGATACCCTTGTTGATCATTACTCTTCCTATGTTATACAAGGTTGCTACTACTACGAATGGGGCTTAAGCCAGTCCTAAGTAAAGATAGTATTGAGATAAAAGCATAATTTAAATTAAACTGAGTATTACATAAGAAACTTAGATATTAATCGAGGACTTTGGTCAATCAGCAACCTAAAGTCCCTTCGTAATATGCAAAAGCCAATAAGTGACATAGAAATATTACGGTCCTTCAAACTGAATATATATAACCAAACTAGGAGTCCCAATCGATAATTTATGGAAGAAGTTCTCTCTTTCTCTCTTTAGTTCCCACAACCCATCTAAAGTAGTTGGATACTAATTGCAGGCATACCCCTGTCCGGTACAATAAAAAGATCCTATTGCTACAAAAGAAAATTATAGGGGAATAAGCTATACCACTTAGTGAGTTAAACCCTCAACCATACAACAAACATGATTATCAAGCATTATACAATCATATGAATGCATGTACATACAATATTCTAAAAATAATATGTACAGTTGACCTGGTATTGTATGTAACTTAGATTTAACGCTTTCTAAAGTCAGGGTTGGAGATTCATCATACCACCAGACCCAGGTACTATACTTGGACTCGATAATATATGTAAGATTCCATGTCTCAAAGGAAATAAATGCCAATGATGCATAATTTTTAGAAAAGGAGTTCTAAGTATAGTTGTGAGGGTCGCATGCAGTCTACACTCACTCCTAAATGAAGATCTTAAGACTAGACCCTTAGCCATGTAGTCGGCATCTCCGGTGCTTAGTAAGCCTGCTACTAGGGTAAGGCCATGTTGTACATGTACAACATAGTATAAAACACATTTAGTCCCAAGGACATATGATAGGAATTAGCCTGTGACTATTTCTAAGTCGGGGTCAATTAACTCTTGTCGAGGTCGAGCTGATACCAGAAGGCCAAGAGGAAGAAAAGGAGCCACTTGACATTAAGTCTGTCATCTACTGAGAAGCTGAGAGATCACAAAGCCAAGGTCTTAAGGCCATAGATCCACTTGGCATGGCATTGAGAGATTAATGCTGAGTAACCATAGAACTCGCCAATTGTAGGCTGACTTTTTAGGTATCTTAGCCAAACATTACGGGAATTTCCTACCTAGACTTGAACATCCAATTACTGACCTTACCTGATTCAAATCTTGCTTCATCCAAAACAGCTTGAATGATTGCATGCTAACTTCTTCTACTAAACACACAGTTTTTTATTTTTTGTACATATTTTTTTTTATTTTAATTATGAGCCTATTCTTTAGGATTTAAGGCCTTATATATTATTTATAGTTTTATCACCTGCTTGCTATAAATAGCAACATTTGTAAGTAGCCAGGGAAGAATATACAGACAATAATTACACTTGAATATTCCTTTTGAGTAAGGATATTCTTGAGTTCCTAGAGCTTACATCTTTTGGATTATTGAGTGCTTATTAACTCTTTAACCTTTTTTGTGTTCTTATCAATCTTGGTCTTAAGATTGTGGTGAAACTCTCGTTTGAGCGAGTTAGTGAGTTGCATCTAACTTTCATTTGAATCTTGAGTGACATTTAGTGTTTGTGAGTTATATTGAACCCTATTTCGAGCTTAACCCCTGATTATGCTTGTGTCTTGGTGCGTGTTATCCATACACATTCACTATCAAAACCCCTGTTTACTACCTATTCTTCATACCCATTTAAACCCCAACTACCCATTTTGGTTCCAGCCTGTTGCCTACATACACACCAAGCTGTATCTTCTTAGTTGTGTTCGTGTCAACATATATATAAAGCAACCCCCACAAGGCCTCTCTTATCTTTGTGTGGTGTGATAGCCAAAATTTCATAATGTAATGCATGATACGCATGGACCGATTAAGTTGATTATGTCAAATATAATCAGGTCCATTTTCCTTGGTGATCAAACAATAACATTACACTCTGCATATCTTATATTCAACTATCATGTAGCAATCAATTCATTTCATGCATTTATAATGACTTCACATTCATACAAGCCAAATTTAGGCACATACGTATCCTAAGACCCCAATACATAGTCAAGTTACTATACAGAAATTTAGTGTGACTAAGTACAGGCACAACTAAGTATGGAATCATAAGATTACTCACTTTGCCATTGCTGAGTTAGGGGTCATAGTAATCTACTAGTAATTAGATATCATGATCTGAATCACCTGTAAATAGAATAATATTATTATTAAAGTTGTGTTTTGGAGATAATCCTTGGTATTTAGTTCCTTTGTTTGCTGAGTTGTTTTAAGTTGTTGGTTTCTAGCTAAAACTTTAATCATGCATAACTTTCTTGAATTAGCTTCAATTTTTATGATCTTGTATTCGATTTCTATCATTTTTTAGTATACTTTCACGTTATGGTGTCCATTTTTAGAGGTGGGACCCACAATTTATCCTACCAATTAGGTAAAAAACGTGGACTTTTTGATGAAAATGGCTTGATTAATTTTTGGAAAGAACATGGCATATTTGGTGGGTTTGTTAATTGGGCTTTCCACGTTTATCCCTTAGGTTGAAAATTGAAGTTGAGCCTATTGGGTTCTATTCTTTGTTTGGTTTAGTATGATATTCTTAAGGCTACATACTAAGTCATCTTTTAGGTCTTTCTTTATGGGCGATGAGTTTACTCTTATGAGTTAGTGTTTTATAATTAAATAGCTTAGGGTTTAGTAAAGAGGTGGGTTGGCTGAAACTATAAAAAGTTTTTTAGGGCTTTATTTGGTTGTTCTTCCACTTATTTATTTAGACAATCTCATCCTTATGAAGTTGTTTCCTTAAATCAACCTTACTTAAGCTTTTAGTGTAAGTTTTCATTTGTTTCATACCTTTGTTGTAACCTTGGTGGTGAGTTTTAAGTTAGTTCAAATCTTTCTTTTATTGTTTTGGAATACTTTTTACTTACTATTAACTTAGATCATTGGCTCCCTCTAAGTTTTGCATGATATAAAGAAAAAAAGCTAACTTAACCAACATGCAAGGCTTGAATCAACGAATGAACTAATAACGATAACTAAATTAAAATAGACCAAACCAAATTTGGGTTGCCTCCTAAAGAGAACTGTTATTTTATGTCATTGGCTCAATAATTGAATCCATCCTTTTCACAATTCTCTAATTGATACCTACACACTTAAATAGTTAAGATCATACTCAAAAGGAAAATATAAAAAAAATTGTAGGAAAGAATATTATAAAAGTGTTAAAATAATTGAAAATTCTAGTTCATGCTAGTTCTAGCAAGGTTGCATGTTTTGATTCCCTAGTAATAACGCCGAAAACTTAATTGTGAATATACTACATTATGGGTAAGTGCACCTGGTTTAAGTTATAGTATAATTAAAACAAAGATGAGTCTAAGTGTTGATCCCATAGGGAACTAGTGTATGAGGACCAAATTACAAGTAATTTCTCTAAAATATCTAATTATCTAACTTTACAATATATAGAAATTTGTGATTGATTAAAGAATTGATAACATAAAAGCAATAAAGTAAATAAGAACAAATAAAGTAACAAGGCTAATTAAAAATAAGTGAATTAAAGTAAACATGCATAAATTAATTAAAATACAAAGAACATGATGCTTAGTGAACCGTTATTTTTAACACTCCTGTTTCGTACAACCTTTCAATCTCAATTATTCTTTGGACTGTAGAGATTCCTAATCTTATTCTTATAGAAATTGGACTTTAAATTAGCTAAACTTGTGTCTCTAACAAATTCCTAATCTTGAGACCCTCTTTACCCGCATTACTACTGAATAAAGTCGCTTAAGAACACATGAAGTAAATGGATCCCGCTATTAGGTTTCCCTAATCTAGAGAGATATAATACTTAACTCTTAGCATTTTGAAACTTTTTAAATTATGCTTTTGTATCTATTGCAGGCCTCTTAATTTTATAATAAACTTAAACATCCTATTAGTAACCATGGTAAATATTAAAGGAAGACAATATGTTCAGCGTAATGAAATCATCAAAGAATAAAATCATAGAAAGAAAAAGTAATGTTATAAGAATAAACTAGATTTCAACAAGATTCACTAAAAACAATTTAATGGAAAAACATAATAAAAGTGGAAAGAAAATATATTAAGAGACCTGATAACTCTGATTTTAAACATATTTCATATGGTGATTTTATAGTATTTCCCTCACATTTTTGGTTTTCTTTAAAGAAATTGATACTTAATTGAGTAAAATTTTGATTTCAAGGTTTGAACGTGTTCTAGGATCGAAAACGAAGAAAAGGAATCAAGTTTCACTCAATTCGGAGTTCAAATGAAGAAGTTATGAAGTTTTGAAGTTACACAATCTGGGAAGTTTCACTCAATTCGGAGTTCAAATGAAGAAGTTATGAAGTTTTGAAGTTACACAGTCTGGGACATGGCCATGTCCCTAGGCTGTGTCCATCCAGAAAAATTTTCCGGGTGCAGAAAGTTACATGACCTAGGGATACGACCATGTCCCAGGCCATGTTTGATGACGAAAATAGAATTCTTATAATACATATATAAAAGGACATATGAGGGTTTCAAGACAGAGAGACATGAGAGAAAACGAACGAGACATGAGAGAAGAGAAGAGACTTGAGGAGGAAGAGAGGAAAAAGGCGAGAGCAATACTGACTTCAAGATTAGAGAGATTGTTCATCAACCAAAGGGGTTTTTCATGTTTTATTTTATGTTTTTTATGGAACTTGTTTTTAGATTCATTATGATAGCTTAGAATTCGAGTATTTAGGATTATGGAACCTAGGGCTTCATGTGATTCTTGGGTTGATTTATAAATTTCAATAAAGTTTCTATCTTTTCTTGATTCAATTATGTTATTTAATTGTTAATTGATAATTCTAGAGTATCAATTTATGATATTATGCATGATGATTGAGAAATTGCATGTGTAATTAGATCTAAGCATAATTGGTGAGAATTACATGTATACTTAGAGATAAGATACATGTTTCTTCCGAAAAGTTGATTGTTTGTGTGGGAATTCATTATACATTAATGTAATTCTAAGTTATATTACTAAGTGAAGAGATTTCGATAAATAATTTAGGATTAGGGTTAATATGCTTGAGAAAGGTATTAGCTTTAATTGTGAATTTCTCCGGTCAAGAATAATAGAAACTGAATTAAATATATTTTAAGCAGTCACATGTTAAACACTAGGGGAAATAATTCCTAAACACGTTATTAATTTCTTGAAGTCGTTCGTAGTTTTATTGCTTTTTAAATTGCTTAACCAAGTCTCATAATTAGTTTAGTTTGTTAATTTCAGTATTTTTAATTCATTCAACTCATCACAATTTTCCGGTTAGATAATAGAGCTAAGGTTAATATTAGTACTCAAAATCTCTGAGGGATTGACTCGGACTCACATCCGCTATATTAAAATTGATAGGTGCACTTGCCTCATATCAAGATTTTGGCGCCGTTGCCGAGGATTTTCGATATTAAGAACGCTAGTTGCTTTATTACTTTGAACATTTTTTTTTTCTTTATTTTCTTTTGTTTACATTGTTTACTTTTATTACCTAGAGCTGCAATTGATTTTATATTTCTTGCCCTTGTAGTGCATGACCTGAAGCAACTCGGAAGATTTGGTAGAACTTGATCCTGAAATTGAGAGAACTACCCTTCAAAATTTGAGATCACAACCTAGACAAATTGTGGCGACCATAAACGACGAGTCAATCGTTGAAATCAAGGAAGAAGGTGAAGAGGCCAACACTCAATTCATCATGCAGGAAGATCCACCACACATGGCTAACAACGGGAATGAAGCAAATCGGACCATGTCTGATTATTCAAGGCTTACACTTATTGGAGCTGACTCTAGTATCGCAAGGCTAACTGTCGCGACTAATAACTTCCAAATTGCACCTAACATCATACAAATGGTGTAACAATATGTTTAGTTTGATGGTCTCCAAGATAAAGATCCTAATGCCCACATCTCTATTTTTCTAGAGATTTGTGATACATTTAAAATCAACGGAGCCACGGATGATGCCATCTGACTGCAGTTATTTCCTTTCTCCTTGAGGGGTAGAGCAAAACAGTGGTTGAACTCCCTACTAAGAAATTCAATCACAACTTGGAATGAATTGGTAGAGAAATTTTTGGAGAAGTATTTCCCACCTGCAAAGACCGCTAAACTTTGGAATGATATTTCTTGTTTTGCTCAATTGGAAGCGGAGACGTTATATGATACTTGGGAGCGATTTAAGGACTTGCTCAGGAGGTGTCTACATCATGGCCTCCCACTATAGATGCAGATTCAGACCTTCTACAATGGTCTCAATTTATCTACTAGACAGATGATTGATGCATCCGCAGGAGGTACTTTGAACACAAAGACACCTGAGTAAGCACAAAACCTGATTGAAGGAATAGCGATGAACAATTATCAGTGGGAAACCACTAGAGCTAAGCAAAAGGCCATGGGAATTTATGAGGTGGACTTGACTACTGCTCTGGCAGTCAAGGTGGACCTATTGAGTAAGAAGATTGATGCACTCTCGTTGGCCCTCAATAAGTGCAATTGGATGTAAGTGATTTTGGTATGCAGGGGTATGGAGCACAAGAACATCTGGAATAGGTAGATTATCTAGGAAATCTACCTAAGCAACAAAATAACCCCTACAGCAATACTTACAATCCAGGATGGAGGAAACACCCCAATTTCTCATGGGGAAACCAAAACCAAGGCCTACAGAAGACCAACTTTGGCCCACCTGGATTTCAAAGACCATTCCCACCTCCTCTCCCTCAAGAAAAGAAGTCCAGTGTGGAAGAACTTCTCACAAAATATATTCAAGGCAATGAGGCTCGCTTATCCAACATTGAATTCTCGCTGAGGAATCAAGAGGCTTCAAATCGCAACCTTGATAACCAAATTGGTCAACTTGCGAAGCTAATCTCTGAAAGACCATAGGGAACACTCCCAAGGAATACCGAGGTCAATCTCAGGGAACATGTTAATGCTGTGACCTTGAGAAGTGGTAGAAAATTGCAAGTGGAGAAGAAGGATGGTGAGGAAATGGTTGAGAAAGAAGTGGAAGTCAACCGTAAGGAAGATGAAATTGCCACTAAAATCAAAAGAAAGTATGGAACCACCGAAAGTGGAGGAGTACAAGCCTCCCATCCCTTACCCGCAGCGCCTTAAGCAAAGTTACACTGATCTAAATACGAAATTTGGTAAATTGCTTGATATTTTCAAACAATTGCACATTAACTTACCTCTTGTTGATGTTATCTTGTAGATGCCAAAGTATGCGAAATTTCTAAAGGATCTTCTATTGAACAAGAGGAAGTTGGAGGAGCTTACAACCGTTACATTGAACGAGGAATGCTCGGCACTTCTTTAGAAAAAGCTGCCACGAAAATTAAACGATCCAGGGAGTTTCACTATTCCTTGTATGCTTGGCAATTTGTTAGTAGATAATGCTTTGGTAAACTTAGGAGCCAGTATAAATTTGATGCTGTATAAATTGTTCAAAAAGCTAAGCTTAGGAGAACCTAAACTAACGCACATGAGTCTTTAATTAGTTGATAGGTCTATCACATACCCTAAAGGCATCATAGAGGATGTTTTAGTGCAAGTAGACAAATTCATCTTTCCCATGGATTTTGTTATACTTGATATAGATGAAGATATTGAGGTGCCAATCATTTTATGTCGACCCTTCCTAGCTACCGTTAGGGCTGTTTTTGATGTTAGTGAGCATAAGTTGATATTACGGGTTGGGGATGATGAAATAGTTTTTAAAACTCTAGAGGCAATGAACAAATTTCTTAACTCAGAGGACACATGTTGCAATGTTAATGCCACTAATGCTGTTATATGTACATGTGTGTAGGAAATGCTTGCCAAAGATTTCTCGAGCTATTGCTTGCAAAAGGGAGATGAAAATTTGGTGACAACCCCAATTGTGCAGAAGTAGCAACTCAAATAGAAGTTCATGAATCCATTGTGGACAAGAAGGAGGTTGATCCATTTCACAAGCCAAAAGATCCTAGGTTAAGATCCTTCATAGAGAAGCTACCATCTTTGGAACCAAAACTGTCAAGAAACCATTTGGAACATGTCCTTGTGGTGAAAAGTTCAAAACTTCTAATGACAACCGCATCTAAGCTAAAAGTAGACAAAATGAAGAAGTTTAGGCTACGTGAATTTGATAAGTAGCATGATAAGGAGAGAAACTATGGAAGTTATGCACCAATGAAATGGAATTGGCAAGGTTGATGGCCTAAGGGTAAATTTACACTCGTATGGAGGGTTCAAAAGCGAGATACAGGAGGAGTCCTATCTCCACTTGGATGAAGAATCATGAATGACAAGACGTATCCCGTCAAGCTATCGACGTTAACTATAGAGCTTCTTGGGAGGCAACCCATGTCTAACTTTGCTTATTCTTCACTTATTTCAGTTTATTTTCCTTTTATCTAACTTTGCTTTGCTTCTTTTCTTTTTCTTTCAATTTTTCGTCATAGCCTTTTCCCTTTTAGTTTTATTACTCGAAATCTCTGAGGGATCGACTCGGACTCACATCCGCTATATTAAAATTGATCGGTGCACTTGCCTCATATCAAGACCCTAATAATATTCTTAAGACACAATTCTATCTAAGGAGGCTTTACTTGAAAACATTAGCCTAAGTATCTATTTATAAAGACGTGGGGTTAGGTTTATAAAGAGAGACTTGATGAAATAAAAGGTATATTGAATATTGCATGTTCCAAAGTAGAATAGTTCCTTCAAAAATAAAAGATTTGCTTGTCATGGGATGACCACGCCTTAGGTATATAGTCATGGTGACTAGGTTTGTACTTATTCTTCACACAAAATCTTGAAATTTGAAGAAATTAATTTGATAAGAGGAATATGGTTGGGGACTACGGCCATGGACCCTGGCTATAACCCTTTTAGGACTTCTTTTCTTACTTGATTGTCATTTGGACTTCCTTTGCTTTGTTCTGTGATCAATGCCTTTGTTTTAAATTATTCTAAAAAGTACTAAAAATCTCTAAAACATCATAAAATTCTCTAAAAGTCTTTGAAAATGAAAATTAAACAAATTAAGAATGAAATAACACAAAATTAAGTTGATGAAGGTAAAAAATAACACAAAATAACCATAGAAAATATATGCTATTTTTGCATTATTAGTTGTGTTTCATAAAGCATAGAGGCAACTTGGTGTTGATACGTATCTACGGATCAATTGGCAGACTTCACATCAATCGATCGGTAGCCCAAAAATATATATACTTGCATTTGTAGCTAGAAATGTGAACAACAATTAGGTTTTGTCTAGGGATTAGTGTAGTTTTGTGAGCTCATTCATTTATTTACTATTCTATTGATGTTTTTATGACATTTAATGCTTGTTTTCAAGATTCTATTGCTTGTTGTTAGTTATTTGGAGTAGTTATTAAATGTTATTCATCTTGTTTATCTCCTATCCTCTTGATCTTGAGTACATATCATTTTCCTTTGTTCATTAATGGAGTTTGCTACTCAACTCAATTACAGAGTTAGGGTAATGTATAGTCGAGTTGTAATGAGAAAAGGATATTTTTGGACTTTGATAATATTGATAGAATTGATTCTTAAGATATATTAATAATACTTAAAATAACGATTGTGATGATATAAAGTTTATTGAAATTGGATAAGGAATGAGTAAGACACGGTCAAATGAAGTTTAACAACGTGGAAATGAAAGCTTATAAGTGCTTGAGTTCGACCTGCAGTTGATTTGAAGGCTATGTTATATTTTCATAGGTGTAATAGGTAAGGAAGCACCATGTAGTGAAGTTTAGGATTTTATGCTATTACTAAGTCCAGTAAGTGGATCTAACCCATGCTTGGAGTAGATATATTGCTACTTATAACACTACGTGTTATCTGATGCTGTGTTGATTGAATATGGATATATAGCTTGGTTAGATTGTTTTGCTACTATGCTAGGTGATGATTTATGCTTATGAATGATTGTAATAACCAGGAAAGTTATGTGATTGCTACCTCAATTTTTTGGGTGTTCACTTAAGTGAACCTTAAGTGAGATACTATAATTCCATTAGGAAGAGTTTGAAAAGTCAAATGAGATCATTAGGTTGAATAAAGCTAAAAGACTGGTTATGTTGGGTGATATACTTGAGTTTTCATTGCATATCATGGTATGGCATAGCATAAAAAGGACCTACAGATCAGAACTTTCAGGATGAGGCTTACAAGTGATCTTAGAAAAAGCATGGCCTTATGAACTTATTTTTTGGAAGCATGTAGATTCCATTGCCTGAACATTGGGACTACTTTAATAGTCAGATTTGATAGAATATAGTATGTTGTCTAATTTGGCATTGTTGTCGCTTTGATTTAGTGAACTATAGTATGTAGTCTAATTTCGTAAAACAAAGTTGGGTATCCTACACCTAAGCAGCTCATTGTTGCCCTTTTTGATAATAGTAGACTATAGTGTGTAGTCCAATTTGGTGGGGTTCTTACTCCTAGGTAGCTCCTTATTGCCTATAGGTTCCTGAACGTTATATCTAGATGTCCGATTATGTCGACTAATCGGAAAAAGATTGGAAGGGCATAGGATATCGGTACCGATGCATGTCACGTGCATGAGCACAACATGCTACATTTTTAGCAACAAATGCTTGGTTGAGAAAATGCATATGTGAAGTTGAACCTGTGGGTTATGATTGAAATGGTTCAGTTGTGATATGAAAAATTGTCTATCATATCATCTATATTGTGTTGTTAGTTATCCACTTTCACTTAGCTTTAGTAGTTGAGGGGATAAAATGTTTTATTCTCAGGTTAACACCGTTGTGAAGGGCCTAAAACTAGGGGGAATGTATATCGAGAGTATGAGTCGGAGTTGGAGACTTTTGTATGGAACCGATACTACGTAGGGAATCTTACTATTGTGAAGATGATGAAGGAAAAAGTTGGTTCATGTTTTGATGTAAGTGTTATATTGTATACATAAGTTGTAACTGAATATCTAGTTGAACTTCGATGTAGCAATCCCTTTATTATGTAAATAAAGTTGTCTTTAATTAAGGAGCAAAGAGAGGATTTATCACAACAGCCTCAACCTAACCTTAAACAACTAAGACATATGGAAGAATTAGCACAACAGTTTACAGCTGCACTAGTAGGAGTTAGTAGAGATGGAGGTAAGTTAGCTCAAGTATAACGAATAATGAAACCATTTGATGGAAGGAACACTAATCCTTTGGTGGTAGAAGAATGGACTGACTCACTAGAGAAAGCCTTTGAAGTACATGAGATTGAGAAAAATAAGAAAGTTGGGATAGTTGCTACTTTATTAGATGGGGATACAAATGATTGGTAGGAGGCAAAGTGATGGAATTTACCAAAACTAATTGGTTGGGCTATATTTAGAGATACATTTCCAGAACAATATTTTCCTACAGGTATGAGAGAACAAATGTGTGAAGAATACTATAAGCTAAGGCAGTAGGGGAAGAAAATTGAAGAATATGAGAGGGATTTCGATAAGTCATTGAAGTTTGCTCCTTAAGTTGTGCGGAATAATGAGATTTCTAAAGTTAAGGGGTTTAAGGTAGGGCTTGATCTTTATTACTTGGTAGAGTTGAAGAGGAGTACAGTGAAAAGATATACTGATGTTGTTAATGAAACCCATTTGATTAAACAAGTTCGTAATCTTTGACAAGCCATAGATGAGATTGAGAATAAGAAAAGGAAGTTGGATGTTGGTTCTAGCAGTAAAAGTAATATAGCTAAAGGAAAGAAGTTCATTTAATTAGCAAAAGGAAATATAAGGCCTCTATAAAAAATACAACCCTATTGGAAGTGTAATGGTAAGCATCGAGCTTAGGAATCCCTAGAATTAAGAAGGAAGTGTTATAGATGTGGTGAAATTGGACATCTAGCCAAGCAGTGTCATAACCTTGATCCAAGAAATATATATTGTTACTAATGTCATTAGCAAGGTCATACTATTTGATATTATGTAGGATAGCAACTGTAGAGACGAATTCAATAGCAAAACCTAAATAGTCAATTAGGATTGGGTAATAAGAATGAACGACCTAGAAGGGATGAACCTAAGCTTAGGGAGTAAGGTAGAATGTATACTTACATTGTCCAACGACATGAAGTTGGAGATCACCAAATTGTGACAGGTATTATCTCTAAGCTTGATAACTTTAAGTGTATGTGTACTTGGTATATAATATTGGATAAATAAGAAATGCTTGAAAGTAGTAATATAGTTATCATAAAATGTTTCAAGACTAGTATATAGGGGAGATGGTTATGCCTATACATATACTCTGTTTAATATTAAGGCAATTCACTTGTACATATCAAAAGAATACGTTGATAAAAATAAACTATTTGTAGAAACTTTAGAGTTAATAGTTACAACCTTGTTGAAGGAAAACAAGTAGTGCAACATGAAGTGAAGGATGAGGAGTGTAAATCTAGATACTCATGAGATGATTGTAGAGCTAGTTATCTTAGATATCAAAGGATTGAATATAATACTGAAGGTAAGCATGGAGCAAATGTTGATTGTGAGGAAAAGATAGTAGCATTTAAGTGGCCTCATGAGAAGGGAGTTGTAATAGATTTATAGAAACTTAAGTGTTGAGAGAAGTTGTTAGAAGAAAAAAAATTTGTAGAAAAAGAGTTGAGAATAGGCATTTGGGAGTAGATCCTAAAGGTTGATATGCATGTTATAGTGAGGTAGGCTAAAATTGTTGGAATAAATGGAATAGTAAGAAATGTCAAAGGTGGATGATTGTGAGCGAGTTTCGAGAATGAATAAAAAAATTTATTTGAAGTATAATCAAAGACTAATTCAGAGGTTGATATTGTATAGAATGAAATTGTGATCTATGGGATAGTGGTTAATGATGAGATTAAGGAGTCAAAAAGATGATAAAGTATGTGAAGTCAATAGGATATACAACTACAACATTATGAGATGTATACCTTTCATGTACCTTTGGCACATATGATAAGCAAGAATAGTATGGCAAATCTATGACTTTTGTGACTCTTTTGTCAAGTCTCATGTTTGTTATGATTCTTATGTCTTTTCTGACAAAATTTCTTGTCCTTATGAATCCTATCGTGTCAATTGTTAGTCATAAAAGTGTCCAGTGTCTTTGTGAGTCCTCTTTGTCAAGAGTCATGTAAACTTATGTTAGGTCCAGTTAAGTTCACTTGGTTTGAGTCATTCTCTATCTTTTTGGTGTACAAGTTGATGGAAAGTTCAGATTTTCCAAACTCATTTTTGCTAGTATATGTGTTAACTATGGAAAGTACCTAAGATCTTAACAGTAACCATTAAGTGATGATTGCAATATAAGGATTGTAGACATGAAGAAATTGAATTAGTTATATTTACCATAAGTGGAAATTAGGACTTGGGCAATGCATAAGTGATAGCAATGAGGTGAAAAGAAATGTTGGCTAGTTGTAGGACAAATAAGGAAATAATGGAAGGGATGATTATGAATTCTATAGGACTAATTAATACAAGAGTCTAGACTGATTGAAGGGATGAAATGAGAATTGAGTGGAGATATTAGTTTAGATGATGATAAAGGAATGGTATAGGAACATGCTAATTTGAAATGAGCAGTTGTGATGGGTAAAATTATAGATAGTAATATGACAATTGTGATACTTAGATAAGAACCTAACAAAGTTACAATAATGGACTAGTTACTATGAAAAGATAACTTGAATAGAAATGGAGGAGTGAAATTGGACCAACTACATTAAGATAGCGGAGTTAGTATTGATGGATTTCATCCTTTAATAATAGTTGATGATTGTGATGTGATGTGGAAATCAAAGTTGCACAGTAAAAGCGTAGTATTATGTCACAAACATGAATGTCTTTGATTGTAAAAGTTTTGAGGATAAATAGGATGTAATACTTGGGGATGCCGAGCCATTTCAATAACCCTATGATTTGAGGCCCTAAATTTAAGGCACTAGGATATGTTAATCGTTTTATTTCAAATTTCGCAGTAAGGTTAAAAAAGATAGACGAAGTAATTCAAGTAAAGTCAATTTCTCTAAATAAGTCATATAAAAATATTAATTAAGAAAATTATTAATTTATTGATAAAGCGGATAATCATGAAATTTGAGCTTTTAGATATAGCAAGATATTAAAGATAAGATAATTAACTCTAAAAGATAATAAATGAAGTTGAATTATACATAATATACATGTATTTACATGTGATATACATTATATGTATTAAATATATACATATAATAATAAATTATCAAAATTAGGTAAAATAAGGTAAACTCATAGAAAATTAATAAAAAAATTGAATGGATGGGTCACCAAATAATGTGGTAACCTAGTATCAATTGAAAATGATGAGTCAACACTTGATTAATCAGAGAATAATACTTGGTGCTTAGGAAAATAAGAAACTGATATGTATAATTTCACTTTTTATATGTAAAAAATCCTAATGCCTATAAATAGGGCTCTAAAACTCATTTGTAATATTTTAGGAACCTAGAAACAAAAGAACATAATTTTAGAAAATTGAAAAAAATTAGAAAAAATAAAATAAAAAATAAAACAAGAAATAGGGTTGGAATGTGTCTAGGGTGGTTTGTGTATCAAATCATAACTTGACTTAGAGTGACTTAGAGGCCTAATAGAGGGTGGCTAGAGGAGGTGCTTCGATAAGGAACAGTGGCCATTGGGTGGTTGGTTCAGATGAACTAAAATTCCATCTCTAACTTATTTAATTTTGTAAAAATATCAAATATTATTAATTAATTATGAAATTTGGTTTTATAAGATTATTTTAGGTGTAGATTAATGTAGTAATTTTATTTTAATTAAATAATTAGTGTAAATATATGGTCCTTAATAAATTACCATGTTTGGGTGAGAATTAATCTAATTTTTATAAATATTAGATGATATTGTTTCAGGCTCAAATTTTGTATATAAAATAACAAGTTTATATACTTAATTGTGGTAATAATAATTTTCACAATTAAGTGTGTTTACTATTTTTTATAATTATTTTGAATAAAGTTGTTAGTTTTACCAAATTGTTGAAATATTTAGTTTTTGATGAAATTAATGAATAAGCCCTCTATGTTTTGACTTCTAGAAGTTTATAATTGTATTTAGAACACTTAATTTTTATCTCACACATAAATTTGTTTATTTTCCCTAGTTTTTCGGTATTTCGAACTAAAACCGATATTTTCGTAAAAATAAATAATAGCCAATTTATTGTAATTCATAGTCAATAAATAAACTAAATATTTTTGTGAGTTTATAGGATTATTCATGAAATTAATCTGGCTCGTATACTATTTATTGTTTATTTTCCTAGTATAAATGTATATATTAGCTTTATATGTAATATAACATTAGTACTATTCAAATATTTGTCAAATCTATGTCAAATGAACACTTTGGGGGTATATTAAGAGTTGCTGGATAGGTTTGTCAAGTGTGATTTTTGGGGTTTTTAGTTCAGTATTAAAGTTTACTTAGGTCAATTATGGAGTTAGGGTAACGTAAGGTCAAGTTGTAATGAGAGAAGGGTATTTTTGGACTTTGATAATATCAATAAACTTCATTCTTAAGATATATTAATAGTACTTAAAATAACGATCGTGATGATATGAAGTTTACTGAAATTGGATAAGGAATGAGTAAGACATGGTCAAATGAAATTTAAAAACGTAGAAATGAAAGCTTATAAACCTTTGAGTTTAACCTATAGTTGATTTGAAGACTATGTCATATTTTCATAGGTGTGATAAGTAAGGAAGGACCATGTCATGAAGTTTAGGATTTTGCACTATTATTAAGTCCAAGTAAGTAGATCTAACCTATACTTGGAGTAGATATATTGCTACTCATAACATTGCGTATTGTTTGTTGTTATGTTGATTGAATGTGGATATATCTTGGTTAAACTGTTATGTTCCTATGTTAGGTGATGATTTATGCTTACGATGATTGTATTAACTAAGGAATTTGAGTGATTACTAACTCAATCTTCTAGGTGTTAACCTAAGTGAGCCATAAGTGAGATACTAGAATTTCGTTAGGAAGAGTTTGAAAACTAGAATGAGATCACTAGGTTGAATGAAATTGAAAGATTGGTTGTAATGAGTGATACACTTAAGTTGTTATTGTATCATGGTATGGCATGGAATAAAAAGGACCTAAGGGTTAGAACTTTCAGAATGAGGCTTTCAAGTGGTTATAGAAAAAGCATGGCTTTATGAACTTAGTTTTTGGAAGCATATACATTGCATTGCCCGAATATTGTGACTATTTTGATAGTCAAATTTGGTATATTACAGCGTGTAGTCAAATTTGGAATTGTTGCCTTTTGATTTGGTGAAATATAATATATAGTCTAATTTTGTAAAACAAAGTTAGATGGGCATAGAATATTGGTATCGATGCATACTACATGTATGAGCATAGCATGCTACATTACTAACAATAAATGCTTGGTTGGGTAAATGCATATGTGACGTTGAAACTACGGGTTATGGTTAAAATGTTTCAGTTGTGATATGAAATATTGTCTATTATATTGTCTATATTATGTTGTTTGTTATCCACTCTCACCTAACTTCAGTAGTTAAGGGGATAAAATTTTTTATTCTCAAGTTAACACTGTCGTGAAGGGCCCAACACTAGACATAATGTATATTGAGAGCGTGAGTTAGAGTTAACGACAGTTATATGGAACCTATACCTAGTTGGGAATCCTACTATTGTGAAGATGACAAAAGAAAAGTTAGTTTATGTTTTGATGTAAATATTATGTTATACACGTAATTTGCAACTAAATATCTAGTTGAACTCCAATGAAGCAACCCCTTTATCATGTAAACAAAGTTGTCTTTTAATGAATGAGTAGGTTGAGATAAGTTTTCAACAAGTATTCTTGTATGATGCTATATCTCGTGCTAAGCTGGGATGTAACAATCTTGAGTAATTTCTATAATGATCTTGGGAGTCAATTGAGGGTAATGGTTGATGCTATCATTGGGGAACCATAATGAAGAAAAGTGCTGAAGATGCATGTGACATGTTTGAGCAAATGGCTTTACATGCTCATGGTTGGCATTCTAAGAGAGCTCAATGAAGGAGGGTAGTGATTGTAAGTGAATAGGAGGAAATAAGTTGACTAAGAGCATAAGTTGCCTCTCTTACTACTTAGCTCACTTTGCTAGAAAAAACCAAATAAGCTACTACCCCTAGTAAAAGTAAGTAACCTTATGAGTATTATTGTGTTTCTGGTGAAGTAGGGAATTTGAGCACAAACTGTCAAATTGGAAACCCTTTTGCCCCATCAAGAGATAGTTAAGAAGAATAAGTTAATGCATTAGGGAATTTCAATCAAGGATAAATAAACTATAACCCTTACTTAAACACCTATAATCCAGGTTAGATAGACCATTGTAACTTATCATAAGGAGGTAACCAAGGAGGAGAATTTAATAGAGATTTTCAAGGACCTAGGATATAAGCTGGCCAGTACCATCCTTAACCTCTACCTCCACCTACCCATGGTCTAAAGGAAGAATCCTTAGAGCAGTCATTGAGGAATTCATTCAAAAATGTGATTTGAGAACGAATGCCCAAGAGGCTACCTTGCAAGAGATGCATCAATGCTATATGAACAAACCTATAGGACAACTACTTAGTAATACTAAGCAAAACCCAAAAGACTAGGCTATAACGTCAAGTGGAAATGGTAAGGATGCTAATGTAGGAGAAAAGGAGATCTGTTTTACTGGAAAACAAGTATTTAGAGGTGAGTATTCGAGACTAGAAGACCTTGTTGAGGACCAAGTTGAACTTGGTGATGAAGAAATATTTATAGAGGAGGAGTTAATGGCTATGATTAAAGGAATCCTAATGATGAAATTAATGAGAATTTGGAGGAAGAGGAAATTGTGGAAGAAGCACCTAATGATGATAATGTGTACAATTTGGAGACAACTAAAATGATAGAAATTAGTAAGGAAGAGGATCCAAGTGAAGAGGAAGTTAAAGAGGATCTTAGCAAATGTGAAGGCACGGAAATTGATGGATCTGATGAGAAGAATCTCGAGAATTTTGAACCTAAATAGGAGGGAGAAGTGAGCTTAGAAGAGAAACCTAATATTGATGAGTTTAAGATTGTGTACATGGTACTTGAGGAGAATGGTGTTAGTAGTTTCTAGTTTCCTTACAAATTGGACGATTTAAAGAGATTATCATGTCATGTACCATAATAGATAAGTTTTTCCTTAGAGTGCTTTTAGATACTGGAGCATTAGATAATTACATAACAAGGATACTATGCTAGAATTAGGATTGGAGAATTTTATGTAGATATGCCCATATTACATTTGAACCATAGATAGAGGTTGGACTACACCTTTAAGAGAACTCCACTTCATACCCATTAGTGTTGGACTATGTAACATCCTGATTGATTTCATAATAATCGATATGAAAGATGAGGAGCAATCCTTAGTTTTTGGAAGATCATTCTTGGCTACCTTAGAAGCTATACTTGACATGAAAGAGAGCATGATTATCCTAGAGAGTGTAGAAAGGAAGGTAATGCTCCAATCCAAGGAATGACTTAGTAGTTAAAGGAAGGAGAATAGGAGTTGAACTAAGAAAAAGAAATTGAGATGGGCAATCATATGAGGAAGAGGAGGATTTATGAGGAAGGAGAGTTGAGCATGAGCTAGGGAGTTGAAGGAGAGTCCTAGAGGAAGTATGATAATCTACCATGAACTAACACTAAAAAGCTTGGTCGAAGGCTTAAAAATAAGCACTTGGTGTGAGGTAACTTGATTCACCATCTTCTTTTATCATTTTATTTAATTTATGTCTAAGTCTTTTTATTTTCAAAATCTTTTTAGTTATATCTCTTTTATGTAACATAGGTACATGTAAAAAAATGAAGTGCTAAATCCATTAATCTTAAGACACCGTCAACAAATCAAAAAGGGGAATTGAAAGTTTGAATCACACTGAGAAACTGGGGGAGTCCTATTCTAACTTTCTCTTTTTATTTCCCATTGCATATGAATTGAATTGTGAGATACATACATCTAAATTAAAGTTGGGGGTAGAAAAGTTAGGCATAAGCATTAAAGCTGTGTGATTCTTAATGGGCTTTGATGATTTGACTAAATTAATCCCTTTTATGCACTTATAACATATTTCTTTTTGAAAACTTGTATCCAATTTCCTTTATGCTTTGTGCCTCAATTTTTGACTATGTTATTATCAATAAAGTTTGCATGAATGAAAGTAGGAAGAAGTGATTAGGGCATTATTTTAAAAGAAGTCCCTTGTGAATAAGTCATGAACATTTTTCAAAACTTTGTAATCAATTCATAGCATCTTTGCTTTGTCTAGTTATGCTTAATTTAGGTTTGGCTTAGAGGTATGGAGTTAGGGACTTGTTTTGGTTAGGTATTAGTTCTTAGTGTTTTCAAAAGTTGATTTGTATATATACATCGTTTTTTTGAGGAATTGAGTAGTCTATTAATGTTTTGTGAACCGAAGTGTGTATAGGATTTTATCTAAACATTCCTTGATCAATGCATGATAAATGCCCAAAAAGAAAGGAAAAGTTGAAAAGAAAAAAATGCTGCGGATTAGGAAAAGTCAATACATATCAAAAGGGTAGGTCTTAAAAGTAATCAAGATGGGGGTTGGGGTGGTGGTGGTGGTGGTGTGGTGTGGTGTGGTGGTGATGAATTGGTTACTTAGAAAGTTTGAAACTTTTTCCTAAAACTAAATTTAAATGTGCCCCATTTGATTACTTGTTTAGATTTGGTGCAAAACAACATGTAGACAATATAGATGAAACTTCAAAAAGTAAAGAGAGAATAGGGATGAGAAGATCAGGTAAGAGATTTATAGTACTTTGGCCTTATGCCTATTGCATCGTTTTAGCTCTACTATTGGAGACCTAGTTACCCTAACCGGTATCATTCCACTAAGTATGTTTCACTAACTTCAATAAGAGAGAAATGATAACATGCCTTTCTACTCTGTCTTACTAGGTTACTATTGCCAAGACACAGATCTATAGAAATTTGATTTTCTCTTTAACATAAAGTTAATCACACATATAATTGTGTTTACAATAACAATGAGGATTGAGTCCAGTGATCTTCCTAACTAAAGTACAAGATAAAATCGTAATATAAAACTAGAATAGACAGTGTTGTCTCTTAATTAGGTTTTAAATTCTCTTGAATATGAAGCTTTCAAAAAACGTATGTAGCTTTGATATGACAATCTTTATCGTGAAAAATTTAAACTTGTTTCCTTTTATATCTTCTAATGCAACTTATCTTTGTTAGAATCTTGGATAATTCTTGATAGTTTTTAAAAAATCTTGACTTAGTTGCTGATAGACGTAATCCCTTAAAATGTGGAGGCCAAAAATTTAAACTTGTTTCCTTTTATATCTTCAATTTGAATGTTGTACTCTTATTCTTTTATTTGAAGAAATCTGTAAGTATTCTTGAACAATTGCCTTAGTATCTCCCTATGTTTCTTTAATATAATTCTTGAAACTTGAATCCTTTTTTAAAATAAATATCTCCTAAGATTTAGGAGCAAATCTTGATGCTTTATACCTTCAAATTTTTGAATCTTGAAGCTTTTAGAATAATCTTACTACTATCTTGTTCATAAGTATTTTGGCAAATCTGGTATAATTGAGTAAATATGCTTTGAAAATATTTGTCTAATAGCTCCTTTGAATCTAATAAAAATTTGCATCAACAAAATAAAGTTCATCCTTATCCTAATATATCTTTTTGCACGTATCCTTATCCTTTCCTATTTTGAATTCAAATTAAATTTGAATTGGACTTCTTAAGATTCTCTTCATATTTTAGTAATAATCCTTCAATAATCTTGTGAAAATACAAAAATGTCTTCAATAAAATCTGCCTACTGTTATGAGATATCATATCTAATCACGCTTATCCTTAAAATAACTATTTTAATTCCAACTTTATCCCCATGGATTGAATTAAACAACTTTGTGTGACATGTTAGATATATTACACAAATATGTGCAACAAATGGAGTTGGGCCTTCAAACACCTATAAGCCTAAAATACTTCTTGAAATATTTATCTCTATAACTTTTGATATTGTACTCAAGGTTCTAAATTTGTCTTTGAATTTGGTTTCGATTTTCAAAATCAATACTAAGACAAAATTCTATTCTCTTGTTTGTTTACCTCTACACTTAATAAACTTGTTATATATCTTTACTCTTTTTATTATCATCAAAACATTTATGAGAGAACTCAACATTCTCCTCCTTTTTTATGAAAACAAAATCCTTCTAAAAAAAAAAAACCAAACTATTTATGAAAGGTTTTGCAATACAAATCATATCACTTCTTGACAAATTTAACTAGTGTTTTAAGTCCAAACATTTTCTAAAATTCTATTATATTAGTTCTCATACTTAATGAGTCATTAATATTTTTCTATATTTCTCCCCCTTTTTGTTAGCATCACTTAGTTTTTAATCCCCCTGAATTTGATATGGGCAAAAGCTTGACAACAATTTAGAGAAAGAAAAACCAATATTCCATAATCAAGACTGAATACATCAGTTTGATTCTGAAATAGAATCTGGACATGATTTTGAAAAGGAAGAAGTAGAACATTACTTTGAATGTTCAACCCTAAACATAACACTAGACAAAAAAAAAAAAAAACTTGAAATAAGTAGACAATGACACTTAAACACAAATACTAAACTAGGTAGCCTTCTTCTTTTTCTTCTTAGAACAACTCTTCTTGATCTAAGGAGTAGCAAAAGAACTTGGTTGTTTAGTTAATGAAGGTAGGGTAGACTCCTTCTATGGTAGCATTAGAATAGTTGTTAAAGGAACTTATGGTGATAGTTCCTTTGATGCTTCAATTTATGGAGACGAGACTTTTGAAGTTGGAGGTGAGGATTGTGGTTTTGATTCAACACAATCAAGAGATTGTTGTTATTATTTTGTTGTAGCTAGAGGTTGTGAATATGATGAATGGTCAATTTGGTCATAAGTTGGAGGATTAGAGAATGAAATCTCAAGTTCTACAAATAGTTGAGGAGAGGATTTCATTGGTGAAGTGAGAGGTATGGGAGATGGTTTGGATTATTTTTTAAATTCTTCTTTCAAAGAAGCTCACAGTTGACTCAATAGCAAATCCATTTTTGATTTTATCATGAACTCTATCTCTTTCCTTGATACTACTTCTATTTTAGAAGTTTCTTCAGGCCTTTTCTTAATAAGTGGTTCTAAATTTGAACCATCTTCTAATTCAGGGATATTTACTTTCTCCTTAATCTCAAATTTGCCTCCTATCTTAACCTCATAATCCTTCTTGGATTACTTTTTCTTTCCTCTTCAAATTTCCTTACCCTTTCTCTTCTTAGTGGTTTTCTTCATTGGTTCTAATTTAGGTTTTGAATTAGATTCTTCTACAACTTCTGATAACTCCCCCTCATACAATACTTGGGGCAACCTATTCCTCTTCCTTAGCATGGCTTCTGTTTCCTAATCATGAAAGCATTTAGCAATGTCTAACTTCTTTTTCCTCATCATAGCTAAGATAACCATGGCATTTTCTTTTGAAATACCAGTTGTACTTCCCTTCTTTGGAAGAATACAACTTATAATAACTAACTTGTGAGGCATTCACACAATTAGCCTAAAATTAAAATTATTGACCTCCTTTTCGAGCTAAATCTGCTCACCATAATTCAGTACCTCAAAAATCTATTTCCGAGACCATTTCATCAACTCCCTATTGTTATTCATTTTAGGAATTCTAAAACAATTCTAAATATCCTCTTTGGAAATTCCCAATTTCTGTCCATTCACATTAGATAGATACATTTCCCTTTGGTCGATATCAAGATTATCATAAAATTCAATCAACATTTCACCATGCACAATAGTCTCATCTATATAATTGCTCTTCCATCCTAGAACATCTAAGAACTCATCCTAATAGAATCCATTCTTTTCAAAAAATTTAAATACTACTATGCTTGGCTTTGTGAATTGTTTTTGTTTGGAAGATGAAACATACATAGTTCTAGGCCTTACCTTTTTCTTATTGGCTTTAATTTGCACAAAATGCTCACCAATGGTCTTTTCTTCTGGTTTGAATTCTAGATCCAACTTGACTTATGGTTCTAATTTTAATTCTGACTTCTTTCCTTTTTCCTCATTTGAAGATTTCCCTTCTTCTTCTATTTCCTCGTCATCCTCAAACTTTTGTTTAGACTCTTCCTCAGTTTCAACAATTTCTTCACTCAAGGAACTCTTAACCTTGTTACCATTTCTCTTGTCCTTACTAGTCGTTTCAGTCTAATCAGGGTTAGGGTTAGGGTTAGGGTTTCCAAAACTAGGGTTTTGAGATTCTTGAACAGGGGTTTGTTTAGAATTTGAGGGTTCGTCCACAAATGAGTATGGTTTCTCCTTTATGCTCTTAGGATCCTTCTTGGTTTTAAGAACAAGACTTGAGGATTTTCTTGGAGCCATGAGAGAAAAGGGAAAGAATGTGCTTGAAAAGAAATTAGAAATTATGAGAGAGAATGAGGAGATAGATTGCAAAGGAAGTGGTTTATAATTGTGAGTGAGTAGGGATTGAAAGAGATCTAAAACATGACATGATGAGAAGAATGTGAAGAAGTGGAGAAGTGGAAGAGAGGAAATAGAATTTGAAAGAGAATTAAAATGAGAGAAAGAGATATGGTTATTACAAAATCTAGTAGTGCACTAGACGTAGGAGTGGTGCACGTACAAAAATGAAAAAGTAGGAGAAGTGATTGTTGAAAAGCTAACATGGGAGGATGTTAAAAAGAAACTCATTTATTTCATCTAATGGTAAAAATTAAGACCTAATTAACTCTTATTGATTTTGCAAAAACTATTATCCTTAGATTTTATGTTAAGTGATTAATATTATTTTATTAGCTAAAAATTCCATAATTAAATATATAACCTAAATTAATAAGATACAAAAGAAAAAAGAAAAAACAAAAAGCATAAGCTAATTGATTCTCAATTGACACAAATTCAATCTTTATATCTTCGTTGTTTACATGATCTTATGTGGAATGATGTCTTCTCTTAGTGTCCTTAGATTTAGAATGATGTATTGGATTTGCACTTGTATTATCACAGTTTACTGGAATATTTTTTAAATTTAGCCCATAATTAGATAATTGTTGTTTAATCCATAGAATTTGAGCATAACAATTGCTAATTGAAATATACTCAACCTCAACTGTAGATAGGGCTATAGAATTTTGCTTCTTCAATGACCAAGAAACTAAGTTGTCCATTGGAAATTGACAAGCACTTGAGGTACTTTTCCTATCTATCTTACATCTTGCATAGTCAGCATCGAAGTAACCAATTAAATCAAAGTTTTGATTTTTTAGGTACCAGATTCTAAACTTTGTGGCGCAAGATATACACTTGAAAATTCTTTTTACAGTTGATAAGTGTGTTTCAATTGGTTTAGATTAAAATCTAGCATAGAAAAATCCACTAAACAATATGTTTGGCTCAAATGTAATCAAATACAATAGTGAACTAACCAAACTTCTATGAAGCTTTTCAATGATTTTCTTACCTATATCATTAGGACCTAACCTAGTTGAGGATGCCATGGGTATAGATTTGATGTGAACTAAGGCCAATGACAGATAAGGTTGGTCGAAAGGGTGGGTTTAAGCTTGTTGAAAGCTTGAAGAAAGGTGATGGGATTATGCAAAAAATAGTAAAGGTAAAGTAAGAAAACACATGAACAATTTCGAGGATATGATACTTCAAGGAACTTTTGAGGACTTATAATACAACTCGATATGATGCATGAGATGGGCAGATGAGGTTACTCACCACCTAGCCTTCCTTAAGGGTTAGGAAAAAAGCAAACAAGCTAATGAGAGCTATGTTTATAAAGGGGTATATTCAGTATATTAATAAAAAGATGACAATTCATTATTTGGTTGCATGTACAATGGGTATTTATATTCGAGAAACTAGGGCAACCTACCTAAAATGGAAAAGACTAAAAGTATACTGTCTAAAAAAAAGTAATGTACAAAGAATTATATATGGTACAAATGATAATTCAAGTAAATTAATCATTAACATTGTGGATTCCTTCACGTAAGTCTAGGACACATGGCAATAGCATATTGGGGATGCTTTTGGTAGAAACAGACAAAATAGTATGGTCATGATAGAGGGTCAAGTAGGGGTACCAAGTAGAGGTGTCAAGTAAACCTAGGCTCATCTGAGAAGGAGTGGCTACTGCTATGTATTGGAGCTCTTAGTTTCTTGGCACCAATGTTCCTGATCTAGAGGTTAGCTCAATCATGGCTGAGTAGGCATGTGTAAGGGGCCAGGTTGACAACAAAGCATTCGACTAGTTGGCATACAATTTCCAAGAGATTTGAGGTTACTTCACTCAGAATAAGAAGTGGGTTGGTTGCAAGGATCAGCTCGGCTTTAGGAGGAGTTGGTTGGAGTGAAAGAATTCATCTTGTTAGTCATTCTAGGCCTTGAGCTCAGTTGTGGGTTAAAGGTCTAGTAGCTTAAATCCTATCAAGATGTACCTTTAACATTTTCCATGCCAAACTTCTTATGGATCTACTTCGTGTATTTCTTTAGTGGTGGTTTGATTGATTTGAAGCCTAAGAAAGAAGTTCAGCTCACCAATCAATGACATTTTAAATTCAGCCTGCATAAGCTTAGAAAACTCCTTGCAGAGTATCTTATTAGTAGATCCGAAAATAAGGTCATCAAGATATATTTGGACTAATAAAATTTTATGATCATAGTGTTTAAGAAACAAGGCTGTATCAACTTTACCCCTTTGGAATCCATTGTTAATTAAAAAATTACTTAACTTTTCATACTAAGCTCTAGAAGCTTGTTTTAATCTATATAAGGCTTTTCTTAATCTATACATAGTCCTCTTTGAATGGATCTTTAAACCTTGGAGTTGTTCAACATAAAATTCCTCTTTTATATATCCATTTTGAAAATGAACTTTTAACATCTATTTGGAACAATTTAAAGCCTTTATAACTAGCAAAAGCAAGTAGAAGTCTTATTGCCTGTAACTTATCAACTGCAGCATATGTTTCATCAAAGTCAATTCCTTCTTCTTGAGAATAGCCCTTGACCACCAATCTTACCTTATTCATAACAAATTTACCATGTTCATCTAGCTTATTCTTAAAACCCACTTTGTTCCTATAATAGATTTATCTTTAGGTCTAGGAACAAGTGTCCACTTTTGGTTTCTTTGAAATTGATTTAGCTCTTCTTGCATAGCATTTATCCAACTATTTCAGAAAAGGCTTCATTAATAGAGCTAGGCTCAAACTTAGATAACAAAGCAAAATGGTTTTCAATGTTTCTCAAGTTAGATCTTGTTTTAACTTTAGTATTGATATTACTTATTACTTGTTTTGGTGGATGATAAGTTTTAAACTTAATAGTTCTATAAGGCTTAGATATTACCTGGGTCGGTTTTGATTTAGTATCTAAATTGGCTTCCGATTGTGATTTTCAATTTGCTTCCAATCTTGGTTTTGATAAACTTTTTGACACAGGTTCTTCAGTCAGATTTTGCTATACATTATCATTCTTACCTCTAGCTTTCTCCTATGAATTATTGTTAAAATGGTCAACTTTATTCTCATAAGCAAATTTAACATTTATGGATTCTTCATCCATTTTAGTAACCGTATTAAACACACAATATGCTTTACTACTTAAGGAGTATCCTAATAATATGCCATCATTAGTCTTTTCCTTAAACTTACCAAGGTTAATACAAGTTTTCTTATTGTAACATGTAGAACCAAACATATGAAAATATGATACCATGGGTTTTTTACCTCTAAAAAGTTCATATGATGTTTTCTTAGTCAATGGTCTTATGTACACATGATTGATGATATAACATGATATAGATACTGCTTCACACCATTTATATTATGCTACACCACTTTTATTCAACAAAGTATGTGTCATTTTGTGAATAGATCTATTTTTACATTATATTGGTTCATTTTGTTGTAGATTATAGGATGCAGGCAAGTTATGAATTATACCATTATTCTCATAAAATGTTATAAATTCTAAATTATCAAATTGTTTTCCATGATCGGTCCTAAGATTGATTATAGAAACTCCTTTTTTCATTTTGAACCTATTTAGCAAAAACCTCAAAACTCTTAAATACATCACTTTTATGTCTAAGAAAAAAAACCTATGTAAATCTAGAATAATTATCTACTATTACTAAGCCATACTTGTTTCCACCTAAGCTCAATGTACATGTAGGACTAAACAAATCAAGATGCAATAATTCCAAAGCTCTCTAAGTTGATATAATATTCTTTGGTTCATATGAAATAGCACTAATTTTATTCTTAATGCATGTGGCATAACAAAAATCATCCTTAATATGCATTTTAGGCAAACAAAGCACATGATTATTTTTAGATAAATTATCCAATCGATGAAATTTAACATGATTGAGCTTTTTATGCTATAAAAATGCATTATTAGAAACACTTAAGAAACAATTTTTAGTTTCTACTTTGGTTGGTTCAATGAGATATATGTTCTTTTTTCTATAGCCTTTAAACAACTTAGTATCCTTTTTATCACACACCTTAACTTTATCATTATCAAACACCATTTTATATCCCTGATCACATAATGGGCTTATTCTCATCAAATTATATTTTAAGCCTCAAACAAGACTAACATTTTCTATAGTATGAGGTAGATTGACTTTACTAATTGTGGTGATTTTGCCTTTACTATCATCTCTAAGCTTTACATAGCCTCCTTCTTTCTACTCTAAACTTATGAACAAAAAAGCATCACCACTGGTGCAATGTGAACACCTATTATCCAGGTACCACATTCCTTTCAATCTTTCTCTATGTTCCTATAAGCATAAAAATAGAGTTAATTTCTTTTTGGAACCTAAACTAGCTTAGTTCCACCTAAATTCAAGCTCATATTATGTAAATATCTAGCTTGTTATGTACCTAGGTAGTTCATTTTATAGAAACAATGTTTTTCAATATAATTGAGTCTATTGCTATTGGGCTTGGTTTTCTCTTTTTGGTTCTTTTTTTAAATTAGTTTTCTTTAAACTAATCAGTATTAAACCTTACCCATTTAATACTGACCCTTAACTACGGTTTAAAGAAAACCTAGTTTTTAGAAAACCTGATTTTTTTTAATTTGAAAACTCTTTGAAGTTGCCATTTGATTGAAGTCGGGAAAAAGAGTTAAGTTGTAACCAATTGGGTGGATTTGTTATAACTTAGCAACTAGTCTAACGATAAAACCAATTTTGTAAAACTGTTTTAGAACTAAAGATATGGATTTGGGGGATAGGTTTTTTAAACCCTTATGGGTACCATTAATTTTTCGATTTTAATCTTAATCTCAAAAAATCACCCTTCAATTCTACAAAACAGAACCTAATTATTTAACCAAATTGGATAACTTGAGTAATTTCAACTAAAAAGGGAAAAATAGGGTTTTTTATTTTTATTTTTTGATCATCGCCTTATAGATACCAACGTACTCGTTATTTAGGATCAAACTTACGTAGTTCTTTTTTGTAAAACTTTGGTGGGTTGAGTTGATTTTAATTTTTAAAAGAGAGTCGGGTTTAGGTTTCTTAACCTTTTTAATTTATCTTGAAAATTTTCAAAAAAAAAAAAAGGGTCCTAAGTTTTTATTATTTTGTTTTCTAAAAAATTCTAAAGAGGCCTTAATTTTAAAAGAGTTTGTTTATTTTTAATTTGGAAAAACTTGATTTTTCTAAGTGTCAAAATGATTTTTATTTCTACTCTATTTACTTATTCTTATTTTTATTATATTATCTTTTTTTTACTCATTCTATTTTTATTTATTTCTATTAAACTAAAAAAAAACAGACTACTTTTTTTCTTTTTTCTTTCTTCTCTTCTTTTTTTTTCTTCCTTTTTTATATTTTTTCTTTTTAACAATTTACATTCACAATTACATAAATAAATAAAATAATAATAATAAAAAAATCGAATGGAGGAGAGTCAGACCAAAGAGAAGATACGCAGGTTCGGGTTGGTTAGGTATTAGAGCGGTTTTTAGGTCAAAACTTAGATTTGGGTTGGGTTCTAATATCATCAAAGCAGCAACAATAGTGGTAGGCAGTTTGGGACGATCTGATGGTTTTTTGAAGTGGTGAGGGTAGTTTGATCAGTGGTGTTTTTGAACTTGAGGCGGGTAAACACGATGTTGCGATGTGTAGGGTCAGTTTGGATGTTAGACAAAGTTGAGTGGCGGCGATGGGTGAGAGATAGGTTGCATACGGCTTGTTAGAGGTCGAACAAGGGTTGGGTATGAGGCTTTTGAAGTTGGGGAGTGTCGTGGTAGGTTTAGTTTGCTTCGCTAAGGTGGTTAGGATGGTGTTTCAAGTTGGGGTGGTAGCGGTTAGGGTTTTAGGATAAAGAGTGTGACGGGGATGCTATGGTGGACGATAGGGTTTGTGGGGGGTAGTGACCAAAAGCAAGGAGTGTGGGGATCGTGTTTGTAGCTGTGGTGTAATTCAATGGAGGCTTTGAGACAAAAACGAAGAGAGAGAGAGTCATAGGTGTAGGGAGAGAAAGAGTGGTTGAGGAAGTGTAAGGGAGTGATTGTGGGTGAATTTGCTGATTTTGTATGCCCTAAATGAATTCCTAACCCCCTTTTTATACTTAAAATCAACTTAGAAAGCAAAGAAAGTCAAAATCGGATTGAATGTAAATTTCCAGATTTTAAGTTTTTTTTTTCAATTTTTAGAGTTTGATTTGAATGCTTAAATGCATGAATCTGGATGTGTTCTTGGGTTCTATTCGAAGTAAGCCATGTAATGAATAAGATCAGACCAAGAAACCATGCGCGTGCGTGTGGAATTTGTGTTGAAAATGGATCCAAAGTGAAGGGGTTGAGTTTGTTCTTGGATGGGAAAGAGGAGGAAATCAAGGGAAAGGGAACGAAAAAGAAGGGAAAGGTGGAGAAAGTCGGCTGACGTAGCACCACGTTGTCTAATCCTTGGGTGCTACGTATCTAATAGTGATGCGTGGCAATTGATGTGGCATGCCATGTGGCGCTACATCAGTGTCAACTAATTCGAAGCTAGTATGTGTCAAGACAGGTGGCATAGTGAAACCTTAATACGTGGCAATGCAATGTATCCTTTGAAAAAAAAAAAGATAAAAAAAAGGCTTTCTATGCCTTTACCAAGATTGGAACCCTTGACCTCATGCTTAAGCCTAATGCTATACTCATGTACTTATCCGTTAGGCCGTTGGCCTATACCTTATTTAGCAAGGCCAACTTGAGCCAGATTTAAATCTAAGCCTAAGTTTAACGGTTTTGTCCTTAAACTTATTTAAATTAAGAAATCTATTTTATTAAACTACTTAAAAAATTTTATTATTTTCTAAATTCCTTGTTTTTTTTCAATTTTTTCAATTTTTCATGACTTTTCAATTTTTCTAAATTTTTCCATTTTTTGCATTTTTTCTGAATTTCTTATTTTCCTATTTTTTTTATATTTTTCTAAATTTCTTTTGTTTTTGGATTTTCTTTAATTTTCTATTTTTTTTTGTGTTTTCCTTAATTTAGGACTCCTCATCTTAATAAAATAAAATAACGGGGGCAAAAATTGAGTATCTACAATTGCAAAAGAAACAAGCATAAGAATTAGATGATCTATTCCAGTTACTTACTTGTTTCATCAAATTTTGGCTTTGATAGCCTTTAAATATGCTCTTGATGTATCCTCTGAATGGATACTTGTTATTTCGACTAGTATATCTTTTGTTATACTGATTTCCATACACATCAAACTTAACCTTAACATGTACATTATTATTATCAATAAATACCATACCAACTACTTCCTTGGCTTTGATAAACATGGTTTTGTCACTAGGCTTAGAAGTTTCACTATGTTCATAACAAAATCCACTTTTAAAATTGTTTATCCTTTGTGGTGATAACAACAATTGCAATGAGTTTGTTTATAAAAATGCCTCATTTTCACTATTTAAAGCCTTAATTTCATCATCTTGTTCATTTAACTTGGACTTAGCCCTTTCAAGTGCTTTTAAAAGATTTTTAATCTATTTCCTAACACTCTTAGGCATAGTATCACATTAGAATCATAATTTACCTTCTAAAGAGCCATTAGACATATGTTGGCTTCATCGTCTGATTCTGAATTTGGTTTTGATTCATTTAGGTCACTCTAAGTAGACAATAAAGATTTCTATTTCTTCTTGTACTTTTCTAGTTTTTTCGATAGTACTAGATATTCATACTTGATGTGCCTAGGCTTCCTACACTTATAGCACATCAATCCCTTTTTCTCTTCCTTATAATTTTTTCCTACATCATACTTAGAATGATTACCAAAAGATCATTTATTAAGGAACCTTTTCTTACCTTTTTCTTGAGAATCATGTTTAGTCTTCTTGTTAGAAGTGTGATGTCCTCATCATCTTCATGTTTGGAATTGGATTTGGATTCAGATTTTGATTTAGCTTCTTGAGCCTTGAATGCTATAGTCTTCTTATTGCTCTCTGGTTCATTGATGTGCTTAATATGAGATTCATAAGGAAGCTAATTTTTCCTAAGTTGGCTCATAGTCATCTTTGTCAAATCTTAAGCTTCTTCAATTGTTGTTTTCTTGGCATCTCATGATCTAGGTAAAATACTTAATATCTTGCGAACAAGATCAAAGTCTTCAATCCTTCTACCTAGCAGTTGATTGAAATCTAAACAATTTATATTGTTGGAGCAATGAGTTGATTTGAGTGTCCTTAATTGTGGCTGTTCCTTCATAAGTTTTGCTTAAAGTATCCGAAATGTCCTTTCCTGTCTTACAAGATGAAATAAGATAATATTGAGAAGGTGCTATTATCATTAATAGTAAATCCTTTGCCCAATTGTTCTTCTCAATCTTTTTCTTCTCAAAATCTATAAGTGTTGAATCTCCATTCGTATCAATTTAGATGTCTCCATACTCAATGATTGCCCATGATCTAAAGTCAGTTGCTTTGACATACGTCACCATCCTACATTTCCAATATGCAAAGTTAGTACTATCAAAATAAGAAGTACAATTTGTAGCAATAGATATATTATTTTCCACTATAGATCTTTGAACTCTAGATAATCAAGAGCTAAGCTCTAATACCAATTGTAAGTCCCAAAAGTAACCAAGAGAGAAGGGGTGTAAATTAGTTACTTAGAAAGTTTGAAACTTTTTCACAAAACTAAATTTAAATGCACCCCCTTTGATTACTTGTTCAGATTGGTGCAAAACAATATGTAGACAATATAAACAAAACTTTGAAAAGTAAAGAGAAAATAGGGATGAGAAGTTCAGGCAAGCAATTTATTATCCTTTGGCCTTGTGCCTACTATACTCTTCTAGCTCAATTGCTAGGGACCCAGTTATCCATATTAGTTTTGTTCCACTTTCCACGTTTCACTAACTTCAACAAGAGAGAAACAATTACAAGCCTTTCTACTCTACCTCATTAGGTTACTCTTGCCTACACACCAATCTATAGAAATATGATTCTCCCTTTAACATAAAGCTTATCGCACCTGTAATTATGTTTACAATAACAACGAGCATTGAGTATAATGATCCTCTTAATTAATGTACAAGATGAAATCATAATATAAAACTAGAATAGACAGTGTTGTCTCTCAATTAGGTTTTGAATTCTCTTGAGTATGAAGCTTTCAGAAAATGTATGCAACTCCAATATGACAATCTCTATCTCAAAAAATTTCAACTTGTCTCCTTTTATATGTTCTAACGCAACGTCTCTTTGCTAGAATCATGGATAATTCTTCATAGCTTTGAAAAAATCTTGGCTTAGCCATTAATAGATGTGATCCCTTAAGTTGTGGAAACCAAATCACACTTGAAGTTGAATTTAATTTAAACGTTGTCCTCTTGAAAAAATCTTGAAACTTGATGCCTTCAAATTTTTTAATTTTGAAGCATTTAGAATAATCTTGCTACTATCTTTTTCATAAGTATTCTAGCAAGTATGGTATAATTGAGTAGATATGCTTCGAAGATATTTGTGTAATAGCTCCTTTGAGTTTGATAAAAATATGCATCAACAAATGAAGCTCATCCTCATCGCAATATATCTTCTTGCATATGTCCGTATCCCTCCCTGTTTTAAATTCAAATTAAATCTAAATAGGACTCCTTAAGATTCTTCATATCTTGATAATAATTCTTTAATAATCTTGTGAAAACTCTATCAAAAATGCCTTCAATAAAATCTATCTACTATTATGAGGTAGCATATCTAATCACTCTAATCCTTAAAATGAATATTTTAGTTCCAACTTAATTCTTGTAGATTTAAGTAACTAACTTTGTGGAACATGTTGTATACATTACCTAAATATATCCAATAGTAAAGCTAGGCCTTCAAACACCTATAATCCTAACATACTTCTTGAAATATTTTGCTCTATAACTTTTGATACTATACTCAGGGTTTTGGATTTGTCTCTAAATTTGGTATTGATTTTCAAAATCAATACTAAGACAAAATTCTTATGTCTTATTCATTCACCTATGCACTTAATAAACTTGTTAGATATCTTTACTCTTTTTTTTTTTTTTTTATCATTAAAACATTTATGAGAAAACTGAACATTCTCCCCCTTTTTGATGAAAACAAAACCTTTCTAAAAAAATACTGAAATATTTATGAAAGGTTTTGTAATGCAAGTCATATCAGTTCTTGACAAATTTAATGAGAGTCTTTTAAGTCCAAAAATTTTATAAAATTCTTTTATATCAATTCTCATTCAATCATCAATATTTTCTATAATTCTCCCTCTTTTTTTTATCATCAGTTAGTTTTTAATACCCTTGAATTTGATATGAGTAAAAGATTGATGATAATTTGGAGAAAGAAAAACTGTCATTCCATAATCAATAATGAATACATTAGTTTGATTTTGAATTAGCCTCTAGATTTGATTATGAAAGAATGAAGTTGAACACAACTTTGAACGTCTTACCCTTAACATAACACTTGACAAAAAAATAAAAATAAAACTAAGAAAAAATAGAGACAAACTTGAAACAAGTAGACAATGACACTTAAACACTAAAATTAGGTAACCTTCTTCTTTTTCTTCTTAAGGCAGCTCTTCTTGATCCAAGGAGTGCCAAAAGAACTTGGTTGTTTAGGAGATGAAGGTGAGGTAAACTCCTTACACAGTAGCATCAAAATAATCATTGTAGGAACTTATGGTGATAGTCCTTTTGATGCTTCAACTTATGGAGACGAGACTTGTAATTAGAGGTGAGGATTGTGGTTCTGATGCAGCAAAATCAAGAGATTGTTGTCTTTATTCTGTTAGAGCTGGAGGTTGTGAAAATGGTGGATGATCAGATTGATCATAAGCTGGACGATTAGACAGTAGAATCTTAAGTTCTACAGATGGTTGAGGAGAGGATTTCTTTGGTGAAGTGAGAGGTATGGGAGATGGTTTGGATTGTTTCTTAGTTTTTTCTTTCAAAGAAGCTTGGAGTTGACTTTGCAACCAGTTCATTTTTTATTCAATCATGAAATCTATCTCTTTCCTTGAAACTACTTCAATTTTAGAAGTTTCTCTAGGTCCTTCCTTCATAGGTGGTTTTGAATATAAATTTGAATCATCTTCTAATTTAGGGACTTTTACTTTCTCCTTAATCTCAAATTTGCCTCTTGTCTTGACCTCATAATCCTTCTTGGATTTCTTTTTCATTCCTCTTGAAATTTCCTTACCCTTTCTCTTCTTGGTGGTTTTCTTCACTAGTTTTGATTCAGGTTTTGAATCAAATTCTTCTATAGCTTCTAATAACTCCCCCCTTAAACAATGCTCTAGGCAACCTATTTTTCTTATTCTTCTTATGTCTATCACGAACATACAATGCCCAATTATCAGTGTGCTAGATTTTTTCCTTTACATTAATACCCATGTGATGGTAATAATCTCCTCTAATCACATGAGTGGGTATTTCCTTACTTGTTACTTTCAAAATCTTGACTTTCTTAAATTTAAACAACTTCATTAGCAAATTCCCATATGACTTCTATTTCCTTATCATGAAAGCATGTAGCAATGTCCATCTTCTTCCTCAACATGGCTAAGATAATCATGGCATCTCCTTTTGAAATACTAGTTGTACATCCTTTCTTTAGAAGTATACAACTAATAACCAACTTGTAAAGCATTTACATAATTAGCTTAAAATTAAAAATATTGACCTCCTTTTCAGGCAAAAAATTTCCCTGCTTATTTAGCTCCTCAAAAATCTGTTTCTCGTACCATTTCATCAACTCCCTATCATTATTCATTTTAGGAATTCCAAAATAATTTTCAATATCCTCTTTCAAAATTTTCAATTTCTATCCATATAGATTAGACAGCCACATTTCCTTTTGGTTCGTAGCAAGATTATCATGAAATTCAATTGACATTTCACCATGCACAATAGTCTCAACTATACAAATGTTTTTACATCCTAGAACATCTAAGAACTCATTCTAATAGAATCCATTCTTTTCGAAAAGTTCAAATACTACTATGCTTGGCTCTATGAACTGTTTTTGTTTGGAAGATGAAACATGTACAGTTCTAAGCTTAACCTTTTTCTTATTAGGATTCATTTGCTCAAAATGCTCACCAATGTTCTTTGCTTTTGGTTTGAATTCTAGATTCAATTCGACTTATGGTTTTTATTTTGACTTTGACTTCTTTCCTTTTTCCTCACTTGAAGATTTCCCTTCTTCTTCTGTTTCATTGTCATCCTCAGAATTTTGTTTAGACTCTTCCTTAGCTTTAGTAATTTCTTCACTCGAGGAACTCTTAACCTTGTCACCATTTCTCTTGTCTTTGCTAATGGTTTAAATCTAATCAGGGTTAGGGTTTCCAAAATGAAGGTTTTGAGATTCTTGAATAGTGGTTTGTTCAAAATCTGAGGGTTTATCCACTAGTGAGTATGGTTTCTCCTCTGTGTTCTTGGGACCCCTCTTGGTTTTAAGACCAAGACGTGAGGACTTTCTTAGAGCTATGAGAGAAAAGAGAAAGAATGTGCTTCAAAAAGAAATTATAAATTATGAGAGAGAATGAGGAGATAGATTGCAAAGGAAGTAGTTTGTAGTTGTGAGTGAGTGAGTGGGGATCGAAAGAGATCTAAAATAGGACATGATGAGAAGAATTTGAAGAAGGGGAGAAGATCTAAAAGAGAATTAAAATGATAGGGAGAGATATGGCTATTAAAAAATCTAGTAGTTCACTAGACGTAAGAGAGGTATATGTGAGAAAATGAAAGAATGGGAGAAGTGACTATTGAAAAGTTGATGTAGGAGGCGCTTAAAAAGAAACCCATTTATTTCTTCCAATAGTAAAAATTAAGACATAATTAACTCTTCTTAATTTTGCAAAAACTATTGTCCTAAGATTTTCTACCGGGTGATTAATATTATTTTATTAGCTAAAAATTCATTAATTAAATATACAACATAAATTAATAAGCCACAAAAAAAAAAAAAACAAATAAAATGCATAAATGTACATTTGCACATGATTTACATAAATTTCAAAAATTAATTAAACTACATTAATATGCGAATAACATACATAACTTCTACAATATGCTAATTATTCAAATATTCAAGCAAATGGATAGCATACACTAATTTCATTTCTTATAAAATCAAATTTGGTCTTATCAAGAGGCTTGGTAAAAATATCAGCTAACTGATTCTTAGATGACATAAATTTAATTTTATATCTCCATTGTTAACATGATCTCGTATGAAATAATGTCTTACCTTAATGTGCTTAGATTTAGAGTGATGCATTGGATTTGCAGTTTTATTATCACATTTTACTGGGATATTTTTGAAATTTAGCACATAATTAGATAATTATTGTTTGATCCATAGAATTTGAGGACAATAATTACCAATTGAAATATATTTAGCTTTAGCTGTAGATAAGGCAACCGAATTTTTCTTTTTAGATGACCATGAAACTAAGTTGTCCCTTAGAAATTGACAAATATCTATGTTACTTTTCCTATCTATCTTACATTTACCATAGTTAGTATCTGAGCAGCTAATCAAATCAAAGTTCTAATTTTTTGGATACCAGATTCCTAACTTTGTGGCACAAGATATATACTTGAAAATTCTTTTTATAGCTAATAAGTGTGTTTCAATTGGTTTAGATTGAAACCTAGCATAGATATATACATTAAATAATATGTTTGTCTTAGATGCAGTCAAATACAATAGTGAACCAATCAAACTTCTGTAAAGATTTTCATTGATTATCTTACTTGTATCATCAAGGTTTAACCTAGTTGAGGATGCCATAGGTGTAGATATGCCTTTGACATTTTCCATGCCAAACTTCTTGTGGATATGCTCGGTATATTTCTCATAGTGTTGGTTTGTTTGATTTTAAGTCCAAGAAAAAAGTTCAACTTACCCATCAATGATGTTTCAAATTTAGCTTGCATAAGCTTAGAAAACTCCTTATAGAATATCTCATTACTAGATCAAAAAATAATGTCATTTACATATATTTGGACTACTAAACTGTCATGATAATAGTGTTTAAGAAACAAGGTTGTATCTACTTTACCCCTTTGGAATCCATTCTTAATTAAAAAATCACTTAACCTTTTATACCAAGCTCTAGGAGCTTGTTTTAATTCATATGAGGCTTTCTTTAATCTATATACATAGTCCTTTTTAAATGGATCTTCAAACCTTAGAGGTGGTTCAACATAAACTTCCTCTTTTATATATCTATTTAAAAATCCAGTTTTAGCATCCATTTGGATCAATTTAGAGCCTTTATAGCTAGCAAAAGCAAGTAGAAGTCTTATTGCCACTAACCTAACAACTGGAGCGTATGCTTCATTAAAGTCAATCCCCTCTTCTTGAGACTAGGCCTTGGAAACCAATCTTGCCTTATTCTTAACAATTTTATCATGTTCATCTAGCTTATTCTTAAATACCCACTTTGTTCCTATGATAGATTTATCTTTAGGTCTAGGAACAAGTGTCCATTCTTGGTTTATTTGAAACTAATTTAGCTCTTCTCGCATAGTATTTATCCAACTTTTGTTTGACAAAGCCTCTTCAATAGAGTTAGGCTCCTACTTAGATAATAAAGCGAAATCGTTTTCAATGTTTCTCAAGCTAGCTCTTGTTTTAACTCCAATTTTGATATAACCTATCACTTGCTCAGGTGGATGATAAGTTTTAAACCTGATAGTTGCATAAGGCTTAGATTTTACTTGGGTAAGTTCTAATTTAGTTTCTAATTTGCTTCTAAGTGTGATTATGAATTTGCTTCTGATCTTAGTTCTGATGAACTTTCTACCTTAGGTTCTCTAGTTAGATTTTGTTGTATGTTATCATTTTTACCTTTGGCTTTCTCATGTGAATCATCATCAGAATTGTCAACTTTAATATCATCAACAAATTGAACATTTATGGATTTGTCAACAGCTTTAGTAACCCTATTAAACACACAATATGCTTTATTACTTAAGGAGTATCCTAAGAATATGCCTTCATTAGCCCTCTCCTCAAACTTACCAAGGTTAATACCTATTTTCTTAATGTAACATGTTGAACAAACACATGAAAATGTGATATTGTGTCTTTTCGACCCCTAAAAAGTTCATATGATAATTTCTTAATGAATAGTCTTATGTATACATGATTGATGATATAGCATGATATAGATATTGCTTTAGCTCGAAAATGTTGTGCTACACCACTTTTATTCAATTAAGTATGTGTTGTTTCTTGAATAGTTATATTTTTATGCTTTACTAGTCCATTTTGTTGTGGAGTGTAGGATGCAAAGAAATTATTAATTATACCATTATTGTCACAAAATTTTATAAATTGTAAATTATCACATTGTTTTCCATGATATGTTGTAAGACTGATTATAAAAACTCCTTCTTCATTTTGAACCTATTTAGCAAAAACGTCAAATCTCTTAAATACATCACTTTTATGTCTAAGAAAAAGAACACATGTAAATCTAGAATAATTATCTACTATCACTAAGCCATACTTGTTTCCACCTAAGCTCAATGCACATGTAGGATCAAACAAATTAAGATGCAATAATTCCAAAGGTCTCTCAATTGATATAATATTCCTTTGTTTATGTGAAATAACACTTATTTTATTCTTAATGCATGTAGCACAACAAAAATCATCCTTAATATGCATTTTAGGAAAACTAAAAACAAGATTATTTTTAGATAAATTATCCAATTGATGGAAGTTAACATGACTAAGCTTTTTATGCCATAAAAATGCATTGTCAAAAACATTAAAGAAACAATTTTCAATTTCTACTTTAGCCAGTTTAGTAAGATATATATTTTCTCTATTTTTTTTTTTTATATATAGCCTTCAAATAACTTAGTGCCATTTTTATTATATGCCTCAACTTTATCTTTATCAAACACCATTTTATACGTCTCCATCCTACATTTCTAATATGCAAAGTTAGTATCATCAAAATAAGGAACACAATTTGTAACAATAGATATATTGTTTTTTTCCATAGATCTTTCGACTCTAGATAATTAAGAGCTAAGCTTTGATACCAACTATAGTTCCTAAAAGTAACTGGGGGGTAGGTTGTTGTGAATTGGTTACGTAGTAAGTTTGAAACTTTTTTGCAAAACTAAATTTAAATGTACCCCCTTTGGTTACTTGTTTAGATTTGGCACAAAACAATATGTAGTTGATATAAACAAAACTTCAAAAAGTAAGGAGAGAATAGGGATGAGAAGATTAGGCAAGAGATTTATAGTGCTTTGGCCTTATAATATAAAGTACAAGATAAAATTGTAATATAAAACTATAATAGATAGTGTTGTCTCTCAACTTAGTTTTGAATGTAGTTCTAAATTCTCTCAAATATGAAGCTTTTAGAAAATGTATGCAGCTTTGATATGACAGTCTCTATCTAAAAAATTTTGAACTTGTCTCCTTTTATACCTTCTAATGCAATGTCTCTTTGCTAGAATCATGGATAATTCTTGATAGCTTTGAAAAAATCTTGACTTAATCGCTGATAGATGTGATCCCTTGAAATATGGAATCTAAATCACACTCGAAGTTGAATTCAATTTGAACTTTGCACTCTTGTTCTTTTTTTTTTGTTGAAGAAATCTACAAGTATTCTTAAACGATTACCCTAGTTTTTCCTAGTGTTTCTACAATATAATTCTTGAAAACTGAATCCTTTTTCAAAATAAATATCTACTAAGATTTAAGAGCAAATCTTGATGCTTGATGCCCTTAAATTTTTGAATCTTGAAGCTTCTGGAATAATCTTGCTACTATCTTATCCGTAAGTATTCCGACAAATCTGGTATAATTGAGTAAATATGCTTCAAAAATATTTGCATAATAGCTCCTTTGAATCTAATAAAAATCTAAATCAACAAAATAAAGTTCATCCTTATACTAATATATCTTCTCTCGTATGTCCTTATCCTTTCTTATTTTGAATTTAAATTAAATCTAAATTGGACTCCTTAAGATTCTCTTCATATCTTGGTAAGAATACTTCAATAATCTTGTGAAAACTTTGACAAAAATGCCTTCAATAAAATCTATCCACTATTATGAGATATCATATCCAATCATGCTTATCCTTAAAATAAATATTTCAATTCCAACTTTATCCCCATGGATTGAATTAAACAACTTTGTGTAACGTATTGGATACATTACTCAAATATGTCTAATAAGTGGAGTTGGGCCTTTAAACACTTATAAGCCCAAAATACATCTCAAAATATTTATCTTTATAACTTCTAATGCTATACTTAAGGTTCTGAATTTTTTATTTTATTTTCAAAATCAGTACCAAATAAAAATCTTATCTATTGTTCATTTACCTACACACTTAATAAATTTGTTAGATATCTTTACTCTTTTTGTTATAATCTAAACATTTATGTGAGAACTCAACAAAAAGTATGACCCCATTGCAAAAGAAAATGTAGTTGAGAAAAAGAAAGAAGGAAAATGAAGGAAATAGAAAAAGGTAATAAAAATGTTGAAAAGTTCGAAAATCCAAAAAGAAAATAACGCGTAAAGTATGCAAATTATTCCGGGAGTCAAGGTGGTGAAGTAAGATACGATTTAGTGGTCACTCTCTATTTGCATGTCATTAGCATACTTAGGAATTTGATGAGGGAGAAGTACATATGCGGGTCAACCAATTCAACACCAATATCTTTCACTTAGTTTGAAACGTTAGACTTGACTTCAAATTTCATAAGCGTAAGCTAAATGAGAAGTTAACTTTTCTAGGCATTGATTCTTGGGTTAATTATATGGTCGTTGATTTGTGAACATTTGATTTAGCATAAGTGGAATTGTTTAAACATCACTTCTAAGGATGTTGCATCATATTTAGTACATGTAAACATTGAGCTTCATACTCTCGATTATATGTGAGAATTAACAAAGTGCATGCTTGTCCTATTAATTTTTTTTGAAAAAATTAATCTTTTTCTACTTGCTTGAGGACAAACAAGATTAAATTGATCTTTTTCAACTTCCTTGAGGACAAACAAGATTTTAAAGTTGGGTTTGGCGATTGCTGCTTAAAATACATAATTTTTCCAACCCTTAAAACTTGCATTTGTGTATAAAATTAACATAATTTTACATGAAATTAGAGTTAATACATAAAATGGACTAACTTGTGTAAAATTGCTAAGAATGCATGAAAAAGTGTTAATTTTAAATGAATTTGATTGATTTTATACCCTCCTTGTAGGTGTACAATGGCTACCATGGTCTTAGTAGCTCCACCGTTCAATCAAGGAGGTTTAATTCAAGGGAGCTAGTGAATTTAGCCTATCGATTGATTTGTATGCCTTAAAGAATTAGGGATGAAGTGACCTCTTGGATGATCAATCGCTAGAGAGGATGACATCATGAAAAAAAGTATAAGGGTAGATTCATACTATTTTTAGGCTATTTACAATTAAGGTTTTTTTACTAAAACCCTAACCCTCCTAAAGACTATGTTTTGTAAAGCACAAAGGCAACTTAGTGTTGATACGTGTCAACTGATTGATTGGTAGACCTTTACACTGATCAATCAATAGCCTAAAAATATATAACTTACATTTGTAGCTAGAAATGCAAGCTACAATTAAGTTTTGTCTAGGGATTAGTGTAGTTTTGCAAGCTTATTCCTCTGTTTACTATTCTATTGATGTTTCTATGATATTAATGCTTGCTTTCAAGATACTATTGCTTATTGTTAGTTATTTGAAGTAGTTATTGAGTGTTATTCATTCTTTTTATCTTCTATCCTCTTGTTCTTGAGTAGATATCATTTTCCTTTGTTCATTAATGGAGTTTGCTACTGCATTTTCATCATTTAGAGTGGCTAAGTAGATTTTAGTAGGTTTGTGAAAATATAGATGTTGTAAATGGTGTAACTTCATAGTTATGATATGGGTATGTGTATCTATATGGGATTTTGAACTTTTTAAGGTGCTTAGTGATGAAATTTTCAGTGGGTTTCCTTGTGATTATGAGATTGAGGAGAGATTAGTTATATAATTCCTTAGTTGAGTCATTGAGTTAGTGTAATATCGATAATGGGCTCTTACATTTATGAGACCGAGAGGAGATTAGTTGTTCCCTATTGAATTAATATTATGTTATGAGGTTCTAGTGGATTAGGATATATTATGAGACCAAGGGGAGATTGACCCCTTAATCTCTAGAACTAATATACTTAATTTCTAACAAGAATTGAGTGTTTAGCTTATCGTATAGGGAAATGAGATTGAGATTGTTAGATATTTCTCATGAATTTTGATGACAACAAAAAGAAAAAAATACTAATGAACTGACAAAGTTGATAGGTATTCAGATAGTTCTTCAAAAAGTTTAAAATTGTAATTTGAGTTACATTTAGAAACTTATTTAGAAGATCTAAATCGTTTGAAAAAGAGATAAGTATGAAAATCTTTAGAGAATGTTTCAAAAGCTTTTATGAGAAGAGTTAGTATAAGAACTTCAGAATGTTATTTAGAGACTTTGAAGAAAAGTAAATTGATACTTTTTAGAAGGTTATTTAGATAGTTGATTTGGAAAAAGTAGAATTGGAAATTAACACAACATCAGATTCGAAGTGAACAAGACCTAGCTTTACTAGATTAGGTGTATTAAGGAAATATACTTAATCCCGTTTTACTTAAGATGGAATTAAGATCTAAGGAGATTATTTTTAAGTGAATTTACCTTTGGATAAATCAAGAAAATATCAAACATTGGATAAGGATAAGGTTGATTTTGGATCTTATAGGATTTAAATTTCAAATTTGAAGCTTATTTGGAGATTGTTGATTAAGTACATCTGACCGAGATAAAATTAGAAGATTTGACTTAAAAATTCAAAACTTTAAGTTTTTCTCTAAAAATATCTATGAATTTTCTTTAATGTTAAATATGGATAAACATGAAGTGAAGATAATCTTTATCAAATTAGCTATTGGAAGACTCTGGTATAAAAGGAAAGAGGATTCAAAATTTTGGATATGGTTTTCTAAGAAAGAAAGAAAAAATTTGTTACACCTTAATTCTACCATCTAAAAGAGCACCAAATGACTCTCAAAGACTTCTTTAGAAAGTTGAGTCGAAGCAAATTATTCATCAATCATCATTTCTATTTTAGTGTGAAATCATTTGAGATTTGTATTGTTGTTCTCACTTATAATTTGTCAACTTTATTTGTTGTTTGAGTGTTGAGAGAAGTTAGATTTTACTTTGTAGATCTATAATTAGCCTAGATTGTAGAAAGGCTAAATAGACAAAGCAAAGTGTTATGAAAGCTTATGTGTAGTAAGTACTTGTAAACTTCTTATGATTTGTTTGTTTTAATGGATCAAGTGGAATGTTATCGGTAAAGTAAATCGGGTCCCTAGCATTAGAGCTATAAGAGAGCAGGAGGTGGAAGGTCGAAGCTCTATAAATCATGAGCCTGATATTCTCCTCCTTTTCTCTTTTAATTTGTGCTATTTAATTGTGTTATCTGTATTGAATTATTAAAATGACACTGTTCACCATTTTAAGTTATTAAGAGGGATAATTTCTTTCTACATCAAAAAGTTTCAAAATTTTTAGATATCAATTCACCTTCCCTTCTCTTGAAATCTTATAGGGGACCAATATAGATGAGATTTTTCACTACATAGTTGAGTGAGATAATCTATTAGAGATCTAGCTTGTGAGTTTTGTCAAAACCCAATAAGAAACCATACTTGATTTCTTAATGGCATACCTTTACCGTTACTTCAAAAACATGCCATAAGCCCATGTCTTTATTATTCATGTTAATTATTGCTTTTCATAATTTCAATTGCAATTCCAGACTTTCTTTTAGATTCACTTGGATTAGTGTAGTAGGTTAGGATTTGGTACTTAGCTGAATCCCTTTTCCTTATAGAATTTGACTTGGTGAATACTCACCAATATTATTACTATAGACGACCTAGTATACTAGTTAGTCAAGACAACATTGTTTTCAAAATCTCTATTTGTAAAGTTTCTTTAAATATATCATTTTTATCAGTGTCTCGTGTCATCATTATTCACATTTGCAACTGGAAAAGCGAATTGCAATTAGGATTTTAGGTTTATTTAGTTTGGATTTGTGAGCTCACTATCTGTTTTCATGTTTTATTGACTTGTTTATGGTATTTGGTGAATATTTTTATGATTTTGATGCACATTTAAGTTTGATTAATGAGCATTTGCTATTTCTTTTCATTTAATCTCTTGTTCACTTGTTCCTATCTTGTTTACTTGTTCTCCAATGGACTTTGCTACTATTTCTTCATCTCATATGGTTATTATTGTTGATATTATGAGTAGCTAAGTAGTTTCTTGTAGATTTGTAATAATGTGGACATTGTAGATTATGTAACTTTATAGTTATGATATGGGTATGTATATTTAATTGAGATTTTGTTGATTGGTATTTCATTTGACTCTTTGAGGTGCTTGTATTGAAATTTTCAATGGGTTTCCTTATGATTATGAGACCAAGAGGAGATTAGTCTTAGGAATCACCCTTAAGAGTTAATGGTTTTGCATTATTATGAGACAGAGAGGTGACTAATTATTTAATTCCTTAGTTAAGTCATTGAGTTGTTGAAATGTCGATAACGAGTTCTTATAACTATGAGATCAAGAGAAGATTGGTTATTCTCTACTAAATTTACATTACATTATGTGATTTTAGTGGATTACAATAGGTTATAAGAGTGAGAGGAGATTGAGCCCCCAATCTCTAGGACTAGAATACTTAATTTGTGACAGGAATTGAGTATGTAGCTGATCATGTAAGGAAATGTGACCAAGAGGAGATTTCCTGCTACATAGATGAGTGAGGTGCCTACTTAGGATCGAGCTCAAGTAAGTTCCATCAAAACTTAGTTAAAAACCATCCTCATATCTTAACAACATACCCTCACTACTACTTTATAAACATCTCTAAGCCCATGCCTTTTGTTATTTGTATTAATTGTTACTTTTGCTTGTGTTTAATTTCAATTGCATTTCCATACTCCCTTTTTGATTTACCTAGATTAGAGTAGCTTGTTAGGATCTAATACTTAATTGAATCCTTTTCCCTAAGAAATTTAACCTAGTGAATACTCAGCAGTATTGTTATTACTGATGGTCCAGTATATTGGTCGGTTAAGACAACATTATTTTGAATATCTCCATCTATAAAGTATCTTGAAATCTATCATTTTTATCAATGTATGGTGCCATCTATCGCTAGGTAATAACTATTTGGCACAAGGTATTTGCTCTTCTAGATGTAGCCTTGTCTAAAAAAATAGAAAACAAATCTCCCCATTAAGGAGGATGAATTTGTAATAAAGTATTTATTAAGTTTTGTTAGTTATCATTGTTCTATAGCTTGCTATCATCTCTTCTCATTTTTGCAATGTATGGGATTTGTTTGATTGGAATAATAGAGTAGGATCTTTCGATGGAGTGAGAGAAGTATTGGAGGTTATTCTACTATCAATGACAATTATGGATACCGGCTTTATTGGTAGAGAAATGAAAATCAAACTACCGTTTTATTTAAGATTGATTGTATTTTTGTGTTTTAAGTAAAAATTGCATTGATTTTCATAGGTAGTATAACTTCATTACATCAGTATTTATAGGGTCTCTCAAATTTGGACCATCTATTTGTGATAAAATTAAAGGTCCTCCAAGCAAAACTTCTTTCACAACATAAGGACTACTATAACTTAAAATGAATTTCCCTTTAGGGTATTATACATTAGGGAGAGCCTTTCTTAACACCACATCACCCTCTTTAAAATTCTGTGTCATACCTTCTTGTTAAATGCTTGAGCCGTGCTTTACTGATAACATTGATTGTGACATAAGGTTGTCAATCTTTTTTCATCAATTAAATTTAACTGCTTGATGTGCTTCTTCACTTAATTAGCCTGATTTAATTGCATTTCTGATAGTACCTTGAGAGATAGAATTTCTACTTCCATTGGTAGTATTGATTCAGTGCCATATACTAAGGAGTAAGGTGTTGCTCCTATCAATGTTCTTATAGAAGTTAGTAAGACCATGAGTGCAAAAGTTAACATCTCATTCAAATATCTATATGTGAGCTCTATCTTATCAATGATTCTTTTAATAATTTTGTTAGTCGCTTCAATAGCCCCATTCATCTAAGATCGAGAGGAAGTGGAATTCCTATGGATGATCTTGAATTGTTAGCACAATTCTAACATAAGTCAATTGTTGAGATGTGTGCCATTATTGGTAATGATTCTCTTGAGTTTAGTGTTAAGCTAGAATATTGCTTTTGATGAACTTACCCACTATGCCTTTGATAACATTTGAATAAGATGAGGCTTCAACCTATTTAGAAAAATAATCTATGGCTACCAATATGAAATGGTGATGGTTGGATGCCTTTGGAGTGATCGAGCTGATGATATCTGTACCTACATTAAAAATGGCCATGGGGCGGATAGCATATGTAATTCTTGAGGTAGAGCATCTATTTTATCTACATAGACTTAGCATAGTGGCAGTATCTGATATACTTGATCCAATTGCCCTCCATAGTCGACTAGTAATATCCTAACCTCATGATTTTCTTAGCAAGCATGTAGCCGTTCATGTGGCTGTTCATGTGGGGGCTATATAATCCTTCATGTACTTCTTTCATCAGGACTTTGGCTTCTCTTTTGTTTGTACACCTTAAAAGCGTACCATCAAACAATCACTGGCATAAGGTGGATTTACTTATTAAGAATTGGATGGCCAATCTCTTGATTGTCTTTCTATCATTGTTTCTAGCCTTATTAGGGTGCATGCCTTGTTGTAAGAAAATTTAGATATCATGGTACTAAAGCTTTTCATTGTGTGAACCTTTGATTGCTAGATAGAAAGTGGACTTCTGTTAATTTTTGATCTTGAGCGGTCGAATTTCTACCATGCTAGATATTTGGATCATGTATGTTAAAGTGGCTAATACATCAGCAAATTGGTTATGAGTCCTTAAGATGTTTGTGAATGGAATCTCTTTAAAGTTCTATATTGAGTTAGTCAAGTGTTGGTAGTAAGGTATCAATTTGGGGTCCTTTGTTTTGCATTCACCTCAAGCTTAGTAAATAATGAGTGAAGAATCCTTATATAGTTTTGATTCTTGTATCCCTCAATCTAAGGCCATTTTTAGTCTCGTGATGTATGCTTCATATTCAACTATATTGTTAATGTATGGCAAAATGAGCCTTATAACCATCAAGAATTGTGTACCTTTAGGGGACACTACTATTGCCCCAATTTTAGACCTAGACACATTAATAGCTCCATCAAAGAATATCTTCCATTTTGGTAGTTTTTCATATGTTTCCCTATTGTAATCATCTTAAGCTACTAAGATACCTTCATAGGGAAATCTAACTTGCACTTCATAGGGAATATCTTTAGGGGGATTCTTTCCTAATTGATCTACCAAGGCTTGTACCTTCATTGAATGTTGATTCACATAGGTGATATCAAACTCTAACAATAATATTTGCCATTATGAGATCTCACTAATCATGGTTGGTTTCTTTACCAAGTACTTCAAGGGACCATGTTGTGTTAGCAACTCAATTTTGGCAATAGAGTGTATATTATCTAAGTCAATTTAGTATCTAGACTAATGCACAATATGTTCTTTCAATTTTAGAGTATTTTTGCTCCCCCTTTGCAAACTTCTTTCTTAGGTGGTATACAATGCGCTCCTTTCCTTCTTCATCTTTCTTGCTAAGCATTTATGGGCTTTGGTATTATAGTGAGGTATAGAAACAATGGACTTTGGGGTTTATGAGCTACCATAATTAAAGGGTTCATAAGGTATTCTTTGATTATTGCAAAAGCTTCTTCAACTTCATCTTACCTTATATTGACAATCTTCCTTCGTAACTTGAATTAAAATGGCGTTTTTCTGTAAATTGAGATATGAATGGGGCTATGTAGTTCAAATGGCCAAATAATCCTCTAACTTCCTTCAGTGTGTTTAGATAGAGCATGTTGAGTATTACTTTGACTTTATCAAGATCTACTTTAATGTCCATTTGGCTGATTATGAAGCTCAATAATTTCCTTAATGTCACTCCGAAAGCACACTTCTCTAGGTTGAGCATTAATTGAAACTTCTTCAATCTATCAAACAACTTCCTCAAATTATCTATTTGATTCTCCCCCTTTTTGGATTTTACGATCATATTATCAACATATACTTCTACTTCTTTGTTCATCATATCATAGAAGATTGCGATCATTGCTATTTGGTAGGTTACCCCAACATTTTTAAGTCTAAAAGGCATTACCTTATACTAGAAAGAATCCCAAGCAATGATGAAGGTTATCATGGTCTTATCTTCTTTGGATATTTTGATTTGATTATAATCAGAGAAGACATCCATAAATAAGAAAACATTGTTTTGCAGCTATGTTATCTACGAAGACATCTATATGGGGGTAAGGGAAAATTATCTTTTGGTATTGCCTAATTAAGGTCCTAAAAGTCTATGCATACTTTGACCTTCCTTTTCTTCTTCATTATTGGCATAATATTGGCCACCAATTCAGGATAATAAAAAACTTCGATGAAATCAACCTTAAGTTTTCTCTTAACTTCTTCTTTGATCTTCAACAAGATGCCTAGTTAAAATCTTCACAGCTTCTGTTTTCAGGTTTGATATCTTTACGTATAGGCAGGCAATGGACTACAATCGAAGGATCTAACTCGGGCTTATCTTCATAAGACCATGTAGACATGTCTTGATACTTAGATAATAGCACAGTTAATTTTGCCCTCTATCTTTCTTTCAAGATCCCTCTATTCTTTAAATTCTTCGAGTTATCATCGACCCTATATTGATTGTTTTAGTTAGCTCATCAATGGAAATCCTATCTAATTCATGTTTTTCCCAACTCTCTTGTATTTCACTATGGTCATTAACATCACTCTTGATGACTAACCCAATAGGGCTAGAAGGTGATATTAATATTTTCATCATTTACTTGTGTGAGGCATCTCTGGCTTTCATTTAGCATCAGATCTATGCAAAAGTGTATAAAGAAAATGAGTGTAAGTAAAGGAGAACTTGCCAAGGGAGTCTTCTTTAGTAGATTCTGAGGTTTAGGTGTGGACAAATGTCTTAGTCATTGGTCGAAAGGTTATTAAGGCATGTGATGGGGCGTACACTACTTTAATAGGTAAGTGTACCTAGTCAAGTTATAGTATAATTAAAACGAATGTTGGGTCTAAGTGCCATTCCCATGAGAAACTAGTTATGTGAGTATATCTAATTATTTTTACTAGCAATACCCATAAATTATTCAATTACCTAATTTCTTGTAATATAAGATTGAAGATAAAGATTACTATAAAACAAAAGATTAAACTAACAATAGTAATAAAGAAATTAAAACAATCAGCTAACAACAAAATAATTAAATAACTGAAGAAAATAAGAACATGAAAATATCAAATAACATAAGAACAAAAACTAATTAATTAAGAAATAAAATTTCTCTTAGTAAATCTTATTGTTATTTATTACCTAGTTTAAGGGAATCATTCAATCTCAATTGCTTTATTGGACTATGGAGATTCTTAATCCTATTCCTAAGAAATTAGATTCTAAATTAACCGGCCTTGCATCTTTGGTTAATTCCTAATCTTGAAGCCTTCTCTACTTAAATCACTTTTGAATAGAGCGTTCTAAGATCACATGAAGCACTTGGATCCCATTATTAGTTTGCCTTAATTTGAAAAGATTAAATACCTAATCTCTTAATGTACTCGATCTCTTCTAATTATACTTGTCTATTTACTGCAAGCCATGTGACTTTATAGCAAATTGATACATCAAATCAATAACTCATGTAATATTGATTCAATGACAACAAAAACGTTGTCATCAAATCACAATAAGCAAAATTATAGACTGAATTTCATAAATAAAGATCACCCTTTGGATATAGGGTTTAATAAATATTTACTAAGTTAATTAAAATAAAGAGTCAATAAAAAGAGGAAAAAAAGTAGAACGGAGAAGCCCCCTTGTACATTTTAAAACCTAACAATTACTTAAGGGGGCTCTTTCCTCTCATGTAATCCTAGGCTTGAGAATCTATTTACAAGCAATGGTCATAAGATTACAATAAAAACCTAATAAAAATGGAAGATTGGAAATAACAATAACTTCATGTCTAGAGTACATGGTCGTAGTTGTTAGGCATGGTCTTGTTCTTTGCATGAAATTGCAAAATTCAAAAGAAAATTTTTATGAGAGGTTTAAGCGTAAGGGCCATGAGCATGGTCCTCAACTGTAGTTGCTATTAGACTTCGTTCCTTACTTGAAATTCTTCCACTTCACTCCTTGATTTGTGCTTTTGCTTCAATTAAGCTCAAAATTGTCTAAGAATTCTTCAAACATTTGTAAAGTACCCTAGAGTCCTTGAAAATAGTAAATAAATAAATTATGGTCGAATTGAAATAAAATTAATAAGGAAGAAGTCTAAACTAGTGCAAAATCAATAAAGAAAATATATGCTATTTTTGCATCATCAAATACTTATACACTTAAGTTTTTGCTTATCCTCAAGCAAAACAATAGAAAATCAAAGAAAATATCTTAAGGACAAGATGATTAACTATAATCTTAGAAACGTGCACCATCAAAAGGTAAATTGCTTCACAAAAACTCTTTTTGAATTGCCCTTATTCCTGAACTTCACAAGCATTTAGAACACTTAGACAATAACAAATTCTAACTTACTATATTTCATTGATGAATCTAAAGGATCCATAGTTAGCCAAAATGCTTAAGTAGAAACTAAACTAGAGATTATAACTAACATAAACTAATCAAGAAAAAGTTATAAGGATTTTCTTGCTCTAACTTAGGAGAAGTGAAATCTTCCTTCATTACTTTTAACTTGAAAAACTAGATTAGATTCATATTACATCGATCCATTCTTTGATTATCCCTTTACTTCTCTCAATTTTCATCAAGAGGCTTATTAATTCAATTTGATTTTCTTAATTGAAGCTCAATTAGCATTGGGAAAGTACATCACTTTTTTAATAGATCAAGTTCGATCCTTACTAACTTAGCTCTTTTAATTACTTTAACAATTGTTAGCAAGAAGCACACTCACTCTTTTAATAGACCAAGCTCGATTCTTAACAACTTTAATTAATTTCACCTTTTTCGATTGGGAAGGGAAAGGAGTCTTGCTCTTTTGAGGGATCAAGATTAATTCATACCAATTTGTAGTAACTTATTTTATCAATTTAATTAATTACTTTATACCTTTAACAACTTTGGTTTCTTAAGGGACTTCTAAATGACAAATCTCCTTTGTTCATCCAATCTACAAATTTTGAAAAAGAAGGATAGATAACCATCCTCTAAAATCAAGCTTAGAAATCAAAATAACTAGTCTTTAACCCATTCATATCTACCCTAATCCCAAGTTTAGGAGAAGGGTAACTCTAAATTCTAAAGATTTAATTCCTTAAATTTAGTAAAGTGTTCCAAATTCATAAAGGATTGAGCAAATTAAAAAAAAAAAAAAATTATACTTGCTATATGGGGAATCACAAATTTCTAAGATTTTGGAAAAAAAAATTGAAAAATTTTGCATAAGCTTAAGTGAGTATATACATAATATACATCATAGCATATTAGTCTATCCTTCCCCTACACTTAAGTTGTATATTGTCCTCAATATACATGATCATACAAATCAAACATAAACTGGGACATAATAAGTCAACAAAAGAAATAGAGGAAAAGAAATGAAACTAAAACTTCCTCAGTTTTATTATTAGATTCCTTTTAAAAAGAGTGAAGTCCAAAAGCGGGTTTCTAGCAAACCATTAAGTACTTAGTTTTCTTTTTGCATCAAAATGAACTAACTATGAAAAGATGGAATAAAAGGTTAATTAAGTAGAAATTAACTAAATAAAACTACTAGTAATCCATGTCTCTAAAGAGTTAGTATCCTGCAGTCTTACAAATAAAAGATAAAGTAGTTAGAAAAGGCAAATAAAAAGTTAGTTAGTTGATGCGGTTAACCTTATGTTGTAAGGTTTGCTAAAAATGAAAAGAGATCGCTCTTCATCCTCCTCTTCCTCTTTCTTAATCTCGTTTCCTATGGATTTTTCTATAGAATCTAGCTTAGGCATGGGTGGTGCTAATGGGGGCTGAATTTGTTAGTTAGTAATAATCACCTCTTGCTGCACTACGGCTTAGTCTACCTTATGCTACAAGGTTTGTTGCATCTCGAAGAGCTTCTTAATTAACTTCTTGAAAGCGGTAATTATTGAGGACAACTCAGCTTACGGCCTGAACGATGATCAAGTGGTAGCCTCACTAGCCGATTCAAGTGGTAGCTTTAGTGCCGGTGGAATAGCATGGATGTGATTGCATCATAGGTAAAGGGAATAGGAGCTTTCATCCTTCGCTTGTGTGCCTCATTGCAAAGGCTCATACAATTTCATACTAAGCAGGTAATGAAGGGATCTGTAAAATAAACCTAGACTTCCTCTCATTAGCTTAGCCCTCATGAATCAAGCCATCTTAAGTCTTAAGATGAGAGGATGGCGGTCAGCAATACTATGCAAGAACAAAATATCCCTTTCATTGACCACCTCTTAATTGTTGCCTCTACTAGTGATGTTGTTAGCTAATACATAGTGTATTTACTTAAGAGTAGGGTTATGCAGATTAGATACCTTAGATTTTGTAGGAATATAAGCACTTTTGTCATGACTAGACAAATTATTCCATAGAGCAAAATCAGATACACTCATAGTAGTTCATATGATGGATCCATATACTCTTGTTTTATAATATAATCAATAGAATAAATTCTCATATGGACACTAAAGTTATTAATAGGCATCCTAACTTCTCGATTACATCATTTAAAATGGATTGTATTTTGTCTACCTTGAGCAAGGTTATTGATACCTAACCTGAATGTACTGAGGAAATCTAAGGTGAACTCCTTATATAGCGGCTCTTTGATTATTAATAGCTAGTCCCATCTACTAAATTTTATCAGTTGGTGAACTTTTGGCCTCATAGCCTGCTTACATTAGGGCCTACCAGTTGGTATAAGTATGGTAAAAAAACCTCTTCTTTGAAAGGTGCTAAAACCTTTCTCATTGCCATTCATGCTCAAATTTGAGTTGAGGGGGTTTTGGAAGGGCACTAAAGTTTTTGCAAGTAGCGTATTTAGCTCTAAGTATTTTCTGTAATTAAGAACAAAAGAGAAGTTTAAATACGATAATAATAATTCATGGAACAGAGTTAATTTAACCATTGAAACATTATGATCTTACCTATTTTATTGCTAGTTAAGACACTAAACAATTAAGGTAATCACCACTTCAACAATTTTGCAATATTCAATGATAAAATCATAGATTAGTGTATTTATGGGAGAACTTCAAAACCAATTCTTTTGAGCCTTATCCACTATGCCTAATCCTTACAAGTTTTGACATTGAGTATGCAAATTTTTCAAAACTTTAGTTCAACAAGTGAAACAATCAACTATAGAATATTAAGTTCTTAAAAGCCTTGATTAATAAAATAATAGGTGATTAATTTTCTAAATTAAACTCTAATCTATGATCTTATCATCTAAATCAACATGTATGCCAATATTCAATATATCTTTATCAATTAGAAAATTGTTCATATTTTGATTTCATCACACATATGCAAATCAATTCTACAATTCACACAAATAACAAATTTCTTTCTTAACATGAATCAAAGTTAACAACATGCACAAACAATCACTTTCTCTCACTTTCTAGGCCATTTCTTTCTCTTTCTCTCTCGTTCTTTCACTTTTTAGCTTTTTTTATTACTTTCCTTCCTCCAATCTTCACAAAGTATGCATTTGTCTTAAGGATTCTTATAGATAATCAATATATAATACATCACAATGCATTGGTTACAGTATGTTCCTAGAAATATAAATTTACATACATGTATGCAAAAAGCTTCTAACTTGAAAACGTAGATAAAAATTAGATTTTTCTACAATCTATTAACAAATTAAAGAAAACGGCAAAGTAGAGTTGATGTATGTATCTTAAATTTCTTGATTTTGTGCTTGAATCAAAGGGTTTTGTAAGTGATTGTAGTGAGTGTAGAGAGAAAATAGAGAGGAATGTGGGTGTTAGTAAGATAAAGTGAATATAGAATAATGAAAGAGAAGAAATACTTGTGATTTTTGAAATTAGTGATGACTATGAGTTGGGAACATGGTTGTGGAGCATAGCCGTATTCCTTCACCTTTGCAGAAGGGAACATTACGTGTATGGCCATAGACTACAAGCATGGTCCAAGTAACCTCCTTTCCAATAAAATTATGAGAGGATCATGATCCAAATCTATGGGTGTAGACCTTAGCCATGATCTTCTTTATAAGTTGAAAATTTACACCAAATTGAATTTCTTTGACTTGGTTTGTAAAATCGTTGTAAAAACTAAAAATTGGTATAAGTTTAAGCAAATAAACTTAGCAGAATACTATTCTAAGTAGATTACAACTTTACTGACTAATATTACCTAACTACATCAAACATAAAAGAATTGAAGTAGGATAACAAACTAACTCTGAATTAAAAACTTGAATTAACTTATTGGAAACAAAACAACATATACTAAAATAATGGAAATAAAAACCGATTGAGCTTGGGCTGCCTCCTAAGGAGTGCTTTGTTTTACGTCATTCGCTTAATGGATGATAATTTCTTCCTTAGTTTACTTCTGAACTTAATGGTTTAGGATTCGGTTCAGTGTTTCCATGTAAGCTTACCTATGGCCTTTTAGTGATTGATTTTGCCAACTAGCCAAGTTGATTCTCCAAGTTCCCTAATGATGATTTTGTCTTCCTTAATACAGCTTCATTAGCTTGGAATCTTGCATCCAAACTCTTAATAAACTGATTTAGTAGCTCCTTGACATTAAGAGATCTATGTTGTTGCTATTGTGTGTTATGGCTCTGTTATTCCTATTGGCCTGCCCCAAAGAAGTTGGGATGATTCCTCTACCCGGGATTTTAAGTGTTAAATGTTATCTAAGACAACATTTGTCTTGAATTAGTAATAGATTTCTAGGAAGTTTGAAATGTGGTTATTAAGGTCCTCATTAGCCAAGCAATCAAATTGGACAAGTTGTTGAATCATTTGGATGATGTTAGGTTGACTTTGAAAATTAGAGTTGTGTAATGCTATACTCAACTTTAGTTATAGTTGGCTTCATGAATTCCATAAGTGTCTTCTTAGCTTCACCATTGTTGTTGTTGTTGTTGTTTCCATTGTTTAGGGCCATGTCTTCTTGCTTGCTTTCCGAATTTTTTAATTCCTCCTTTAATTTGAGTGGTAAGCTTTGATCTATAGTGTTGTGATTTCTTCTTTAAAGATGTTACACTGTCCTCTCAATTTCTAGGTTAGAGTTTACCAAATTTCTATTGCTACTTCTTATCATAAGCTGCAAAGAATTAGAAGTTAGCAATATAATATAAATTTAACATGATATCTAAATTACTAAAGAAAAGAAATATTACAATTATGTTAAGGTAATTGATAAATCTAAGGTTGCACTAATTTTCTAAACTAGACTACTCTATTTTTGGTTCACGGCAAATTGTGTGGCGGTTAGGTTCGAAAACGTAGGGCCTAGGAAACACTATTGTGGTGGTTTCTTGTATCGAAAATGACTGTGGAACTCAAATTGCTAGAGAGAAAGAGAATATGGGGATAGGGAACTCTAATTTATAAGAAATGCCACTTAAATTAACTTTGGAAGGCATCAATGGAAGATTGAATCTTGATCAACTAACTAATACAATCTTCAAATATGTGGAAAAAACTTGATTTCAGGTGATATCTACATTGAAAAGCTGATATCCTTACTCCTTTGTACTCAAGATACCATCAATTTAACTTATTATAGCTTGGCTTCAAAGATTATGGTGGAGCTATCATCATGGATTTTTTTTTTCCTTTACTTTGTAAGACCAAATTGTATAGGCAAATGGACGTATCTAGACTCAAATTTGGTCTTAATGCAAAGAAGGTCCCATAATCTTTGAGATTTCACATTTTACCATAATTTTGGTGAAATCTTAAAGTAAAAAAGACCAAAAATGGAGTTGAAGAGAGTTGCTTGGAAGAGGAAAGAGGAGAAGATGTCGGCATCCATACCTAAATTAACTCTAAGTACACATGCATTGCATGTTACACATGACTAGAGTGTGTGTGGATTATACTTGCTTGAGGAAAAAAAAAAAAAAAAACAAGGCATTATAAGTGCTTGTTTGGGCCAAACCTAAGTTATCTTGTATGGGCTGGGCCTTTTGCAATTTAGTTGTAAGACAAGCCCAGCTTGGTCTAGGAACCTTTTTATTTTTAAATCTTCTCTTTTTCTCTCTTTTTAATTAAATTACACTAAACCTAATTTTAACCCAAAATTAAACCCTAATTGGTCAACTCTAATAAGTTATGTATACACATGTTAAAAGTTAATTGATTTTCAAATTACACACAATTTAATGGTTTTAAGAACCTTAGTTCAAAAATTAATGTAAGTTCAAACAGCGAATAAATATTAAATTTTAGAAAAAAATTTAAAAGTCTCAAACATAACCTAGAACTGTCAAATCACATGTGTGTGCTATGACTTTATCTAACGCTAAAAATAAGATGATTTATTCAATGTGACCTAACAATGCTAAAAATGACATGGGACTTTTATTTTCCTAAAAAATTCTATTATTCTTAATTTATTTTTATATTTTTCATCTTTCAATAAAACTTTAGGAAATACTAAAACTATAAAGGGGGGAAAAAATAGGGTGTCTATAATTGGTTATTTAGACCTTTTACAAGATTTCTTAGATTTATGGTACCTTCTACACAATCTTCTACTAGAGCCTTTCAATCTTATAGTACCTTCTACTCAAGTTTTTAATAAGGTTTTAACTCATATTCTTTGATATAGAACCTTCCATATAACCTTTTACTAGGGTCTATTAGGTGTGGTATACTTTTTCCTTAAGCTTCTATTGTGGTCCTTAGTTATATTCTTTGCTCCTTAGACCTTCTACTCAAGCTTCTACTAATGTCTTAACTCATATCCTTTATCATGGAACCTTCTATTAAAATTTTTATTATTATAGTCAACTTGACTCAAAGAAGCTTCTACCATGCATTTTGCATGTCATTAGTTTGCATTAGCGTCTATAGAAACTTCTGTAGTTATCACTTCTCTATTTCATCTCATCAAGAACTTTCATAGCACCTTCTATAGGTAATAGATTTGCCTTACTTCAACAAAAAGACTCTACATTTCATACTTTTCTTCACTTTGTTCATGCTTAATCTTATCGGATCGGAACACCACTGATATCAACTTAAATTGCTTCAAAACTTATCTACATCAACATGAAAAACCTAAAATCTAACCAAAATGGGTGTTAAACACAACTAATTAACTTAATACACCTAAAATACATTATAAGGTTGAAATATCATGGTTTTTAGGACAAAAATATTTCATATACAGTAACTAAAATATTTAACTTACTATTGATTTTTGATAAAAATGACCAATTTGTCAACTGTGAAAACTTACATAAGTATTTAAGTAAAAATAATAAAGTTTAGCCTTGGAAAACGCATCTTTTCATAAAATTCCCTATTTTCACTAAAAATTCAAGTTTAACCTATTGCATGTAACAAAAATTACTCAAAAAGCGATGGGAAAATCATATCTAACATAATCTTTTGAAAAATGGTGGATTTTCCTTAAGTGTATTGGCCTTCTAAGAACTAAAAATTAACCTTAATCAAATTAGAAGTTTTAGGAAAACTTTTTACATAGAAATTAAATATTTGATATTAGATATTTACAAAAAAAAAAATTTGAAAGGAAAACTACATCATTTAAACTTTTGAAAATCAAATCGAAAATCAATCCTAAATATCATGTTTCTTAAGGGCAACATATAAGAGACAAACATTTTGATAAAATGATATTTTTTCATGAAGTTATATTAAAAATAACATAAGAATACAATTTTTCATATTTTTTTGACAAAATTTACTATTTTTAACAATTTAGCGAAAATTGGGTAAAAATCGAGACTCATCGTTGATTCACTTTTTGGTCATCGCCTACTACCAAGGGATTGTTGGCCAAGAAGGGCGTTTGGTGGGGCCTCTATTAGTGGTGGCCACCCACATAAGATCTTCTCTTGGTTCAAGAACTCCATAGCCTAAATTTCTTCCTATTTTTCTTAAATTTCTCTAAAATTCTCCAAAAATTTCTCACGAATTTTTCCTTACTTTTAGAGTATATAAAGAGTCTAAAATGAAGATGAAGATGAGTTTTTATCATGGGTTAGGTGTGAAACAAAAATTCTAAGTGGCAAGTAGATTTATAAAACTATTTGCAAATCTTATAATCTTATGGTTTTGTTATATAAAACCATGAAGTGTCAATGGTTTTCTAAAATCCATGGAGTCACATTCATAGTTTCCTAAAACCAAGTACACCATTGAGTTGTTATTTATTTGAGTATATTTTATTATATTTTAATTCTTAAGTTAGTTATCAAGTTTATATGGATGCTTCTACTAAAGCTTTTATAACCTATACTCCATTAATTCACTTAATTATCTATTATTTATTCTAATTATTTTTCATTACATACAACCATTAATTTTGTAACTTTAGAAGTTTTAGGATAATCTAGACTCATTGTAATATTATAAGCTTGTTCTAAAGGAATGTCAAATGCGACATCCCAAAATTTGTAAACAAAGCCATATTGTAAGCACTTTTGAACCACAAGCAAAATATCTTCCCGATTACAAATTCACTAAATGTTAGGGGTAATGGATATCTATTAATAAGAAATTTTACATAAACAATTATAAACAAGTATTTAGATTTAAGATGTGTTTTCAAAAGATGTCATTTTGAAGTATATTAAGAAAAAGTTTCATATATAAATATATTAGTTGTAGATGCACCGGTGAGTGCATACAAAAATGTATATATTATTAGTGAATTGGGTATCCACTGTATGTACCCATGCAAGTTTAAGAACATTGTACCTGTAAAATATGACATATAAAAGGAAAAAAGATCGGTAGAGCATTTGAAGATGTTCTCCATGGATGCTAGTAAAATTAAAAACAATTAATTAAACATGTCCCATAACAATAGACGATCAAAATAGTGCGTCATATTTGTGCATGATTATGGTCATCGATGGAATAATAAAATTACTTTATCACTAATTACAGAAGTCAGCCACATCTAAAAACTACATTGATTAAAAAGCATATTAAATTAACTACATTGAGTTTTCAAAGAATGAAAATTCCATCTTCTAAAAAACTAACCAATCTTTACCACATGCACATTTGACATAAGTCCTGCATGACCATGAGCAAAATTTATCGAAATTCATTACATTTGAACCACGTACTAACCCAAATACAATTAAGTGAGCACTTCTTATATATTCTGCCAAGCTCTCACTAATGATTGTAGCAAGTTAATTATAATATAAAGATAAAATTAGTTGTCCTTAGAGGAATAGGTGCCATGCAATAGACCAAACTATTTAGGCTGCGTTTCTATAAAAACTCATATAGGGCAAATTGAAAAGATAATGGAAAAAGTAAGATGCAAATTAAAATCCAGGAAATAGCAATACCATGAATCATTATCTTAATTTTATTAACAAAAATATCATGAAGTCACAGTTTATTTAATTTATTAATCCAAACTCTATCCCTTGCTTTCTAAATTGTAATACACTTGGGTTTAGACACTTTCATTTGCTTAATCTTAGCATCAGTGGTATAAAAAGCCCATCTTTCAAAATTCCTTAACAACATAAATAGTAATAAAAATCCAAAATGCACTCGGAACAAAAATTATAGGCACACGCCTTCACCAATCTTACTCCCTTTCAAGTGCTTCTTTGCTGAATTTCAAGTACTTAAGCGGATCCTCCTTGTTTCAATCCATGCTGATGATGAAAACTTAGTATCCTAAATCACTAAAATAGACAAAATCAACCCGAAACTGTAGATCAATCAAATATAACAAATTTAAAATCTGAAATCAAAATAGAAACCGTATTAGTAAACCAATTTAGCCAAGCAATTATAAGAAACCCACTCACAAATTTGCATAAAAGAATTGTAAAACCATCTCAACACATTCTTACTTCTTTACTCTATAAAGTTAAATGATTGAGATTGCACATAAAAATTAGAAAAATAAATCAAACTTAGTAGCTGGAAAAAAAAAAAAACACAAAAGAAATAGTTGTACACATATGAAACTTACTTGGGGACAATGATGGAGATGATTGAACCAACATCTTGCTCCATATCTGCAAAACCTAGTCCACAAATAATAGATAGAATCAGCCTCCTTAGGGTGTTTTGGATATAATACACTACCATCAATGTTGCTCGAACCACCACTATTACCCCTTCCTAATCCCAACCACCACAAAGGTTCTATATGTTGTAGAAATCAATGAACAACATCAAAGTTCATAATCCTACATTCCAAACTCTAAATTTCACTTATTTCACAATTGAATACCAATTAGATACACCTAAAACTCAAACTCTAACTGTAAATATGACATGTCAAAGTAATCAAAGTAAGGTTCTACATTTTGTGTTAACATCAAACGATCAAGACCAAGATTTGCAAGTCCATATTCTAAGGACCAAAATTCATTCATTTTACAACTAATCATCCAATCACACACATCAAGGATTCAAACTTTAACCTAGGAATATAATTGAAGAATGGATATTATCTAAGAATCATACAAGCATAATGACTTATGTAACTCACAATTGGCCTTCTAAGTCAATTTCTTCTTTAGGGATGATCCATTTCGAATATAGCCAAGGGCTGACCTTCATGGATCCCTCTATACTATTCCATCAAATAGACATAAAGAAACTATATATAATAGACTCTTAAATCTGTTAGTGTAGAAATTTCTATGTAATTACATTCCTCTATGGTTAAAATAGTTTATGGGGAGGTTTGGGGAGTGGGTTTGGAGGGGAAGGAGGGACAGAGAAAACAATAGTTTCGAGGTTAGTAAAGAGATTTACTAACAATACAGAAATAAACGGAGAGAGAGATAAAAAGAAAAATTGAGGAAAATGCCAAATTTTCCCATGTTATAATACATTTATAGTTTTGAAAAGTTATTTTCAGTCTTGATTTTTTTTTTCTATATAATTTTTAACTAGAGGTCTAAATAGTAAGTTTAAAAAGTAATATATAAATGGCAATTACTTAAGCTTGTTAGGACTTAAATTATATAGATATATGTAATAATACTATGTTCATAATGTAAGGTTTATTTTAATAATAAACTATATAAGCCTATGTGTATTATTAAATAATAATTGTATAATAAGGCTATCATATTATAGAAAGTCCAAGTAAAATGGTCGAATATATTAATGGATTTTAATGTATCATATCAAGTATGGATTTGCATGGGTAGATACCAAAGATATTATTTTCTATTTTATGATAAGTAGAATTGAAAATAATAATAAAAGTGATAACGGGAAATTAACCTTAATAGATATACTATATTAGGTCATCATCCTCAAGTCATACTCATCATTCTTGTAATGCCTTAGAGAAAAAGTAGTGAGTAATCAAATCAACAAATACTAATGGGTCCATTTCAATCTCTTGGCTCAAAAGTTTCAAGCTTGTGTTGAGAAGATGTTTACAACCATAGTGTTATAACTAGTAACACAACTTCCTACAATCCATATGGGATACTTAATCATGAGGTCTTACAATCTCTCTTCCTTAAATATGCAACGTTCTCGTCATAAGACTTTACAATTAGGTTCAGATCTTCCCTCATTTTTAAACCACCCACTATCTATAGGTCATGTTGAAAGCATGTAATGAATCATATGCTAATGCTATTTCCTACCTTTCTTGAACCTCTTCTTTAAACTAGAGTCAAACCTAAATCATCTACTTATTGGCAAGGGATCTGCTCTGATACCATTTATAATGTCCTAAGCTAAAAGCAGTAGATAACCAAGTGAACAAACACTAGTGAGGCCATTTGAACCACTTAGCCAAAAAGTTTCAATCTTGTATTAATAAGATATTTACAATCATAGTCTTATAAACTAGTATCATAACCTCCTACAACCCATATAGGATATTTAACCATGGGATCTCACAATCCTATTTTGTCTAGCTTCCCATTGTCTAAAAGAATACGAGAGACAATATTTCAAAGGAATTATGCAGTTGAATTGAAAGGCTAACGATACGCCAATTATGCAATTAGCTATGGATTTAGGTACGCTTTTGCATCTTCCTATTTTATTTAATGCTCTCATTTTATCCTATCAGGTGGTATCATAGTACTTATGTATGAAATTAGAGTGATAAAATTATTGAGATTGCTAAGGTTTAAGGAAATTTATATAAGGTGTTGCTATTATCTGTGGGAATCGTATGGCTATTGATTTTTTTGTCCTTAATTGTTACCTTATGAATTGATTTTACATATATAAGATCCATCCACCTTAGTTATAGTAATCCACACTGAAACTTATATTTGATACATGTCGGTGGAGTAAATGGATTCACATACTACTTTAGAAACTTTTGCATGGTGTAACGATCAAATTTGTCTTAGATAAATGGAAATATGTCGTCGTTTCCATTAATGTTTTATATTATAGATTCATATTGTTCATCCTCATGGACTCTTAACAATGTTGTTGTTTGGCAAGAATGTTGGCTTTCCTCTTTGCGACATTATTCGCCATTTCATAGGGCATTAGGTTTTGCCCTAGTTTAGTTTTATTGTTATTTTAGTTAAAAAAAAAAAAAGCTATTGCTTCTTCAATTGTTTCAAAGACTAGGTTTTGCATGGAATCATGCATTGCTTATGGTTGTATGTTTCATCATCAGGTTTTGTACTTTGGTTAAAGTTAGCATACTAGTAACTATTAGGTTATTTCATATATATATATATATATATATATATATTTGAGTGGCTCTAGAAAGCATAAAGTGGATAGCTTTTACATATGTTTTTTATTTTAGAATGGTATATATACAAATTTATTAATGAGTTGCTAATTATGACAATTTGTGGGCATATGGTTATAAAATAAGGTTTTAAAACAATCTTTTATGTTCTCTTGTCTTATGATATGGACTTCTTGATTAAGGTTTACGTTGGTAATCAATTTCATATGCCTCTTCATGAATTTTAAGGAACATGATTATTTTTTATATATAGCCTTAATAAAGAAAATATGTTATGAATTTGGGCAATCAATAAATTCATATCTATTTTTCAAGATGAATGATTAAAATAATATGTTACCAAAAGTGCCCTCTCTCATGTAAATCATTCATTTTCAATAAATAGAAAAGGTTGTGTACATGTGAATCATGCGAATATTGATCAGCATAAAGGAAGGTTAGTATTTGATTGATTTATAGGTGCACTTATGGTAATAAATTTGTGATAATTATTTAGTTTTCCTTGTGATAGTTAATTGGAATAAAGGAAAGCTTAACCATTTGATAGAAATTTATTATCAATATTTCATCATTGTACCAAAAGTACCACTTGCCAGTTGATATCTCTATCCAAAGACAAGTTGTTCATGTTATGTTAGGCATTTTGTGATGGGACCTCCCATATTTGAATTATTATTTGCATGATTCAATATATATATATGTGTGTGTGTGTGAGTTTAATTCAGGTTTGCTTGCTTTATTCTTTGTATAGTTGCTAGTTCCGCTGCAAATATCTCTACCAATATCAATTCGATTCCGGTGTTGAATGGCACTAATTTTAAATTATGGCAAGAGAACATAATGATCATTCCTAGAGTCACAAACCTAGACTTAGTATTCAAGGAAGATTGCCCTCTTGCTATCATTGATAAGAGTACTAATAATAAAAAGAGGGAGATGGAAAAGTGGGAGGGATCAAATCGCATAATTCGAATGGTCATGAAGGTAGCCATTCTAGAAACATTTAGGAGAACTATGTCTGATAAGATTGTGACAGCTAAGGAGTTCCTTCAGGATCTTGAGAAGAGATTTTCCAATCATGAAAAGACAGAAACAAGTACACTCCTAGCAAAACTCATCTCAGTGAGCTATAAAGGAAAAGGTAACATCAGGAAGTACATTATGGAGATGTCTTGCATTACTTCAAAACTTAAGGCATTGAAACTGGATTTGCTTGAGGACTTATTGGTGCTCTAGGTTTTTGATTTCTCTTTTGGCATAGTTTAGCTGGTTTAAGGTGAGCTATAATGGCCAAAAGGACTCTTGGTCCATTAATGAGTTCATCTCACACTGTATCTAAGAAGAAGAAAGTGTAAACCATAAAAGGGCTCAAAGTGCTCACTTAACCTGCACATTTAAAGACAAAAGGATCAACAAAACTAAGAAGAGTAAGGAGACTGTAGTACAGACAAGTCAAAAGAAACAACACAAGGAGCAAACTAAGAATGTTTGTTTCTTTTTTTGTGCTAAAGGACATAAGAAGAAGTAATGTGCCAACCATTATGCTTGGCGTACAAAGAAAGGTACATTCTTAATTTTGTTTGTTTTGAGGGTAATTTGGCTTCAACATCTAGACACATATGGTGGATAGATTTAAGTACAAAAACTCACATCAGTATGTCTATACTAGGTTGCTTGAGTTGCCAAAAGCCTAGTGATGGTTAAAGATACATATGTGTTAACGATGACAAGACAGTTGAAGTTAAGGCAGTAAGGAACTTTAGATTATTGCTAAGGATTGGTTATTAATTGGATTTGAATGAGATGTTTTTTGTATCGTATTTTAGATGAAATTTGATTTCTATTATCACTTTGGACAAATTTGGTTATAATTGTTTATTTGGTAATAGTCGGTTTAGTCTCTTTTGTGATTCAAAATTAATTAGTACCAATTCCTTATCTTATACTGATAATCTTTGCTTACTTGATACAATTGCCGCTTTTAATGAATCTTTGCATGTTAATACATGAAAGCTTAAATTAACCAATGAGAATTCACTTACATTATGGCACAAACGATTAGGTCACATCTCCAAAAGGAGAATGAAAAGACTTGTGTTTGATTGTATTCTCAATCCCTATGATTTCACGAATTTTGGTTTAGAGTTATTTGTATAAAGAGGAAACAAACAAATGTTAAGAGATTAGTTGCTAATAGTGTAAACCCCGCGAATTTAGCCTTCTAGGTATAGAAACAAACGTCTAAACTGTAGATAAATTCCCGAACTCAAAAGAGCCAGTGAGAATTAAAACCAATAAAAATCACAATCCAAAACCTAAAGTGGATACGAAGAACCTTAAATCATCAATTGAATCCCTAACTACATACGAAGACCCTAAAACCTCGAACCTCATCAAAACCCTAAGATGACAATCGAAAATTCAATCGCGTAAGAATATATGAAACCCTAAATATGTAAAAACATTAGAGATGGTGCCTTAAAGTAATAAGAACCCTAAAACCATAACTTTAAGGATATAAAAGCACTAATTCACCATGATATACCCTAAAACCCTAATTGATGATATAATGCTTATATTTTGCCAAATCATTAGTAAAAGGTTAGAGATGACTCTCAATCATGCATAAACATTTAGAATGCTTAAATGATCCCCTAGAAACTAAGATAATGAATCATAGATTACATTTATGTCTTAAGTATATGATTGGGATAGTCTCACTTAGAGTTAGGGTATAGTTGGAGATTAGGTTAAATGTAGTAAACCTTAATACCCTAAATGCTATTTTTCATCTCAATTATACTAAGTAGCTTACCAAATGATGTATATAAGATATAAATACCTAATGGAAGATCTCATTACCTATTTTTACTAATCAATTTACTAAATTTCTTATTTCCCCTCATTTCCTTCATTTTTTCCCTTAATTTTCCTTAATTACTACATTATGTACACAAATTTACATATACTTAAGAAGAGTTGACCAAGGTCAGAATGTTGACCAAGTCAACACATGTTGACTAAAGTCAACAATTGAAAAAGTCAACAAAAGTGTCTCTTTCATTAAAAAAAAAAAAATATCTTCTTCTCATGATTTCCTTTCTTTTCTTTTCCTTTTGCATTTCTTTTTCCTTCTTCCCTTAAATTGACGTCCATGCATCTCCCCTTGTAGACCCCACCATTCTCCTTCTTCCATAAGCAAAACAAATCGAAAGAAACAAAACAAAAACAAGCCCCCATTGCCGTAAGCTTCTTCTTCCCATTTCACTCTCAACACTCTTCCTTTTGCCTTCTTAATTCCAACACAATTAAAGGTATGTCTTTAAGTTGTTTTATGTTGCTTTATATTATTCATTAGTTAGTTAATTAGGTAGATTAGATAAGTAATTATGTGTTTAGTTTTGTCTTGAAGAAGAGGGAGCAAAGTTCCCATCTTTAGGTGTAGGAATTAGAAATTGTGAAGAAGAAGAAAGGAAGACATGAGTATAAGTCTATAAGCATGTATACATAAAGGTATGTTAGAGATATACATGTATAAATACCTTTATACATAAGTTTTGATTATGTACATAACCTCAATTTGAACATCTACTAACTATACATACATAAGCCATGTTAAATATACCCTTAAAATACAAAAAGAATGGAATTGTGAAGATTTCTTAAGAGGGTAAATAAGGCATACGAATTTTAGTATAAAAATACATATCCAACCGTATAAGTATATGAGTATGTATACACGTATAAATATGGTATAAGTATAAGTACATGTATAAGTATATGTTTAAGTATACTAGTATACATATAAGTATAGTAAAGGTATATGTACATAATAGTTTAATTAATGTATACATAAGACATTAAGACATGATATAAGCATGGGGAGCATGGTACATGAATATTTTCCATGTACATAACCTAAATTAAAACAAAACCTAACCATACATACTTATACTACACTAATCACACACTTAAGAACATAAAATAATGGAATTAGGAAGCTTTTCTTAAGGAAAATATTAGGCATACGAATTTGTGTATAAAAATACGTATATGACCGTATAGGTATATGAGTAGGAATACATGTATAAATACGATATAAGTATATGTAGATGTATAAGTATATGTATGTATAAGGTATATGTACATAAATATAAGTATAAGGCATATGTACATAAGGATAAGTAAAGGACAAATACACATAAGACATGTACATATGACATAAGCATAAGGTAATGCTTATGTAATTAAATGATGAGGTGAGTGATAAGGTAAGCACATGATGACATAAGCAAATGATGATGTAAGCATGACATAAGCATGGATTATAAACTAAGAAAAGAAAAAGAGAGTAACATAATTAGGATCCTAAATTAGTAAACCCTAATACACTTTCTAAATTGGATCATACTTAATTAAGTACATGAATTAGTAATAGTAAAGTAAAATCCTCTAAGTATAAGGATTTAAGGGTTAACTAACTCATTAAGTATAAATAAAAGATATAAATATAAGTAATAAGAGCAATTAAGTTTTCATAGTTAAAATTTCTCTAAATTTAGTTCATATCGTAAAACACGGGTCTTAACATTCAAAACAGACATTACCGTGTGAACGTGTGTCCGAAAATGATGAAAAACGACTATAAGTTCGCAAATATCGGAATCAGAACAAAAAGATTACAAAATACATAAAGGAAGCCTCATACCTTACTAATATAAGAAAATAGCTACTATTAATCTCATGGAGCATGGTAGCCCTATACATACTATACTCGGGTTATATTGGAGGAAAACTAGATAAACAACAATAGACTTTTAGTTGACTAAGGAGTCTGAATTCTCAGAACACTTATAAGGTTTACTATTTTGATTTAGGCGTTCGATATCGAGTCTTGGAAACCTTAAAGGCTTGGAGAATGAGCAATAATCCAGGTGAGGGAATTCTGATGACCTGCTACTTGCTTGTGCGTGTTATTTGTATGATGTTTTGTTGTTTGCTATTGCTTGTATGTTTGAATAACTGTTCTGTTTGGGTGCCATCATCTGTGTGATCACATTTTTAAATTGATAAATATAAATGTCCGACCCAAATAACCGGTTCAACTCGTCGCATGTCTATGACTTGGTAAAGGTATGAATGGAGAGTGCTAGCCTTGCAAAAATCTTAAGAAAAGTATTTTTGGCAAAAGCTTTTCGATCCTTAAACAAATTTTTGCACGAACGCTGTAAGGGCTTGTGGAGCCATAAATAGTATTTTTAACGTTAAGGCAAAGCTAGCATGGGTTCTCCAATTGATAGCGAGAGGACTCGCTTTATTGTGCCTGAAAGGCCTTGGTTATTTTTGGTTGCGAGAGGACTCGTATGTTTGTGCCCGAGGGGCCTTAGAGGGTGGATGGTCCTAATTCGGACTCCCCCTATTTGGATTGAAATTCTTTTTCTCGGCTAGGGTAATAGTCGAGTTTTGCCTAGTGGGGTGGTGCCCCTAGGTAGCCTCTGCGGGTAAGCTGAGGTGCCCTGTGCGGGTAAGTACAGGGGATAATCGAAGTGTGGACGACGTAATTCTACACCTTCCATAGTTCCGGACTCCTATGGATGTGTTGCTTGCATTCATCACGCCTGCATTCATTATGTATGTAGATAGCTTGCTTGCATGTGTGATAATAATGTGTGAAAACTTGCTTTACCGGTAGTGGTGAGGAATGAACTCACTGAGCTGCTTTATGCTCATTCCCCCTTAGTTTCTTTTGCAGGTTTACATACAATGGGATTGGGATAAGTCTCGAGTGCTGAGGGCGAGATGAAGATATGTACATTAGTGTTAGGATTAGTTGAGATTTTTATAGACGATACATAAACACTCTTTGTAGAAAATATTCACATGTTAGAGTTTGATATCATTTAATTCTTCTTGTAGTTTTATAAAGTTGGTAATCCTGTCTTATTATTTGGTAGGGGATACCGATTCTCTACGGTTCTGAGGAACTGTGGGATACCGGATATCCACAGTTATTAATAATTATATTTTATGTCATGTTACAATGAATTAATTACTTGAAAATAATTAATCTTAGTGATTTATTATTTAGAGTCTTGCAATCTCTGACTTGCAAGGCGATTTTCATATCATGGGTGCACACATGTTATGGAAATTTTAGGTAATCCTACTAGGCCCCCTTTAGGGTCCTGACAAATGGACCTAGAAAAGTCTTAGAACTCATCCATATATAAATCTATGGACCCTTCCTTATAGCTTCTTAGAATGATCAATAGTATTTTATAATGTTCATTGATGACTTCTCACAATATGGCTACCTATATTTAATTCATGAAAAATCAAAATCATTGGATGCATTCAAAAGTTATAAAGCCGAAATTGAAAATTAGCTTGGTAAAAGAACTAAAAGTATCAGATCTAACCATAGTATTGAATACTATGGTTCATATGATGGATCACATGAATAACATTTCGAACCATTTGCTAAATTCCTAGATGAAAGCGATGTCGTTCCATAATATACCATGCTACGTTCACCTACCATGAATGGTGTTGCTAAAAGACAAAATAGAACATTTAAGGATATGGTAAGGAGTATGGTTATTTATTCTACCTTACTAAGATCACTCTAAGGAGAAGCATTAAAAACTATAACATATTTACTCAACAGTTACTAAAGCAACTAATAAAACCCCTTATGAGCTTTGGATAAGCAAGAAGCCCAGTGTAACACACTTGCATATTTAGGGATGTCCAGCTAAAGCTAAGCCTTATAGGCTACATTAAAATAAACTGGATTCTAAGGTTGTTAATTGCAATTTTGTTGGTTACTTTGAAAGGTAAGGGGGTTATAAGTTTTATGATCTCATAACTAAAGTTATGATTGAGATGATTAATGGTAGATTCTTTGAGGATGCTGAGTTTGTAGGGGGAAATAAGGATGAGGACTTTATCCTTAAAGTGGAGCATATTGATATTCCTTAAATTATCATTTATGATGTTTAGGATTAGACTTTTATACCTGACATTGTTTATGAGGCAGCTCTAGATGAAGATAATGTCCTTGTACCTCTTGTTCAAGACCAAGAAGTTATCCAAATCAACAAACTCTACAACCTAAAGAACCTGTACCATTAAGGAGATCCACTGGAGAGATGAGAAATGCAATTCTAGATGATTATGTTGTATTTCTCTAGGAACTTGAGGATGGAATTAGGATGATTGAAGATGATCCAATCACTTTTGTCAACCTATAGAAAGTTATGATTCTCAAAAGTGGATCGATGCCATAAATGAGGAAATGAAGTCCATGAAAGATAATGATATATGGCACCTTATTCCATTAGCTGAAGGAGCAAAACCCATTGACTATAATTGGATATTTAAAACCAAGCGGGATTTGAAAGGCAATATAGAAAGGTATAAGGAACATCTTGTTATTAAGGGCTTCATACAGAAGAAACGCATCAATTATAAAGAGACTTTCTCTATGGTTTCATCGAAAGACTCTTTAAGGGTTATAATGATACTAGTAGGTTATTTTAATCTTGAGTTACGTCAAATGAATGTAAAGATTGTGTTTCTCAATGGTGAAATTGATGAGACAATATATAAGGTATAGCTAGAAAACTTTGTTTCAAGAGATGTAAAGAAAATGGTCTGTAAACTAAAGAAATCTGCCTATGGACTTAAGCAACCATCTCACCAATGGTATCACAAGTTTCATCAAGTCATTGTCTCATCAGGTTTTGAGATGAATGGTTTTGATGATTGTGCATATGACAAGTTTAGTAGGAGTAAGTTTATTTTCTTGGTTTTGTATGTTGATAACATATTGCGTGCCACAAATGATATAAGCATGTTACATGAGACTAAGAGATTTCTATCACAAAATTTTGAAATGAAAGATCTTAGGGAAACCTCTTTTGGATTAGGAATCCAAATACATTGAGATCATTCTTGAGGTATTCTTGAATTATCACAAAAGAATTATAATAAGAAGGTGCTCAAAAGGTTTATCATGTAAAATTGTAAACCAGGTGATACCCCTATTGCTAAAGGAGACAAGTATAGTTTAAGTCAATGCTCTAAGAATGACCTTAAAAGTAAAGAAAAGGAAAAGGTCCCTTATGCTTTAGTTGTAGGAAATTTAATGTATGCTCAAGTATGTACGCATCTGTATATTGCATACATTGTTGGACAATTAGAGAGATATTTGAGCAATCCATGGATGAATCATTGGAAGGTAGTTAAGTAAGTCATGAGGTATAGAGTGCAAATTATTATATGCTCACATATAGGAAATCATATCAGTTGAAGGTCATTAGTTACTCTGATTCTAATTTTGTTGGATGTTAAGACAGTAGGAGATCCATATTAGGTTATATCTATCTACCTACTAGAGGAGTAGTTTCAAGTGCTAAGTGGACACCTATAGCTTCTTCTACTATGGTAGCAGAGCTTATAGTATCTTATGAAGCATTCAATCATGGATTATGATTGCAAAACATTGTCAATGGATTGCACATTGTGGATAGTATTGCAAGACTACTGAGGAGATATTGTGACAATAGATCAACAGTATTGTATTCTAACAACACCAAGACCTTAATAAAGTCAAAACACATAGACATTAAGTTCCTAGTTGTGAAGGAAAGAGTTCAAAATCAATAAGTTTCAATATAGCTTATTAGGATAAACTCCATGGTTGCAAATTCTCTTACTAAGGAATTATTGATACAGGTCGTTAGGAAGGGTCGATACATAACTACTGTTATCATATGAACCAAGGTGGGTCTAAACCTCAGGATAGTGTGAAAGCTAAATGGAAGTTGAAGGTTAAACAAGGGTTTTCATGCACCAATGATGGATATGATACACCAATGTCTCATACGAACTCATACTATACTTAATATGACACACAAGTATAATACAAGGTTGCTCGCTACTAGTTCATGCTCAATGGTCTAGATAAGAGCTCTCTAAGGTCTCGATTCTCAGCTAAGAAAACACAAGATCAAGAAGGGAGTATAGGGGAAGTGTTTGAATATTTAATGTTACTAATACTGTGGCTATTACATATTACATGTATTTACATGACCCAATTAAGGCAAGTCTTAGGTTTATGTATATGATAAAAAGGATTCCTACTAGAAAAGGAAAGGTATATAGTTTATAGGGGTAAATTTGTAAAAAAGAAAAGAGAACATTCGAGTATAGAAAAGGACAATACGGATGTCAAAGAATGGATGCGTATCGATTGCTCATTCTATAGTCTTAAATGGAGTGGAGGTCAAGCAAAACTGACTTACTCATTGTCAACTTAGTAGTTAGGCATCTTAGAAGCTCAATCAGTGTATGCTTAGAGAATAGAAACTTGGCAATTCAAGCTTGGTAGCTCGGCTATGATAGGTCGGTTTGATGGTGGCTATATTATGTCAAAGCCACTGGAATCCAAGATGACAGAAAGCAAAAGCGGAGTGAATGGTTTGGGTAAGGAAGGTCAGAAAAAGAGCTACTACTCAAGGGTCAACTCCCCTTAGGTAGCTTAGAAGGCTAAGTTAGCTAGTCCTCAAGTTTGTGATTGGGTACTCAATCCTTGATTCTTATCGTTCCATCCAGGTTGTTTGAGATTTTGGATCAAATCTTGCTTGGTTTTTTATAGCTCTTCCTTAGGGACATGGTCAAATGTTGTCAATATTCAAGGAGTCTAAGACTCCCTATTTTTCAAGTAGCTTGATTCTGTAAGCATTTAGATTGATCCTTTCTAGCACTTAGAAAGGTCCATTAGCCTTGTGAGATAACTTGCTTCTCTTTGAAGTTAGGAATCAATCTTTACTAAGATGGACCCAGACTAAATCGTTGAGCTAAAATTCTTTGATCTTCCATCCTTGGCCTCACTTTACGAGCTTAGAAGCAGCTTGAGTTAGGTGTTCTATAACGTTTTGGTTCATGGCTTTGATCGCCTTTGACTGATTAATAGGTGACTGGTCTTCTTGTCGGCATGGTAATGGTGTTTGATCCAATTGAAGCTTAGGGTTGAATCTATAGGCAACTTCAAATGGGGAATTGCTTGTGACGCTATACGCAGTCCTATTATAGCTAAACTCTATTATGGGTAGGCATACATCTTAATCACTTAGGTTTTGACCAACAACAACTCTAAGCAAGGTTCCTAATGTTCTGTTGACAACTTCAGTTTGTCTATCTGTTTATAGGTAGTAGGACATACTAAATAGTAGCTTGGTACTAATTCACTTCCATAAGGTTCTCTAAAAGTGCCTTAAAAATTTCGGATCCCAATTAGACACAATTGTTTTAGACACTCCATGGAGCTTGAAAAAAGAAAAGAGATAGCCGAAGTATCGTTAGTTTTGGAATAGGGCATGAAGTGTGCCACTTTACTAAAATAGTCTACGACCACCATGATGGAGTCTTTCCTTAGCAAGCCTAACATGAAATCCATACTCCTTTTGATCCATGTTTGGTCAGGATTCATAAGGGTAGATATTACCTTTACTCGGCTTAGCTCGGCTCTTTGCCTTTCTACAAGTAGTACACTTCTCTAGAACAGTATGGACATCTTTCATCATTTGCTACCAAAAGAATCTAGAGCCTAGTACCTCATGAGTTTCATACTTCCCATAGAAAATCCTCCTCCATGTGCTTTGAACACAAGTAGGTTTCACATCGAATAGGTCGAGATATATAATCTCCTTCTTCTGAATAGGTACCTATCTTCCCTATGATAATCATCAACAGTTCGACCATCTTCACATCTAATATAGATTGGCCAAAAATGTGGATCCTTAGCAGAAAGATTCTTGATGATAGAAAATCCAAGAAGTCTGGTCTAACGCTTTATCAAGAGAGAATGTTGTCTTAATAAGGCATCAACCATTACGTTGTTCTTGCCATTCTTATGTTTGATGATATAGGATAATGTCTCCATGAATTCTACTTACTTTGCTTATCTCCTGAGCAACTTGGGTTGGCTCTTCAATTATCTCAATGATTTATAGTTGGTATAGATCACAAATTCTCTAGGCAATAAATAATGTTGTCAGGCTATCAAAACTTGGATCAAGGAGTAGAACTCCTTATCAAATACAAAATAGTCGAGTGTGGCTCCTTTGAGCTTTTCACTAAAGTAGGCAATAGGTCAACCTTCTTGCATCAACACAACTCCCATGCCTAGTTTGGACATGTCATACTCTACTTCAAATATTTTATGAAAGCTTAGAAGAGATAAGATAGGGGCAGTAGTCAACTTCATCTTCAGCTCCTTAAAACTCCTCTACTGTTTCTCTCCCCCACCTGAACTTAACATTTTTTCTTTGATAGCTTGGTGAACAAGGCTACAACGGTATTGAAATTTCTTATAAATTAGCAATAGAATGATGCTAGGTCATAGAAGCTTTGCACATCGGCAGAACAGGTTAGCATAAGCCATTTGGTAATCACCCTCGCCTTCTCATCATCAACTTGTATGCCACCGCCACTCTTAACAAATCTTAGAAAGATTACTTTGTGTTAGCAAAGGTCACATTTCTTTAGATTGGCATAAAGTTTCCTAGCTCTGAGTTTTGAGACAATAGCTTAGAGATACTCATAGTGAGTCTCTAGGTTAGGACAATAGACAAGAATATCATCAAAATACACAACAATAAACTTTCCAATGAGTTCTTAAAGTACATGGTTCATTAGTCTCATAAGTGTGCTTAGCACATTAGATAACCCAAATGGCATCACAAGCCATTCATACAATCCATGGCATGTTTTTAATGCGGTCTTCCATTCGTCTCCTTCCTACATTCTAATTTGATGATATTCGGACTTAAGATTGATCTTTGAAAAGATTCTTGCTTCATGCAACTCGTCAAGCATGTTATCAAGCTTAGGTATGGGGTACTTGTGCTTGATGGTAATTTGATTAATAGGTCAGTTGTTTGCATACATCCTCCACATGCCATTCTTCTTTTGCACCAATAGAGCTGGTATAGCACATAGGCTTAAGGAGTCTTGAACATATCCTCTCTTTACTAAGTCATCTACTTACTTTGCAGCTCAATAGCTTGTTTTGGATTCAATCTTTAAGTATGTTTGTTTAATAGTGCAACTCTTAGCTACAAGTCTATTGCATGTTCAATGCCTTAGATTAGAGGAAGACCTTCAGGTGGTTCTTCAAGAAACAAGTCAATAAACTCATCTCATAGGGCCTTCACCTTGATAGGTAGTTCAACCTTTAGTTCCCTCATTTTAAGCAACCTTCTAATCAATAGATAAGTTGGACCTTTAAGCTTCATCTCCCCCTTCAATTTAGTTTGGGTCATCACTAAAGCCTCCTTCTTCAAGGTTCAACAAATTGGACTTACTTGTTTTTAGCTTGTTCAGCAATCTTAAGGTTATGCTTAGCCTTCCTACCCTCATGCTCTAATGAACAAGTATTCTTCCATCCTTCATATATCACATTCTAATTAAACATCTACGCTTGCTTAAGAAGAATATGAAACGTACTTATAGGTAACACATCATAGAGTACTATGTCTTGATAGTTTCTAATACGGATTGGTACGAATACTTACTTATTTACTTGTAGGGCTCCTTTGTTACTAAGCTAGTGCAGCTTGTATGGCTTGGGGTAGGGCTTGGTCAACAACTTTAATTGCTAGACCATGAATGTAGATGTCGCATTGGTACAACTACTACTATCAAGTATAAGTGCACATAAGGACCCATTAACCTTACAACTAATGTAGAATAGGTTCTTGTACTGTTCGTCCTTTAGTATAGGACTTACATTCATGACTCATCTCAACATCATGGTTGTTGGCATAAAGTTTCCCTCCTTATTAAAGATGATATCGCCTCAATGGTCGGCATCTCTCTGTTGATCACCATCACTTGTCTGTTCGGACATTGTGCAGCCATGTCTCTGAATCCTTAGCATTTGAAGTATTTGATCTGACTAGTCTTCCTTTCTTCTTTTCTCATACTTCCTCGGTACTTCTTTCGCCTTTGCCCAGGTAGTTGGGACAAGTTAGATATCACTTGTTTAGCTTAGTTCTAATTGCATAGATTTGCTTAGAACAGGTTGACTAGTAGGGGCTCGAAATCGATTCATCTAACATTGCTCAATCTTTTGAGTAGCTCAACTAGCTTCATTAAATGAACCAATATCCATAGTTTCCAGAATATCTTTAATCTTATACTTCAACCTACTACTAAATTGGGACATAGTTTGATCTTTAAGCTTAACAACTTCACAACGGATCATTAACATCTAGAATTCCTTCACATATGCATCAGCACTTGACCCTCTTTGCCTCAACTCTTATAATCTCTTGAAGGTATCTTACGGGTAGTAGTTGGGAATGAATCTCCTTCTCATCACTTTGCTCATTTCATCACAATTTCTAATCTCGCACTCTTCTTCTCTTCTTCGAGTGGCTTACAAATTTTTCCACCATAGAGCGAAATAGCTAGTAAACTCTAGCATAGTAAGTCTAACCTTAGCATCTTGAATCACCTCATGACACTCAAACCACTTCTTAATCTTGTCTACCTAATACTGCTAGTTCTCTGCATCACCACATCTAAAAAAACAAGGGATTTACATCCTTAGTCCTTTCTTTTTGGGAGCTCGAATATTCCTTTCCTCAGGTTCATAATATTCTTCTTTTTCATCACCTATCTCCTCATCTTCCTCCTCAATTTGTTCCAATGTAAGTTGGCATCAAGCAACTCTATCTACTCTAGCTCGAAGCAATCGAACAAGGAAATTAGCTCGACCATGTTAGCCATTGCCTCTTTCAGGAAGCTTATTGGCTCTACCTTTGTACAAGTCATTTCTAGCTTGCTACTTATCTTCATTTATGGTAGTCACCAGGTTAGTAAGCCTATCTAGTCACTTATTTACTTATTGGGCTGTAAAACTCCCTTGTTGTCCTTGGCCATTACGTACACCACTCTCTTGGTTACCTAGGGTTCCATAAACATTAGAATCAAACATTGTTGTTTACTTTAATAGATTAACAATTGAAATATACTCTATGTTAGCCATTGCCTCTCTCAAGTATCTCATTGGCTTTACCTTTGTATAAGTCATTTCTAATTCGCTGCCTGTCTTCATTTATAGCAATCACTAGGTTAATAAGCATATCCAGTCACTCATGTGCATATTGGGGTGTGAAACTCCTTTGTTGTCCTTAGCCATTATGTGCACTACTCTTTTGGTTACTTAGGGTTCCATGAACATTAAAATTGAACATTGTTGTTTACTCTAATAGATTAATAGCTGAAACACACTCCAAAAATCCTCCTTTGAACAATAATGAATAGTACTAATATACCAACAATTACTATAATTATAGCAATGTCACTTTACACAGCAACAAAACCAACTAGTTGCATACACACACATACACATACATACTCTGTTTTAGGAATGTGAAACCAAGGAAAACAGAGCATTGAGTTCCTTAACTTAGTTAACTACTACAACACTTGCTACAACCTTGCATAGCTCCTTCATCGCGATGTTAGTCTCAGCTTGCTATCTTCACATACAATACACTATAGGGAATTACTCACAATCACAAATGATTAGCAACTTACTCAAACATAGTCAAGCGCTCGATTACAAAGATGATATGGATCATCGAAAAGGGTTGACACATGGCTACTGTTATCACATGAACCAAGGTGGACTTAACTTTAGGATGATGTAAAAGTTATATGGGAGTTGAAGGTTAAGTAGGGGTTTTTGTGCACTAATGGTGGATATGACACACTGACATCTCACATGAACTTGAACTATACTTAATATGAGACATAAGTATAATATAAGGTTACTCGCCACTAGTCTATGCTCAATAATCTAGATAAGAGCTCTCTAAGGTCTTGATTCTTGGCAAAGAAAACACAAGCTCAAGAAGGAAGTAAAGTGGGAGTATATGAAAATTCAATGTTATTAATATTGTGGCCATTACATATTACAAGTATTTATATGGCCCAATCAGGGCAAGTCTTAGGTTCATGTAAATTAAAAAAAGGATTCTTACTAGAAAAGGAAACGTATGTAGTTGATTAGGGTCAATTTGTAAAATAGATAAAAGAATATTCGTGTATAGAAAAGGACAATACGGATATTAGAGAATGTACATGTGTTAACTGCTCATTTGGTAGTCCTAAATGGAGAGGGTAATGAGCAAAACTGAATTATGTGGTGTCAACTCGGCAATTGGGCATCTTAGAAGCTTACTCATGTAAACTTAGAAAGTAAAAACTTGGCAATTTAGGCTTAGTAACTCAACCTCAGTAGGTCGGTTCGACGATAGCTTGGCTATGTCAAAGGCACTTAAATCTATGATGAAAGAAAGTGAAAGCGGAGTGAATGGCCTAGGTAAGGCAAGTTGGATAAGGAGCTGCTTATCAAGGGTCAACTCCCTTTAGGCAGCTTAGTAGGCTAAGTTAGCTAGTCCTTGAGCTCGTGAGTAGACAATCGACCCTTGATTACTATCATCTATTACCCAAGGTCGTTCAGGAGCATGTCACTCCTATGGGTGTTGTTTACATTTAAGATGTTTAGTTTTTGTAAGAGTTTGTATCATACATTTAGTGCTTATTGAATTGGACACATCGTTTGGATATAGTTTATAGTACATATAAAGTTAAAGTTAATTTTAGTTTTTAAGGTTATTTTCAGTTATAAGGTATTACAATTGAAATTATATTTTTGAACTCTTAAAGCAGGACTAGTTGGAAGTAGACATTAGATCACATTACATTTAATTTATAAGGTACACATCCATATTTGATCCATGCCATTCACTTATATCATGTATGTAATCATTGAAGAGTCAGTTAAGACGTATATAACTAAACCCTCTTTGGTCTTATTTTAATATGATTGACGGGCTAGATTATTGGTGATGCATTTGGTAATGATAGCAAAATTTTTGAGTACTTATAAAGTTTATACATAATTATAAACTCACATATATAGCCTAAGTGAGAGATTGATAGATTTATTTTAATAATAAACCTAGCCTATATGTGTTATTAAATAATAATTATGAAATAAGGTTATCATATCATAGAAAATCAAAATAAAGTGATATAATATATTTATGGACTTTAATGCATCATATAAATTGTGGATTTATATATATATAGACTAGAGATATTATTTTCTATTTTATGATGGGTACAATTGGAAATAATAATAAAAAAGGATAACAAGCAGTTAATTGTAATAGATATACTATATAAGGTCATGGTCCCCATGTCATATGCATCATTTTAATCTCTCAAGCTTCCCATCAATAGAAAGAATAAGAGAGACTATATCTTGAAGGAATTGCATGGTTGACTTAGAAGGTTAATGATCAAGTGATTACGTAATTAATGGTATGAATTTAGGTATGCCTCCATATCTTCCTATTTTATTTTATGCTATAATTTTACACATGTCATTCCTATTGATTTCAACTTATAAGATAAAGATTTTTAATCTTAACAAATAAGTTATATAGATTTATGTAATATCCCTTGCAGTAGAGTCTTTGTCTACTATTGTAGATTAGGTGGAAATGCTAGAGGCTTTGCCAATTCATGAAGGAATGTTGATAGCATTAAACTTTGGTTGGAGAAAGGTTCAACTAGAAACAAATTCCAAAATCATCTTTGAGCATGTCAATAGGTTTTTTTTTTTTTTTTCTTGTTGGAGTATTCAAAACTTGATGTATGGTTAATATGAGTGTTAATTAGGCAGCAACTTAAGGAAAGTATGAAATGAGCTACAATTGTTAGGTTGTAAAACCCCTATCTCGTTAGTTGATCTACTTGTTAAAGATAGGTTTTCTTATTTTCTAAACAATTTGAATGTATATACAATTGTTTATGTTACTATACAATAATACAAGTTATATGTACAAGTTAATTAATACATTTAAATTAGTTGGAGAATCTTCCCTTATTATTCTCTAAACTATTGGGGAATATATCCTAAACTAGTGCCTTAGCATCAGCATCTTATTGGGTTAGTAGAGAAGTTTGAAAGTATTTCCTTTACATACATATTGAGAACTCAGAAAATTTATGGACACCTTTGGTATGCTAGTATCCATGGTTTAAGTGTTTAGTGAGATGGAAGTTTAGCCGCTAAAGTCTATGATAGAAGACAAACCAACCTTTTGCTTGGTAGTTGAAGTCATCTCAGATGAGAAACCTTAGTTCTACGATATCAAAGTTTTTCTTTAGATTGGTAAGTATCTAGAAGGGACGAGTAAGAAAGATTAGAAAACAATGAGAAGGTTGGCAAGCCACTTTTGCTTAGTGGCATTACGTTATATTGACGATCATTCAACACTACATTACTATGATGTGTGCATAAGGGAGAAGTAGATACTCCAATGGAGGAAGTACATGAAGGGGCATGTGGTCCTCATATAAATGGGTACATGTTAGCCTAAAGAGTTATGCAAATGGGTTATTATTGGCCGACCATGGAATCTAACTGCATCACACATGTGAGGCACTACCATTTGTGCCAAATATATTCTAACTGAGTACGCTTTATCATCACCATCACCATTTTTTTTTTTTATGGGGAATAGATGTTATTGGTCTAATCAGCTTGAAGGCGTCAAATAAGCATCAATCTATCCTTGTAACCATCTATTATTACATAAGATGGGTTGAAGCCTCTTCTTATGTGAATGTCATCAAGGAGGTGGTAATCAAATTCTTAAAGTTGGATATAATTGTACAGTACAAAGTGTGAGAGTTAATCATCACAAATAATGGCACGAATCTTAATAACAAAGTCATGATGGAATTATGCTAGTAGTTTAGGATCTCTTATAAGAATTCCATATCACATAGGCCGCAAATGAATGTGGCAAAAGAAGCCTCCAACAAAAACCTCAAAAGAATCATTGAGAAGATGACTATGACCTATAGAGTTTGGCATAATATGTTTTCATTTGCACTTATGGCCTATAAGACTTCTATTAGAACATCAATTGGAGCTACTCCTTACTACCTTGTATGTGGGATAGAGGTGGTTTTGCTTGCTGAAGTGGAAATACCCTCCCTTAGGGTATTAGCTGAAACTCAGCTAAATGAAGCCGAATGGGTCAAGAAGAGGATTGAGTAGTTGAACTTGGTAGATGAGAATAGGTTAATCACATGATACCATAGGTAATGCTACTAGTAAAGGATGATACAAGCCTTTAATAAGAAGGTATGACCCCGACAACTCAAAGAAGGAGATTTGGAGTTGAATAAAGGGTTTCTAAAAGATCTTAGGGGAAAGTTTGCTCCTATGTATGTCCTTATGTGGTAAAAAGGATGTTGTTAGGAGGAGCATTGATCTTATCCCAAATGGATGGCCCAAATTTGAGGGATCTTGTAAATACTAATAGAGTCAAGATAAATTATCCTTGAATATAAATGGAAAAGCATATGATTTTTCCATTAAATCTTAGATACTTTGTGATCTGATTTTTCATTCTTTACCAGAAAAGTAGATATCCCTAGTAGTCAACAACATTAGATCAGTCATCGACCATTCTTCACCATATCAATAAGTTCTCCTTAATCTCAGTCTTATACTATACTCCATATCCTTACATAAAAAGCCCTAAAAAGAAAGGATCAAAATCAATCATGAACATTGAAAAACTACTAAAACCTTTTAAATACTATGCTTTGATCTTTCCTTTCTCAAGATCTAGTCTAAAGTGATGGAGGAAGCAAGACGAGCAGGATTGACCTAAAGATCAACCAAAGCAAAAGAAGAAAGCTAGTTGAGTTGTAAGTGTATGTCTTGGACCCAAAGGGATGATAATCATCTTCAATTCTATCAAGCTCTTTTTTCCTCTAAGCTAAAGGTTGATTGTGGGCCTCCAAACAAGGATTTACTACTTACGAGCTCATTATGAATTGGGTTTAGCTCTCACTTAAAGCTCTTATTGCTAAGAAGATTCTCTAAAATTTGCTGTTAAACCTAAGATAAGATATCTCAAAAGAGCCTTGTCCTCAAATAGCCTTAGTGTTATTGCTCTTTTAGGAAATGATATCTCGCTAAAGGGTCTCGTTGAGAAAAATAGTAAGGAACTCTTTTTGCCTTTTAAATAGCCTTAGTGCCATCATTTCCTTAAGATAGGATATCTCACTAAAAGGTCTCATTAAGATAAACTGTCAGGAGCCTTGTCCTTAAATAGCCTTAGTGCTATTCCTCTTTTAGGAAAGGGTATCTCACTAGAGGGCTTCATTAAAGTAGACAGCAAGGAGCTCTTTTTACCCTTTTAGGATAGGACATTAAATCAAAGGTTTTCATTAAGATAAACTATAAGGAGCCTTATCTTTAAATAGCCTCAATGCTATTGCTCTTTAAGGAAAGGATATCTCACCAAAGGGTTATATCAAAATAGACTATAAGGAGCTATTTTTATCTTTTACATAGCTTTAGCGTTGTTGTTTCCTTAGGATAAGATATCTCACCAAAGGGTCTTACTAAGATAGACTGAAAGGAGTCTTATCCTTAGATAGCATTTGTATTATCATCCCTTTTTAAGAAAGGATATCTTGTCAAAGAGTTTCATTTAGATAGACCACAAGGAGTTCTTTCCACCCCTTTCAATTGATAACTTGCCAATGGGGCTTAACCTATTGGTAGCACATTACTCTTCTTTAATTAGTTCCATTAGGAATCATTTCTCTTAATGGGGCAAAAATGGTGTCTCCTTTGATCTTTGTGGTAGCTTGCTAAAGGGCATGTCTTATCAGTAGCCTATTACACTTCTTTAAATGTTGCCATTAGGAATCATTTCTCTCTATGGGGCAAAAATGGCATCCCATTTTATCTTTATGGTAAAGCTTTCACCAAATCTTCACCATAAAGAGGGTAGTTATAGACACCCAATTTTTGTACCCCTTCATATTTATTACATCTTGGAAACCCTTCTTATGGAAAAGGCTAAAAGATCTAAAAAACATATGAAAAATTAATGTAAAAGAATTTAAATTCTATAAATTATAGAAAAATAAAATATACAAAAAAAATACAAAATTAAAAATTTAGAAAATATTAAAAGTAAAAAAGAAGAACAATGAATGAAAATAAAAAAATAAAATAAAAAAAGAGGGTTGAAAAGTTTTTTCTTTGCTAAGGTAGCATGCCATGTGGCTGTTAATTAGTAGCTACAAAAGGTTACGTCATGCCATGTGGTCACATAGTCGTACATTACGTAGAGCTAGTAAAAGAGAAAATTACATGGGGTGCTAAGCATGCTCCTTATTATTTTAAAAACATGCACGCATGCATAAGGGCACATGGCACATGTGCTGTATGTGCCTTTAAGTGCCTTCCCAATTTGTCAAGAAAGCCTATGATACAAAAGCTTCAAAGCTTCATCCCCATTATGAAAATGGCAACTTCTTAATTTTATGAACCTGATTTCATGCATCTTTTGTTGATTAAAAGTTTGGACAAAATATGGAAATGAAAGTTCACGAAGTCTCCTATTTAAGGATGTTCAAATTTTGAATTACTATTGAAGAAAATAGGAGAATAAATATAATAAATTTGGATGTCCATTAAATAGCCATATCTTGCACAATTGGCAAATTAAGTAAATTCGAGGATTTTTATTACAATAATTTGTTTTAGTCAATAATAAACAAGTAACCACATCCTCTAGGACCTATAGAACCTTTGAATTTCTTGTTATTTCCATAGAAACATGTTTGATTTTGGCTAAAATTGGAAGAACCCTAAATACATACCCAAACTAACTTAATCTTCCAAAGATTCAATATTTATTCTACATGGAAGTTTCTTAGGAATCACTCATAACACTATACTATAAATAAAGCCCTCCTCTAGGCATTTAATCCATCTAAGAACATTGAAAGCTCTCTAATTGAATGAAATCTTCAATTTCTCACTCTAGCCTCCATTAGTACACAACCTACTCTCACTTTTCGATTTCTTTCAATATGGAGAAAATTGATTTGAGAAAAATTAGTGGAATATTCTACTCTTATCTAAGAACAGGGGCCAACTTTGATTGCTCTTAATTTCATGTAGATTCATTTGAATTTGCAAAAAAAGTCCAAAGGGTATTGTTAGGGTTTATTCATCACCGAGGTTGAAGTTTCTAGGGAAATAAAAAGAAAAGGGCTTAAGATTTCCAAAAATTAAGTTTGGGTGTTGAAATTCAATGTCTCAAGAGTCCAATGCCTAGGCCATGCCTTGACAACTTATCATGACCTAATGGTACCGTTGTCGTGGTAGGTTGCCGTGTATCATATAAAGGTCTACTATCAACCCCTTGTTGATCGCAGGCCTTTCATACGACATATAAGGCTCCTTCCACTACACGTTACTACTAGGCCTATAGATAAGTAATATAGAGCAATTTAATAAGATTAACTTTTTAAGATATACATTAATCAAGTAAACGTGTGGACTCGTTACATTCCACACCAAAAGAATATTACAAACGAATGCAGTTCATAATAGGAACTGCATCATAAACTTTAAATTATGTTATGAATAAAATAAAAGTAAATAACTATCTACAAAAGCTTTTACAAAATCTCCTCTATGCTCCCTAATGGCTCTAACCCGTCTCTATACGAGACTTACCACGAGCATGCCTTGGCCGGGATTAGCGAAGAGGTTTTCCTACAACAAAAGGAATCTATCAGGGTGTAAGGTTAAGCTTAGTGAGATAAATACCTTCATCAATACCGCATGGCAAAAATTTATTAGATGCACAATCATATGAATGCATGAATAATTAGTATGCCAAACAATGCATGCAGTGGCCTAGGAACTGCATACAACTCAGAATTACGCCCCTTATAGTTGGGGTTTGGAGATAATTAACCGACCCAAACCAAATCGGGGTTTTAGACCTTAAGTTTTACTTCATTTGCATTATTGTGCTTAAGCCAAAACAAAACTATATATATGTATATATGTATATATTTTCTTTACTGAATAATAAATCATATTTTTAAAATCCTAGGTCTAGCGATGTGGTGACCTCCACAATCCACAAACACATACCCTAAGCAGAAGCTACAAGACATCACCCTTCGCCGACAGTTGGTGTCTCCCAGTGCCTAGCAAGCCTACTAGCTTAGGATAGAGACTCAATAAGATGATGATATAACTAGTGCCCAATCCTGCAGGAGGCCTTCCTCCTGTGAGTCCCTTCCCATCTTCTACATGAAGCAGTAGTCGGTGTTATCCGAATGCGATTATGGGGAATGCATGATCCATTTAATTTCTTAATCGTATAAGTGGTTAACTCAATTTTCAAGGTGATTAGACATTTTCATTCCGTACAATTGCATGTATAAATTATCACAATAATTCCCATTATTATATAATTAACAAGCTATAGTATTCAGTTTACAAATTCATACACATGCATTTCCCATATCTCATAAGTATCTAAATTTATATATATAAGTTTAGGTGTATTTATTTTACAAGCAAAATCAAGTAAAGAGTCATCTGAAATTTACTCACTCCGCCATATGGGTCAGTCAAAATAGCTGGGGGGGTAGGTTGTCTCCAAATGTGGGGTCCTCTAGTCACTGAAATCATAATTCTATAAGGTATTGAAGTAAAACTTAGGAAACTAAGTTAAAACCCCTTAAGTTATACTCTTGACTAGTTTTCGTATTTTTCCTGGTTTTACTTAAAAATTCAATAGGATATAATTTTCTTGTTTTAAATCTAATTTTATGATCTTATAGTCAAGCTTCATCATTTTCGAGTGTACTTTAACGTGGTGAGGTTAGATTTTTGAGGTGAGGCATGTAAATTTGTCCATAGGTCAGAACAGTAGCGATCTTCATGAGTTGGAGTGCTTTTGGGTCTTGTTTAATTAATGGGCTTTTTGATAACTTAGGAATCCCTTTGGACTTGGGCTTAAGATTTCATTCTAAGCTCAAAATACTCCTTGAGGTCAGATTTAGAACTTTGATTTACATTCTTAAGGCTAACAACCACTTCTTGGGCTCTTAAGTGAGTTTAAGTTGTCAAATGGGCTTGTTTTTTATTCAACTCAAAGATGGTCACTTTCTTAGGCTTAGGGAGTGTTTTGTGAGTTTCTTGAAGGTCTTAAAACAACTCTTATTGATGTGTCAAGTTGCTGATCAGAAACTTAAGGGTGGTTCAACTTGACGATTGAGATCCGTTTTGGAAGTTTTAAGCTCGATTTTGAGTTTTAAATTTAATATACTTATCATACTGGCCTTAGTTGGTCTTCTCACTTTGTTTACTTACTTTTATCATATTTTTAAGTGTATTTTAAGGATGTTCTAGATTTGGTCGGTTTAAGTATGAGGGCTTCCAACTTGTTTCATCATTTTCTTACATTTTAGCATTAGATCATGAACTTAAGCTACTTGTATTCAAATCTTAACTTGACTTCTTTTCCATGAGAGGATTATTTGACTCATACTTTTCATGAAAATAGTATATTTCATACTTATTACAACTTTCATATTATTGTTCATGTCTTACAAAGTTGATTTCCTCATAAAACTTCATGTAATGGATTTTTCCTTAACTTAAGTCTAGATTTGAGCATGTTTAACTTAATAGAAGTAAAATCAACACCCCAATGACCATTGAATCTTCACATCCAGCATGTTTCATTTCCATTCAAGTTCTTATTTCAAGATTCTCTCAACTTAAAATCTTCCATTTAAAGTGTTAAACGAGTATCTCTACGAAACACTAACTTTACATGCTCATATTTCAACTTCATATAAGGATTTCATAAGTTTGTTTTTTAGAATAGTCTTAGATATTATACCAACTTATGATCATACTCATATCTTCAAGAAGTCATAGTCTCTAAACTTGAATACTATCATATTAACACAAAGAAACACTTACTCGTTCATAACTTGTTCACAAAGCAAAAGTATGGTAGTTGTGCAACTAAGGTTTCATTTATGCTCTTTTTATTACTTCCTCCTTTTGCACCTTTTTTTTTTAAACCCACGTTGTGATCCTTTGAGGTGGGGTTTATGGAGTGTTCTAAGGATCTTAAAGAAGCTTTGAATGTTGGAAAAGAATGACATAAGAAAAAGTTGAAAGTGCAGTGAGTGGAAGCTTGGAAGTGGTGGCAATGTTGATTTTGTGGGTATGGTTGTTTCTCCTTTTGCGTTGGTTTCAAGTGAGAGAAAATGATGAAAGAGTGGCCGATTGGGAATAGGTGTGATTGTGTGTTTAAGAAGCTTGAAATTATTGTCTTGTGGTATACATAAAAGTCAACAATTGCAACTAAGGGGTAAATAGTGGAGTGTAAGATATAGTGATTGATAGATGAAAGACAAGAGTATGGTCTCCCTTACTAGCTTGTACAAACCGGCCATTGGGTGTCCTTTAGGGCATGGAATTGTCTCATCTCATCTATTAATGTGAAGCATGTAAAATCTTGTGATAATTTGTTTATATGTAGTATAAGTGAAGGGGTAATCAAGAAAGTGTCTTATCACTCGATTTTGATAAGTTATCAATTGATAAATGATTCCAGCTTTCAATTAATAAGTCATCTAAGGTAATTGGTTGGTTTACTTATTTATGTGTAAGGCTTAGGCATGAAAATAAGAGCATTGTCTTATAGGAAATTGTTTAAGGATTTACTTCTTGAATTGTTTTGTAAATTATGATTCAATTCTTATAAAATTATGAAATTTTCTATAGTTGAATGAAATTATTTAAATTAAATTATCGATTAGTCACTTAGGGTTAAAAGTCCTTAATTGTTTTAAGGTTTAGGATTTTTGGGTGACTTTAGAGTTCGCAGTTTTTCAAGTTCGGGTTTTATCGATAATAGGCTTTCGAATTGGAAAAGTAAGTTCATTTCTAATTGTAAACTTGAGTTCTTAGTTTAGTTGAACCTTAGGAACATTCGAGAAGTACTCTTAGTCAAATCATAGGCTCGCTAAAAGTAGGGTTTACACAACTGGTTGGACCACCTTGAACCAATCTAATTTTTTCCATAATGCAAGTTTCATCTCCCTTTTGTATGCCAAATGTTTGTGCGGAAACAAAAAAAAAAAAAAGAAAATGCAGAAAATATTAAAAAAAAATGCTTTGATCTTATGTTACCATATTTCCATGTGAATAATATGGTTTTTAATATGCATGCTTAGTTATCTTAATAGTATGTTAATAAGGTAGATTTTAACTTATTGAAATTTTGATAGTTTGCATGATAATATGTTAGTATGGTTTTAATTTGATGATTAGCATGTCAATTTGTTATGAATAATTAAAATGATGATTTAGCTATGATTAGCAATTTGATTTAAATAAATTTACATGATTTTATAATTAGTATGATTAAATAATAAGTATGTTAATGTTGATTTCAATAGTATGCTGATTTGAATAATTAGCTTAGAGTGATATGATAGCATGATTTATTATGTTTTAATAATTTGATTGAGTTAAATAAAATAACATGATTTAATCTTAATACTTGTCATGTGATCGTTGGACAATTATGTTGCCATGTTATGGGCTTTATTTTGAATAAAATGGGTTTATTTCCAAAATTATCTTTCACACATAGAATGTTTTTCAACTCTAGGTGTATAAGCCAAGAACCTTTTAGGAAAAACTAGAATTATGCTTGCCTTGGTTTCAAACATAATTTTTATTTAAGATAGACTATTCTTTATGATTGGAAGAGTTCTTATTGAATGTGTGTCAGGACCCTATAGGGGGCTTAATAGGATTACCTAAAATTTCCATAACAAGTGTGCACCCATGATATGAAAACTGCCTTATAAGTCAGAGATTGCAAGACTCTAAATAATAAATCACTAAGATTACTGATTTTCAAGTAATTAATTTATTGTAACATAACATAACATATAAATATAAATAACTATAGATATCTAATATCCCACAGTTCCTTAGAATCGCAGAGAATCGGTATCCCCTACCAAATAATAAGACAGGATATACTAACATTATAAAAAAAATATACAAGAAAAATTAAATTATAGTATCATCTAAAAAGTACTCAGTTACTTCTAATACTAGTATACATATCTTCATCTTGCATTCGGTACTCGAGACTTATCCCAATCCCATTATAAGTAAACCTGCAAAAGAAACTAAAGGGGAGTGAGCGTAAAACAGCTCAGTGAGTTCGTCCCTCACCACTACCGTTCAAGCAAGTTATCACGTATTATTATCTCACATGCAAAATGAATGCAGGCACGATGAATGCAAGCAACACATCCATAGGAGTCCGGAACTATAAATGATGTAGAATTACATCATCTACACTTCGATTATTTCCTGTACTTACTCGTACAGGGCACCTCAGCTTATCCATACAAGGCTGCCTAGGGGCACTACCCCTCTAAGCAACACTTAACTATTACCCTAGTCGAGAAAAGAGTTCCAATCCAAATAGTTAGATCCCAATCTAGGACTATCCACCATCCAAGGTCCCTTAGGTACAAACATGCGAGTCCTCTCGCAACCAAAATTATCCAAGGCCTTCCAGGCACAATAAAGCGAGTCCTCTAGCTATCAATTGAAGATCCCATGCTAACTTTGCCTTAACGCTAAAATATTATTTATGGCTCCATGAGCCCTTATAGAGTTCATACAAAAATGTGTTTAAGAGTAGAAAAGCTTTTTCTAAAAACACTTTTCTCAAAATTTTTGCAAAGCTAACACTCTCCATTCATACCTTTACTGGGTTATAGACATATGACGAGTAGAATTAGTTATTTTGGTCTGATACTTATATTTATCAATTTAAAAAGGTGATCACACAGATGATAGAGCAAAGCAGTCATTCAGACATACAAGTAATAGCAAGCAGCAAAACCTCATACAAGTAATACACATAAATAAGTAGCAAGTCATTAGAACTTCCTTACTTGGATTATTGCTTATTCTCCAAGCCTTTGGGGTTTCTAGAATTTGATATTGAACACCTAAAAGAAAAAATAATAAAACTTATAAGTATTCTAAGAAGTCGGACTCCTTAGTTAATTAAAAGTCTATTGTAGTTTGTTTAGTTCCCCCAATATAACTTAAGTATAATGTATATAGGGTTTACTATACTCAATGGGATTAATGGTAACTATTTTCTTATATTTGTAAGTTATGAGACTTCTTTTATGTATTTAATAAGTTTTCATTCTAATTCTGATATTTGTGAACTTATAATTGTTTTTCATCGTTTTTGGATGCACGTTCACACAGTGATGTCCGTTTTGGACGTTAAGACTTGTGTTTTATGATATGGGCTAAACTTATTGAAGCTTAATTATTCTTATTGCTTATGTTTATATCCTATTTTAGTACTTAATGATTTAATTAGCTATTAGATTCTTACACTTAGGAAATTTTACCTTGGTATTACCAATTTATGTACTTAATTAAGTTTAATTCAATTTAGAAAGTGTATTAGGGTTTAAAGCATCTTCGACTCCTAAGTACATGTATACATATATGTGTTATATTCTTATGTAATATTATAATTTATTATTTTACAAGCTTATGCTTATGTCATTGTTTAGGTCATCAATTGCTTGTGTCATCGCTTATGTCATCGCTTATGTAATCATTTATTACATATATATATATATATATATATATATATTCTTATGTATGTATATCCTTATGTACTCATACATACACTTTATACATATGTTATATACATACCTATACTTCTAACATACTAATATGTATACTTGCGTACTTATACGTATACTAATACACATATCCATATACACAAGTGATATACGTATTTTTATATGTATTTTCGTATGTCTTAAATACCCTCTTAAGAAAACTTCACCAAACCCATATTTTTGCACTTTAAGAGTTTATTTAGCAAGGTATATGTATGTATAGTTAGTATATACCTTATTTTGGGTTATGTACATATTGGGTTCTTATGTACAAATGTCTTTATACATGTATTTCTCTAGTATACTCTTATGTACACATAATTAGAGATATGTACACATGCATCTTCTTCTATTTTATAAAGATTCCTACTCTTCTATACATGTATATAGAGCTTTCACTTATAACAACATATATACACATATCATACCAACTTTCTATACTAACTTAGCTTACACAACTAACTACTACATAAAATAGATAATCAAATGATAACATACTTCTTTCTCCTTAGTTTATGTTAGTAGAAAGTGTGAAAGTAAAGTAAGAAAATGTTTGGAATTGTGGAGGCAAGAGGAATTGTGGTTGGGAAGAAGAAGAAAGGGACTTGATTTTGTGTTGTTTTGTGTGTTGAAATTAAAAACAAGTGGGGTCCTAAGGGAAAAAGGAGTGGACGGCAAAAGAGGAAGAGAAAAGGAAGAAAAGAAAAGAAAAGAAATCATTAGAATGGAAGAGATTTTTCTAAAATGAAAGTGACATTTTGTTGACTTTTTCACATGTTGACTTTAGTTAACTTGTGTTGACTTGGACAACTTTCCAAAAATAAATGCCATTTAGTGTACATAATGAAGAAATTAGGGAAAATTAGGAGAAAGATTTAGGAAATGAAAGGAAATAAGAAATTTAGTGAATCGATTAATAAAAATAGATAATGAGATCTTCCATACACCATTTGATAAGCTACTTAATATAACTAGTATGAAAAGTATCAATTAGGGTATTAAGGTTTACTACATGTAACCTAAGCATCAATTAAACCTTTAACTTTATGTAATACTAATCTAATTATATACTTAGAAGATAAATGTGATTTATGATGCAATATCTTAGTTTTTAAAGGATTACTTAAGTATTATATGCATTTATGAATGATTGAAAGTTATCTTTTGTCTTTTATCAATGATTTGGTATAATACTATGGTTATATTATCAATTAGGGTTTTAGAGTAAATTATGGTGAATTAGTGCTTTTATATCCTTAAAGTAATAGTTTTAGGGTTTTTATTACTTTCGAGTACAATCTTTAGTGTTTTTACATATTTAGGGTTTAATATATTCATATGTGATTAAGTTTTTGATTGTTATCTTAAGGTTTTGATGAGATTTAAGGTTAACTTTTGTAGTTACATATACTTGAGGTTTTAGGGTCTTCATATGCAATTAAAGGTTCAATTGATAATTTAAGGTTTTTCATATTTGCTTTAGGTTTTGAATCGAGATTTTAATTGGTTTTAAATCTCACTGGCTTTATTGACTTTAGGAAATCATCTACAGTTTAGGGATTTGATTCTATACTTAGAAACCTAGATTCGTGGGGTTTACAATGTGGGTGGTAATGTAGGTGGGAAGGCCTTGTGTTTGCAATTTAAGATGGGTAAGGAGACTTTATGTTTGTGATTTGGAGAGTATTTGGAATGGGTATGAAGGCCTTATGCTTTTGCAGATTTTAGGGCTTCAATTTTGAGCTCTTTTCACGACTTAGGTTTATTGCCTTTTTAGGATAGGGTATACCTTTTTGGAGCCTTTTTTTATTCAATTAAGCTCTATTTTTAGGTTTCTTTCTTTTTGGTTCTTTATCTTTTTTCCTTTCCTATTCTCTTTCTTTATTTTTCATTCTCTTGTTATTTCTTCCCCCTTCTCTTTTCTTTGGCCCTAAAAGTAATTATCTCTATTGCTAAGTCTTTATCTTTAAGAGATTCAAGGCCCTAAATCCATAAATTCTAAGTGTATAGGCTTGATTGAAGTATGTATAAGCTTGAGGTGTTTTAGAAAAGTGTTAACTCTTTATCTTAAAGGAAACAAATTATCGAAAACAAAAGTTATCTTTGAATCATTATTACTAAGGCAAGCATAAACTAGTTTTCATCCTTTTCTCCTAATGTGATGACTCTAATATCCAAATTGCCCCATTGTGGAGTTGTTCCTTTTAAGGTTTAATTTTGAAAACACTTCTTAGTTGGCTTAACAAGGTTGGCAAAGGATAATTGTGTTTAAGATATTAGAAATAATTGCTTAACTTCATTTTGATTTGTGTACCAAGTTCAAAATGGACCTCCATTAACGAATGAATCCAAATTACCTTCACCATGATATCACTCAAATCTCAAAGTATTTTAAAGGTTAGTGTACAAGATATAGTTTGTCTCATTTCATTCTAAACCTTTTAGAAGGAAGTTACCATTTCCCTAGGTAGGAATCTATATTAATTTGCCTTAGGGTAGAAATTGACTTTAGCCCTTAGTATCAAATGATGCCTTCCATTTAATTTGAGTTTAAAATTAAATTTCAAAAGACTAAGAGCCCTGAACCTTACGTGTTCTAGATGGCTTAAGCAAGTAACTATCCTAAACTTATAGGTCTTAATGCCCCTTAGCTTTCTTATTTGTTTTACGGCTCTAACTAGCATTGATGTCATTTTTGGTAGAGGTGCTATGAATTTCCTTTTTGTTTAGACTAGGGGTTAAGCTCAGATTGGGGTTTTCTTTCATTTTAACGAGACCAAGGTTATATCTATATTTTGGCTCAATTCATGGTTGGGCTTGGTTTTCTTAATAGGTTTGGGGTTTGTGTTTGGGTTAGCTACTTTAACGGGTTGAAAGTCAACTATCTTAATGGGCCAAGGGTTCGTGTTTTGGTTGGTTACCTTAATGGGCCAAGGGTTCATGTTTGGGTTAGCTACCTTAACGAGCTAAGGGTTGGTTACCTTAATGGGCTAAAGATCAGTTGCCTTAACAAGCTTATGGTTCGTGTTTGGGTTAGCTACCTTAATTGGTCAAGGGTTTATGTTTGAGTTAGCCGCCTTAATGGGTTAAGGGTTTGTGTTTGGGTTGACTACCTTAACGAGCCAAGGGTTTGTGTTCAGGTTGTTTACCTTAACAGGTTAAAGGCTTATGTTTGGATTGGATACCTTGACTAGCAAACGACTTGTATTTTAGGTTAGTTGCCTTAATGGGCTAAAGGCTTGTGTTATGGGTTAGCTGCCTTAACGGGCCAAAAAATTATGTTTAGGTTGGCTATCTTAACAAGCCATGGTATCGTGTTTGGGTTAGTTGCCTTAACGGGCCAAAGGCTTGTGTTTTGGGTTGGCTGCCTTAACGGGCCAACAACTTGTGTTTAGGTTGGCTATCTTAACAAGCCATGGTCTTGTGTTTAGGTTAACTACCTTAATTGGCCAAAGGCTTATGTTTGGTTTGAGTCTTATAAGAATTTGTAACTATTAGCAACTCTTTTTTTTTTTTTTCTTGTTTTTCCCTTTCTTTTTACTTGTATGAGAGAAAGATAGGGTTTTATTTATAAGCCTATGGAATTTATTTACATTTCTTTGAGTACGAAAGAGCAATGGTTAGATGAATGCTAATGAATGACTATGAAATGCTAAGGAAATTTTTATTATCTCGAGAAATTAGAGTATAGAGAAAAATAAAGAAAAAGGAGTCTAACATTTATTCTCGATTATTCAATGAAACATGACATTTATTCTACCTATAAATTGAAAAATCCTAATGTAAGTTTCATAAGTGAGCTCTATGGTTTGCTAGCATTTCTTAAGTTCCTCCAAGGAATTGTTCAAGAAGGGCTTTTAAGGCTCGGTTGTGAGCTTCAACACATTTAAGCTTCCCTCTCAAATAGGTAATCTTGACTTCTAGTAGCTGTTTGTGAATTTTAGGGAGGTCTTGTAACCTATCGATTCTCTTATTGTTCACTTGTTGGTTTCCTACCATTATTTATAAGTCTAGCCATTTGATGTATAAGAATCATTTATTGATGAAACAAGAGAATGCACGTGAAAGCATGTAGATGCTAAAAACATTAGGTTAATACATCAATCCCTAAGTTGCAACCTTATTGTTGATTTGGTATTTACAAAATTTTTCATAAAAGAACAAGTACAAAAATTGATTACATTTCTATGTCACTCAAACGGTAGTAGGGTTGCAACTTTTAAGAGTTTGTATTAACTCATGGTTTAAGTTTATGCGATTAGGGTGGCTTTTAAAGGCCCTTAAGCTTTGTGACCTTATGCGCTTTCAAAGAAATGGTTCATTGGTCACATCGAAACTTAAGTAGAGTAACGTCATCAACCTTGAGCGATGGTTACCTTATAGTGTCTAAAAACTTCACAATGACTCCCCCTCTTAAAGAACTAAGACAACTTGGGTTTCACTATATCTAACCCAACCTTACTCTACCCACCCACCCACCCCTAATATCCTAAGTATGCATGCAAAACTGAATATAACAACAAAACAGGAATATTTATGTGAAAAAAAATCGTAAATTAACATGGGCATTTTGAAAGACAAATTTAATTTTAGAAGGTTTAAGTGGCTAGCTCTCTTGATGGTCCCTATTAGGGTTGCCAAGCTATTAAGCCTAAAATTTTCAATTTTTTGTCTTCATTAACTTGATTTAAACTAAACCTTATGCCTATTTAGTTTTAACACTCAACTAAAGCTAAAGAAAAAGAAAACTCGATTTCTTTATTTTTTTGAAAATGTTTGGAGTTGCCAGCTAATAAGAGTGTGAAAGGTAATTAAATTAGAATAAATTAGATAGATTGATTCTAATTTAACTACTAGCTTATGATTTTGAAAGTTTTTTGAAAAGATTTCAAGAGACCATATTCACGAGTTCAGGGATTAGTTTATTAAACCCTAAATGAGTACCAATTCAACCTTTTGAATTAGAATATATTTTCAAAATTACCCATAAAAAAATATACTAACAATAATTATAATTTACAAATAAACAAATGAATAACTTTTACATATTTATAAGAAGAAAAAAACTAGTTTATTTATTTACAAAGGGAAAATAAAAATTTTATGTACCTATTATTCGGGATTAGACTTTCGTAGTTTATTTCAAAAATTGAAGTGTGTTGGTCTCTTTTAATTTTGAAAATAGTTAGCTTTACATTTCTATCAATTTTCTTTCTATTATGAAAAATTCTAAAAGGGTCCTAATTGTTTAAATGTTTATTGAATAGAAAAATTTTAAGAAAATCTTATTTTAGGAGATGGTTTTATTAATTGGGATTTTGTTTAAAAATATTTTTCTAAGTGATAAAAAAGTCTTTTTTTATATTTCTTTATTTCTTTTTATTTTTTTCTTATTTTTGACCAAAGCGTACATTAAAAAAAAAAAATTTCCTTTCTTTTCTTCTTTTTTTTTCTTTTCTGTAATTTTGAAGTAACAACACAACATAAAATAAATGAATAAGTAAATAAAAATAAATAAATAAAATGTACCATGTAGTGGATCGAGTTAGGAAAGAGTCTTGCAGGTTGGACCTTAGGTAGATCTCAAGTTGTGCCTTAGATTCAGATTGGGTTGTGACAAAGGAAGAAAGTTAATAGTTGATGGGCATGCAGCGAGCAATTTCTAGCGATTTTTGAGCGGGTAAGGGTGGTTTTGTATGTTTCTTATTAACAAATATGGGTATAAGAAAGATGCCTCAACTATTGGTGATGGTAGGATGGTTGGAGTTGGAAGCGTTGCGATGTTCTTGGTTACTTGTAGCTGGTGGTTCTTCGATGCGGGAAATGGATGTGGCTAGGGGTTTTTGGGCTTGAAGTCAGCCGTATTGGTGGTTTAGAGTGGAAGGGTGTAATGGTTTCATTTTGAAATGGTGGTTGTGACTTAGTTAAGGTTTCAAAAATAGAGCTAAGGGGTACAGTTGCTCAAGTAGGTAGTCAAGTTTAGAAGTGTAGGGGTTAGGCAACACAACTATGGTGTTTACTTGATTCGAAATTAGATGTAGAGCTCAAAATGTTAGAGAGAGAGAGAGGACACAAGTGTAGAGAAAGAAAATGTCTGTTATAGAGAGAGAATTGAGAGTGAGTGAAAGGAAGAATTGTTAATGAGATTGATGGTTTACAATTATACAAGGATGGGGAAGCTCTTACTTATACTTTCTAAGCTCAATTCGAGCTTAGCAAGTGCATAAACGGCGGATCCAGCACAATTAAAATGCAAGGATCTCACTTGAATGTTCTTCATTATTTGAGGAAAAAATCAAGTTTGTGAGTTGGCTTTGATGCGGATGAGAAACGGAAGAATCTTAGAAACTTAGCTTCTTACTTAAATTGCTTGGATTTGCAAGTTTGCTAAAAGCTAAAATGTTAGATTCGAGTTTTTTTTTTTTCCATTTTTCTAAGCAATTTGATCCATATAATATATGTATTTAGCCATGATTATGGTGTGGATCAAAAGAACTCCATGTATTCTATAAGAATTTTGCCATCAATTTGGTAAAAATCTTGCAAAAAGTCTACTAAAAAGGGTTGTGAACATAAAGAACCAAGCTAGAAACTTGCGAGAAATGGTAAGAATGTCTAAGAAAGTGGGGGAGAGTTGATGTTGCCAACCAATAGGAGATCGACACGTGTCCTTCTCATCTAAAAATAATAAAAGGTGCTAAGTGCTTATTGCATAACTCGAACTCTAGACCAACAAATTAGTAGTGCCCACTTCAGCCAACTATGTTGGCTTTCATCATCAACATTAATTGAAGGCCAATAATATTTAGTAATTAGCCTAAGCCAACCATAATTACAAGAGGCCATTTTAAGCCTAATTGAACCAAAAAAAAAAAATGCCTTTCCATGTGACTTAACATTGACTTAAAGTTCTAATTTTCCTAAGCTCTTATTTTTCTAAATTTTTTCCCAGTTTTTTGTATTTTTTTTTTTAATTTTCTTCTTTTTCTTTTTAATTAGGACCCTCTTTATTACTTAAGGCAAGAGAAGAAAACATAAATAAATAAATTACTAAGGGAAAAATTGAGGTGTCTATAGTTTCCTTCATTAGGTATATAGTGGACAATTCCTAACTCCATCACTATGCAAGAGTTGAGTCATCAAATTCAGTGGTAGACATGGTATACCTTGGCAATACAATTGATGAAGATAGAGAATAATGGGAGAATGAGTGATGCATAGATTGAAAAAAAAAAAGAGAGAGAGAGAGAAATTGGAAGAAGTTGTGCAAGTGATGAGAAAATTTGTTATAGAAAGAAGAAGGGGGAAACAAACCATGAAGATGAGGTATATGTAGAATTGTGGAGTTTTAGGGACTCTAATAGGTTACAGTTAAGATTTGATTTGGTTTGTCAAATTAGCAACTCACTACTTAAATTGGATAGTCCCTATTAAAGGACGTAACTAAGAGACGCGCGTAGGTTCTAACATAGCTGTATGAATCCTCGATAGTAGGATGTGAAACGTCATGTTTGTTAGACATAAAGCTTCAATAGTAAGCTAAATAAAAAACAAAACTATATTTGGTGAAGACCTTATAACCACTATAGTCAAGGTCAGGACATGAAGCCTATAGCTCAGATTTAAGTTCCAAACACATTCCTTTACACTACTTTCACAATTGAAGGAATACGATCAAAACGCTAAACACCTAATTAACAAGTATCATTACTCCCCTTGATATACCCATCAAGAGGAATTGGGGGAAAATGTTGACAAGGATTTTCCTTAAGGTCTAAACTGACCTAAATAGAGTGGTGTCCGATCTACGTTATGTCTATGTTATCCCCCTTTGCTATTCTTAACCTCCTATAGAATAGCTTGGTAAGCCCAATGAGTCAAATGCTTCTAAGTTAAGTAGAACAATCTGATCAAAATAGATGGGATTGACCTTAATCATTTCAGAGAAACTAGCTATAGATTAAACATTGACCCTTTCAGCTCTAGAGGATTCAAATTCAAACATTAGGTGCAAATAGTTATGACCTTTGCCCAAATAACCACCCACCAACTACCATGATGTCAGCCATGTCCTTTAATATCAAGAAGTGGTCCTAAATTTAAATTAAACATGTGTGCTAGGTTTTGTAGGCAACAGTTATCAAATTCAAACCAACCTTCAGCTATAAAAAGAGATCGAAATGCAAAAAGCAGGTTCTCTTGGACACTTATACACTCTCCTTAAGTTTTATTCTTATCCTTAAGTCCTTATTCTAACTTAGCTATTGAAGTGGCTACATAGGAATCACCTTAGCCCTTACAGCCTTACATTTCTTTTGTTTTGTAGACCCAATTCAAGAAAAATGTCAAATTTATCTTGACTTCAGGTATCAATGGCTATGGTTCTTCCCCAAAATATCTCCTAACATCATGGAAAATTTTTTTTCTCTATCTATAGTCTAGTCTTGAAGGAATAATCCTAGCTACTACATAATCGGTTATATCAGCAAACCAATGAGTTTTCTAAGGACTTATTTAGTAGAGCTTCTCATCTAGAAACTCATCAATTATCTCCTATACATTAAGCTTTTCTAATGATGAATTTTCTAGGTAGGAGAGATGGTTGGCTTCTAAATTCTCTGCTTCTTTCTTGTCTTTGATCTCTAAGTCAAACTCTTGAAGTAATAGAATCCACTTGATTAATTTTGGCTTGGCATTTATCTTATTCAACAAATATCGTAAAGTAGAGTGGTTAGTGTAAACAATAACTTTAGAAAGAATCAAATATGACCTAAATTTATCAAAGGCAAAGACCACTATTGGGAGTTCTTCTTCTGTAGTGGTGCAATTATCGTACGTTTTAGTGAGGGTCTTACTTACATAATAGATCGACTAAAAATGCCTCTCCTACATTTAACCTAACATTGCCCCCATAGTATTAATTACTAACATCGCACATTAGTTCAAATGGTAGGCCCTAATTAGGGCATGAGTTAATTTATCTTTTGAAGTGTTAAATGCACCTTAACAATCTTGAGAAAATATGGCGTATCTTTTTCTAACAAATAGGTTAATGGTTTGGCTATTTTTGAAATATCTTTAATTAGCCTCTTATAAAACCCAACATGACCTAAGAAACTACATATGGCTCTAATAGGTATGAGGGAGGGCAATTTTGCAATAGTGTCAATTTTATCATTTTCTACCTCTATACCTGTCTTAGCATTATGCCTTCTTGTATAACAAAATGGCACTTTTCCCAATTCAAAGCTAAATTAGTTTCTTTACACCTAGCCAAAACTTTTTATAAATTCTTAAGGTAGATATCAAATGAATTCTTGAAAACCGAGATATCATCCATAAAAACTTCTATCATATCTTCTATAAATTCATAAAAAATCGCCATCATGCACTGTTGAAAACTTATAAGTGCATTATGGAAGCCAAAGGACATTTGCTTACATGTAAAAGTACCATAAGGACATGTAAGCTTGGTTTTCTCTTGGTTTTCGAAGGCATTTGGAATTTCAAAATGACCAGATAAACAATCTAGAAAACAATAAAACATGTGATGTGATAATCATGCCTGCATCTGGAGGCTTAATCACTTATGCCTTGACTACTTCCGTCATATTCGAGTTCAGGCATCTTTGAGGTTATAATATAGGTTTATGGCATTGTTTTAGCAAAATTTTGTAAGCATAGAATGAGGGACTAATTCACTTGTTGCTAGAAATTTTCCAAGAGATTGCTCTCTTATGATTCGTAACATGCTTAGAAGCTTCTCCGTTTGTTGGTTAGTTAACTTGGAGCACTATCACAGGTAATTTTCAATTCTCCTCTAGAAAAGCGTACTCCAGATAAAGTGGTAGCTACTTTAATTTTAACTCTAGTGGCTCCTCAATAGAGGTTTTCAATTTTACTTCCTTTACTTGATCATACTACTCAAACCTTCACTCCATAGATGGAGGATTAGCTTCTAATTAAGCTTCTACATTAGCTATATCTGGATGATTGGATGGCTTATCTTAGATTCCCTTTTTCTAACATGACTCTAAAGGGTCTTTGGATAGCAATTCCTATAGAGTATTAGACATTGAAGAATTAGTAGCATCAATACTAAAACATGTATCATCCTACCTAGTACACTTTCTTATTGCTTCTTTTATTTCAATTACCATATACTCTTCTCCTACTCGTAATGTAAGCTTACCATCACTAATATCTATTATAGCTTTAACTTTAGCTAAAAACGCTCTACCTAAGATGAGTGGCACTATACCCCTAGGATATGTTACTAATTTGTCAACCAATTGTAAACTCATTTGACTTGATTTAGGTTCATCTAGGCTTAGTGTTACTTAAATAATTTATAAGGTACTAAATTTATGCTAGCACCTAGATCGACTAATGCTTTCTTAATAGATAAATTTCCAATAAGACAAAGGAACACTAAAACTTTTTAGATCCTTTAGTTTTGTGGGAAGCTTGTTCTAAAGGGTAGCTAAACATTATTTGTTGAACATAACCGTGGATAATTCCACCAATTACTTCTTGTTAAAGAGTAGCTGTTTTAAAAACTTCGTATATTTGGACATCAGTGACAGAGGCTCCATAGAAGGTAAATTAATGTGTAAATATTTAAATAAATCCAAAAACTTACTATATTGCTCATTTAAAAGTTCCTTCCTTGACCTTTGAGAGTATAAAATGGGTTGTTTTTACTCTCTGATCTTTTGGGGTTTTGGTTCTTCCTTTAGCAGTTTTGGAATTTCTAAAACTTTATTTTTTAGCTCCTCTATTACTTACTTTACGTTGACTTGGGTCTTCTTAGGCTACTTAGCAACTTGTAGCTCCATACCACTTCTCAAGGTTACAACTTCAACTTGAGCTTATAGCAAGGGCTCTTGTTGTTTCTCGACTGAGATCTTGGCAAGTTGCTCTATCTATTTTTTTTATGCTTAAAAAACTAGCATTGCTGCTCTGTATATACCCGGTCAACATTTCTTATATTTTTTATTTTTCCTCTCTTTGAGGAGGAGCTTGAAATATGTAAGGAATATTAACTTTCCTTGGTTGAGTTTCAAAAATAATCACTTGCATAAGGAAAACACTCCTTACCCCATTCTTCACAATCGTGCTAAGGTATGTGTTGAAAACTCATTGGTTCATAAGATTATTAAATGGCCGCTGATAATATGGTGCCATATATCCTCCTGGGTTACCTAAACTGGACATCATAGACGGTTGTGTTAATAAGGGATAAGAGTCTAACCTTTTGTTTAGTATAACCACCATAGCTGCTAGGGTTGTAGTAGAATCAGCATATCTCCTTCTTAGCTTCTTCCTATTGGGTTTAGTACCTTAGAAATGATAGTTGTTCTAGCTAATTTTTTTAAGAAAGCATATGCTTCATTAGGCATCTTCAAATTTAATGTTCCACCTATAGATGCATAAACAAACTACTTAATAGCAAAATTCAATCCATTATAGAAAGTTTGTTCTTGCATCCAAAGTGGTAGAGTGATTAGGACACCTAAGAAATTCCTTAAACACTCCCAATCATCATATATCGTCTCATCGTTAGATTACACGAATGATGAGATATCGCTACAAAGCTTGATTATCCTAGATGGAGCAAAATACTTTTCTAAAATTTTTTTCGTTAGTATCTCTTATGACATAATCAAATCCTTTTAAAGTGAGGCTAACCATTGTCTTCCTTTTCCCTACAAAGGAAAAGGAAATAATCTCAACCTTACTGCATTGTCCGTAGTTCCATGGATCCTAAAGGTAGTATGTATCTCTAAGAAGTTTGGCATATGTGTATGTAGATCTTCATCTGGAGAACCTTTAAACCATAATTGAATCTTTTTGAAGTGAGGCTAAACATTGTCTTACTTTTCCATACAAAGAAAAAGGAAATAATCTCAACGTTATTGCATCATCCGTAGCTCCATGGATCCTAAAGGTAATATGTATCTCTAAGAAGTTTGCAATATGTGTATGTGGATCTTCATATGGGGAACCTTCAAACCAAAATTGCTATTGGACCATTTGGATAATGATTAGTGAGATCATGAATTCATTTGTAGTAATTGCTAGTCTTGCAATATTAGAGCTAGCTCCACTAGCTAATGGTTTAATGTAGTCAATCGTAGCCTTTGGTGCCTTACTATTATTGGACATCACTTCAATCTCCTCAACATAAATAAGAAAATTTAAATTAGTTATGGATTGACTTAATAGAAAGAAATAAAAAAACAATAAAAAGAAGAATTTTAAATTAATAAAAGAAAAAGCTTTTCTGTTCAACAGTCTTAGACAACATCAAAAACTTGATGGGGAGTATACCATGCTAAATAGTCAAGTGCACATGTCAATTAATAGTATAGAGGACATCTAGACTCTAGGGTTGTCGATTCCAAGAGAACTGAATACTTACTTGCACTAAATTACTCTACTTAAAACTTATTGAAATGGTGATGACAAGTTGAATAAAGTTTATGAAATAAGAACTTATTAACAACTACGAATTGAATAATTGAACAAAACCTATTTAACCATGAGTGATGATATCTAGACTTTGATCACTAAGAGATTAACTTGCAGTAGCACAGGGTTTCTAATGAATTCCTTATTCTTATTAACTAAAGGAAAATTGCCAACTAAATAGGAATCACTTCTTTATTAATTATAATCTTAGTCATGTTTTACCCAAATCGCTTTTGGAATAAAACTCCTTAAAATAGTAGTAAGAACAAGAATTCCATAATAATAATTAAGAAATAAATTTTAATTCAATAAGAAGTCTATACCTTATCTCTAAACTTATAGTAAATCTCTTCAATTATGGTAGATCTATTTATGTATTGGCCTCGCAATTTCAATACATAAAATCTAATAATTAAATTGAGACTTTAGAAATAACAACCTAATCAAACAAAATGCATTATTGAATTAATAAAACAAGAGAATTTTATTAGAATAATAACAATCACAGTATGTTATATCTTACCTTAATGGTTATAAGCCTAGATATCACTGCTTCTACACTACTAACATCATAAAGTCATAAGCTTTCATGATGGATTTGGACTAAAACCCTAAGAAAAGACTTCTATATGGCCTATTGTGTTTATCCTCCCTAGTATATGTATATTTGATGGATATTTATATTATATGGACAAAATAATCTTCAAATGGCAAGTTTATGGGTAAGTATATGGTCGTGGAGTCAGGGCATAGACGTATCCTTATGATAATTCTTCAAGAAATTGTGTTGAAATTGTTGATGAATGGATCGTAGGTGTAGAACATAGGTGTAGTATTAAGCCTTAGTCATATACTTGACCAACAATTCTTTAGATTTTGATTAGAAATTAAGGATGTAAGCTTCATAGCTAATGAATACGGCTGTGAAGGTTAGCCGTGATCTTCCTCTTTACTTAATCCTTCAATAAATTTTCTATGACACTTTCTATCTACAAATTATTTTTCAAAATAGGAAAAAATTTCTTCATAACTCGCATGAATTTCCATCTTTTCATCTTGTTACTTCTTTTGAGTCTTGTAATCAAGAAATAACTCAAATCAATAGCAAATTCAATGAAATTGAATCGAAATAAATTAAAAAATTCAAGGAAATAACATAATGGATAAGTGTAAATTATACTCATCATGCCCCGATTATAACAACTACGTTTCTAGATAGCCAATTGAAGTACGAGTAAAGATAGCAACTAGAAACCCCAAATAAAGGAAAGGGCAAGAGAATAAGCTCAGCAATAGGCAAATAAATAAAAAAAATTCACTAAGTCGAAGTCATCATAAGGCTTTAGGGGTCAGCATCCTAACTCTAAGTATAAATGGAAAGAGTGGAAGAAAAAATAAATAATAAAGGAAGGTGTACACTAAAAGAAGCCCTTTTACTTGACTACTCGATCTTAACTTTTGCTGTTTGTATGCCTAAACAAGTCTTGTTTAGGCTATAACTAGGAGAGCTGTGATGAAGACACTAACCACCAGCTAAGTTGATGTCCATGGTCTTGTGATGTTGGTAACTTTAAGACTAATTCCCCATCTATTAGATTAGCCAGCCTTCCACACAAGCTCCCTACGTAGAGGTACCCAAAATAGGTTTGCCTACCATCCACACAAGAGCCCACATACCACATGGATAGGCATTTGCAATGGCTTTACTTAAGCCCTCTTCTAGTAGCACAAGAGCCCTTATACCACCATGGCTTAATGAAGCCCTCGATATTTCCTAACCTACCCTTGGCTCAAGTACCTCCGAACCATAAGGAAGTCCCTCTTCACTACTAAAAACATCATAGATGACATGCAAGCACAAGTAGTTTAGTAGCAACATGCAAGCATCCATTGAAGCAACCTCATGCACATAGGTACATCTACGGTAATGTTTCCACCATGTTTGAAAGATCTACCCCCAAGGGTCCTCCATTGGCAAAACTCACTTCACTTAGTGAAAGACCTAACCAAGTAGCCTATTTACACCCCTCAATTGGTACTTAGAGGCTAACTCCTACCATAGGGCAACTTATTACACCCTTTAATCTGTTACGGGTACGTAGGTGAACATACGAACCATGATATCATATGTAACCAGGAGTAGGTCTGAAACTTGAGATGGTTCAAAAAATAAATGATAGTTGAAGGTTGAGCAAGGGTCTTTGTACATCAACAATAGATATGACATACCAATGCCTCATACAAGTACAAGTCACACTTAATAATACATATAAACTTACCACTAATCTATGCTCAATGGGCTAGATAAGAGTAGTCAAGAGTAAGTAAGGACACTTAGCTTACGAAGGAAGAATATATCTAAATAATATTGATTAACTATTTTGGCTATTATAGTTTACAAGTATTTATATGACCCAGTTAGGGTAAATTCTAAGTTAGTATAAAATACAAAAAAAAATTTATCAAAAAGGAGAAAGGAATAATTTACAAGGCTAGAGTTGCAATCAAACAAAAAGAGGAATACTCAAGTATAAAGGACAATATGAATGTCATAAAATAAGACACATGTTAACTTTCTATTCTGTGGTCCCAATGTTGTGGTTTACCAAGCAAAGCAGGTTCTATACAAGTTAGGTTGAGGACAGTAGCTCAAATGTTCTGGATTGAGGAAGGGCTGATTTAGGAGGTGGCCTATTGTCAGGTCGGCTTCAACTAGTCGTCTTAGGATGAAGTCAGCTCAGCCTTAGCCACGTATGAGGTTGGCAATATGTAGGTTTGATGTTTAACCTTGGATTGATGTATTGTAGAAGGGTTGGCTTAGTCACAAATTGGTTACCTCAGCAATCCCATAGATGAGGTAGAAAGTAGCATGACTTTACAAGTTGGACTGGAGAATGCATTGCTCTTTTGAGTTTAACTCCCCTTGGATGCTCGGTAAACCATATGAGTTAATCCTCAAGCTCGGGAGCTTGTAATTAGACCATGACACTAGTACAATCCCTATTTGATGGAACACCCTAACCATAGCAAGAGTCCCCTCTCTAACTCATACACTCAACCTAACACTATAGTCCTCTCGAATTAGCCATCTCATGCTGCTAAAAGGGACTATAGAATCAACAACTCTTAAAGAGGTTGAGAGAATGTTAAAATGGACACTCTATACGTGTTTGAGTAGGAATGTGGAAGCAAAGGCCCCTCGGGCTCATTATATAGGGACTTAGAGGTAGCTTAGATCGACCACATATCCTCCCACTCAACGACCCAAATCCTCTAGTGTAAAGATTACTAACATGGCAACATAAATGTGCTATACTAGCATTTAAAGCCTTTAAGAAGGTGCTCTACCTAAGGTGTTATGAATGCCTAACAATGCACTCTACTTTACAACTATGATATTGTGCATTATGCACCAAGTGTCGCTTGAGCACATTTGAGGACTCAGTATTGAGCCATGCATAAGACTTAACATTAAAAGAAGAAATAGCAACATAAGCAAGGTTCATCCCTCATACAACTGAGAAGGATTGAGGACTTAGCAAAAATAAAGATACGTATAATCAAAAGGAATAAATCAAAGTTTGTATGAAGCAAGGTTAAGAGTTCATTAATTGATTCAACTTTCCTTTACAGCAGAATTTAAGGGTTAGCATATCGGCCTCATTTACAAATAAACATTAAAACAAGGGAGCTAGGCATGAAACAAAAAAAAAAAAAAAAGAAAGAAAGAAAGGGAATCACAAGTACTCCCTATTAATCTACCATAAGGTTCTCCTCTTCACCATCTACTTCATCAACATGCTCTTCTTTACCACCTACCTCCAGCCATACTCCTCAATAGACTCCTCCTCCTCTTCCTCATCATCACGAGGGGCTATAGGTTTCAGAGCATCAAGCCATGCTAAGAAGCTTAAGTCAACTTTTGGGAACTTTTGGCAAACCTCATCGTAGACCGTCTCGTAAAATCAAAGTACGCATCACCAATTACCTTTTTGAGCTCAAGATCCATCATGGTCTCAACAATGACTCGTCACCTTGCTTCTATAGTAAGCTCCATGCCATCCATCTTCAACGGATTTTCCGTGAGTGCCAAATGCTAGTGTTTGAGATCGGCTTACATTGATGATAGGTTGTTAGTTAGCTTCTTCTCATTTGAAACTACAGCCTAGAGCCTCACCATCTCCTCTCTCAAATGCTCCCTCATCTCCTAAGCAACCGCCTCTTAGTAAGACCAGTTGCATGCTAGCACATGGTCACACATATTGATGACTTGCATCAAAATTAGGGTAGCATCAACTAGATAAGCACACCAAAGAACTTTGATAAAAAAATAAATAAATAAAAAACCACAATCCCTTACCTCATGGAACTTGCACAACATTGTTGTGTTAGCCTCAGCATCACTTTTGTCATTAAAGAACTAATTGAATCTAACCTTGAGATCTACCATATGATCAATAGGCCATTTCCCCTAACTAGGAGAGCACTAAGGCTTGTTGTCTAGGATCTCAATAGCTCAAATGCTAGTGTCCTAAGAAGTAGCCTTTGAGTCCCCTTATTGCTTTTACGATTGTTTCATACTTGTAACACCTTCTTGAAGTTCCTTAGAAGGTCGCTTCCTAACCTTAGGTCCTTAGGCTCCTTAGTCAACTAAGGCTTTATAACTCTAACTAGCTCCCCCTGTGGATATTAAGGCACCTTGTCTAGAACCACTAGCTAAAGTGTGCACCACTTGCATCGAGCCTTCTCTTGGACTTAGCGCGGCAATAGTAGCAAGTAGAATAGCTTCTACTATAGCCCCAATAGCTTCAAGGATGGTCGTTTGCATTCCTTTCCCCTTCCTTTTCTTCTAAGCTCAAGAACTTTCCCCACTGATGCCTCCATCACATCTCTTCCTCTTATGTGAGTCCACTAGCTCTTACATCCGCTTGTCTCGGATTTCAAGTAGCTTTTACCTCACCACCTTTGAGGCGACTTGCATACTTGCGAACATGAGATGATAGCTAACAAAAAATAATAAAACGTGCAAAGGGATACTGATACGGTTGAGGACAAGCAACCTTAAGCTCTCCTATCTCAACAACGACATAATATGGTAAACTCCCAGCCATCCTTCCCTCTATAAAGCATAGTAGGTACTTATCTCCACAATGAAAAGCGGCTTCACCTGGTCATACTTTGGAAATCAATGACAAATTAAGCCTCCTCCAGTCGATGAAGTTGAGCATTTCTTCCATAGCATCCTCATCTTTAGGCCCTATATGCCTAATGGCTAACATACAAATCAATTTTGCCTAAGCTGTAGGGAAGGGAAGTTTGTTCTTCGATCGAATATGAAAGAAGTATTCCTTCCACTCATCTACTTTACTCTTCAATCCCTTAAATATCTTGAACATCCCGCCTTGAGAGGAGATTTATACCCAACCATCTAGGTTTGACTTCACCTAAAGAAAATAGTAAAATAATGTGGTTGTTGGTCCCTAGATTTGAAACAAGAAGATTGCCTCGAACATGAGCTATTGCAACTACGCATTCAAATGTAGCGACCTTAGAGCAACCTTAAAGTAGTTGAAGAACTCTAGAACTTAGGGAAGGGGAGTTGCAATCCCAACTCAAAGGACTTTGCATACATGTAGAACGAATAATTATCCCCTAACAAAATGCTCTCTTACTTGCTACGAGCTTCTCCACTCATTATTGTGCTTGTAGTTGACATATGTAAGAGTCTTATTGTTATTGTTGGTCGTATGGGGCTCATCTACATCTGTTGCGTCCCTGTTGTTTGGGGCATATATGTTTCGAGGCCTCTGCACTATCTACTCCCTCCTCTCAACCCAAGTTAACAAACTATTGTCTCTATCACTGCTTATTACTACCGCTATTGTCATTTAGAAGGGAATGAGGTTACCACCCTACTTGAGGAGCATGACCTAATGTCCATTCTTAACCAATATCGATGTTGATGTGTCACCTACTCACCTTGAACATTAGATGCTCTTTGATTAACTACGTTCACATCGTATAGGAGGATGAAAATCTAAATTCTAAAGTGTAAAAGCCTAAGAAACACATAGCTTACCCTCAAGAAGAAAATTTAGCAAAGTTTCAATATGGTTGAAGCGTGAAAGTGAAGAATGAAGACCACAAGTGCTCTTTATATAGGCAAGCAAAAGGGAGATGAATGGTTTTTTAACCACCAAAATGTAAATTGCATCATGATAGTTCATGTGCCCTAGTACAATAAGCAATGGCTAAGATCTTATATAGATGTAGATCGTTGGCATGGCTATAGATACCAAAGTACTACGCACCTTCCTTTTCCTAAGGCACCATCATTACAACTCAAGTAGGCCAATAGTCACATCAATTAAGCTAACAATCACTTTATTATGTAGTATGTCTTATTAGACATGTCAAACATCACCTCAACAAATGGAGTACCTAATTACCTCATTCAGATGATTTAATGATGTCATAGACTTGAGCCCTCGGAGCCTAAGCACATTTACCCTCCTTATCACCTTAAAACTAAGGAAAGTAGGGGCGGGGGGGGGGGGGGGGGGGGGG